>VSMA01000021.1:600000-1080328 GCA_009194965.1 Coniochaeta sp. 2T2.1
GATGCCAGGCGCAAGTCTTGCTGTCACAACTCTTTGACATCCTCTTAGGCAGTATTATTATTGGCTTTTGGCATCCATTCCTTTTTCTTTCGAGTGATCTTCTTCCTCAGAGCCAGCCGCCCCAAGCCAGCACTCACTCCGTGACCAAACGATATTCGAGTGGCGTCCAGTTTCGCCCATTCATCTTGTCTTATATCCCACCCTCGCCTAGACAACCCACGCTCTCAGCCAGGTCAGCTTTCCCAGGGTCTAGACGCTATTTGCTCGACTAGCGTATTGCGAGCTTGAAGGCTTGAAGCTCGTGCAGCGGAAGCTATCGTTGGCTTGTCCTCGGAGACCACAGTCTCTCCAGATACGCTCATTGCTGCCTCGATAGAGGAGAAGAAGCTGCAGGACGCGAGATCCGACCCCGGGCGCCACTTTCCGCATTCTCGCTACGGCGCCGAATCATTCTCTTGACAGAGATTCTACCACTGCCTTGGGTCTGTGACACAGGTTACGCTAGGGGTGGTTGGACAGCCTGGGCGCAGCGTGGTATATAAAGCCCCTTTGCTTGGCCACCACACGAGATCACTTGGAACTCACGATATCGACTGTTCTCAGTCTTGGCTACATCACTACCGTTTCCAATTAGGATCCTGCCGCAAAGCTTAACCATGGCGTCCACGAGGACAAAGGTCGGACACGGCCTTGCCAAGGTGCTGGGCATCAAGATACAACAAGCCGAGCCTTACTTGGACGAGGTAACACGGGGAGAGTCTGTCTTCTCAGTTGCGACAACCGAGACATTCATCGAGGAGCCGCCCACGACCGGAGAGTTCCTCCGCGGATTGACCCCCTCGGGGCAGCAAGTACTCGACTACATCTGGTCCCTATTCCCCTTCCTCCACTGGATATCCTTCTACAACGTGCAATGGCTGCTTGGAGACCTCGTTGCTGGTAAGGCACCCCAACGATCAATATCCAAAGTGACTGAGCTGACCCACGTGTCTCGTCCAGGTATTACCATTGGCGCTGTCGTCGTGCCGCAAGGCATGGCGTATGCCGGCCTCGCCAATCTGGACGCCCAGTTCGGCCTCTACTCCTCCTTCATGGGCGTTTTGGTCTACTGGTTCTTTGCCACATCTAAAGATATCACCATAGGGGTAAGCTTACCATCCTTTGTATCTCTTGGCCTGCTGGCTCCCTCGGCGACATGGACCCCTGACTGACATTGTGCAGCCCGTAGCCGTTATGTCGACCGTTACTGGCGGTGTTGTGGCCGACATGAAGACAAAGCTGCCGGATGTGCCCCCCCACTTCATTGCTTCGGCCCTGGCCATTCTTTCGGGCGCCATTGTCGTGTTCATCGGCCTGATTCGATGCGGATGGATCGTTGAGTTGATCCCTCTGTCGGCCCTGTCTGCCTTCATGACTGGGTCAGCCATCAACATTGCCGTTGGTCAGGTGCCGACCATGATGGGAATCACTGGCTTCTCGACGCGAGACGCGACTTACAAGGTGTTTATCCACACCCTCCAGGGCCTCCCCCGGACGAAGCTGGACGCAGCAATGGGTCTAACCGCTCTCGCCATGCTCTACCTGATTCGCTCGGCATGCAGTTACGCGGCCAAAAGAAACCCGAACCGCCAGAAGCTGTTCTTCTTCCTCTCGACCCTACGGACTGTCTTCGTCATTCTTCTGTACACCATGATCAGCTGGCTCGTCAACAGGCATATGCCAAGGGGCAAGGCGAAGTTCAAGATCTTGTTCACTGTCCCTCGAGGTATGTCCACGGATCGCTCATCACAATTGTGGAATGGCTGTCAGTGCTAACTATTTTGTAGGCTTCCAAAATGCGGCCGTGCCTATTCTCAACAAGGAGATTGCGAGCGGCATCGCCACCCATCTTCCCTCAGCCGTCATCGTCCTGCTCATCGAACATATCGCCATCTCCAAGTCGTTTGGTCGCGTCAACAACTACGCCATTAACCCTTCCCAGGAGATGGTGGCTATCGGCGTTACAAACCTCCTTGGGCCTTTCCTGGGTGGGTACCCGGCGACCGGTTCCTTCAGCCGAACGGCTATCAAGTCAAAGGCTGGCGTCCGGACACCGTTTGCTGGTGTCATTACCGCCCTCGTTGTGCTCCTGGCCATCTATGCGCTCCCGGCCGTGTTCTATTATATTCCCAACTCCTCTCTGGCAGCAGTCATTATCCACGCCGTTGGTGATCTGATCACGCCACCCAACACAGTCTACAAGTTCTGGCGCGTATCTCCTCTGGACGTCGTCATCTTCTTTATCGGTGTCATTGTGACCGTCTTCACGACTATCGAGATCGGTATCTACACCACCATCAGTGTCTCGGCGGCAGTTCTCCTGGTCCGCATCCTTAAAGGCCGGGGCACTTTCCTCGGCAAAGTTAAGGTTCATTCCGTCGTTGGAGATCACATAATTGGCGGCGACGGCGGACAGACACACGGTGATTACGGCGCCTTGAGCGGGTCGCAAGAGCCGCCATCACGCAACATATTCCTGCCAATCGACCACAAGGATGGCTCAAACCCCGGAGTCGACCTCGAGACCCCCTACCCTGGTGTCTTCATTTACCGCTTTCAAGAGGGCTTCAACTACCCCAACGCGAGCCACACACTCGAATACCTCACAGATTACATCTTCAAGCACACCCGCCGCACCAACCTCGCGCAGTACGACCGGCCCGGCGACCGCCCCTGGAACGACCCCGGCCCGTCCCGCAAGGAGCGTCAGGCAGCCAAGGCAGCCGGCTTCGACGAGGGCGCCGCGGGCGTGGACGTCAACCTGCCCACCCTCAAGGCCGTCATCCTCGACTTCAGCGCCGTCAACAACGTCGACATTACCTCGGTCCAGCAGCTCATCGACGTCCGCAACCAGCTCGACCGCTACACGGCGCCCGACGTGGTCGACTGGCACCTCGCCTGCATCAACAACCGGTGGACCAAGCGCGCCCTCGTCTCCGCTGGTTTCGGCTACCCGACCGAGCGGCCCGACGGCCTGCACCACCGCTGGCAGAGCATCTTCAGCGTCGCCGAGATCGGCGGGTCCGACAGTGCCGCGCAGGCGGCCGATGACGCGCTCAACGAGAAGGAACTCGGCCGTCGCGCTTCGCAAGCGCCGCCTACCGATATCGAGGCTGCGCCTAGCGAGAGCAGCAGCAGCAACGATATTTCCAACCAGAAGGCTATTGCTCGCAAGAGGAGGACTCTTGAGCTCGGCCAGAGGAGGGCGGTGGTTGTGCACGGTCTCAACAGGCCGCTGTTCCATGTTGACCTGACGAGTGCGCTGCAGAGTGCTATTCACAACATTGAGAACAGGGCTCAGGTTCAGCGTGGCGATGACGCTGTTAATCCCAAGACGGTGTAAATTGGTTATGGATGTATGGTGTTACGGCGCATGCGTCACATCTTTCAGGATATAAAGGTTTCAGCGTCCGGATATGATTGAGATGAAGTATCAAATACCCGAGCCTGTTGAGGTTCTGTTTTCTTATAGATAGTGTTATTGTTGTAATTGAGTGTTGTGTCATTCTACTTATCTGACTTTGTCCGTTTATGTGCATCCTGCGCCACTATGGTTTAAGATGCGGTCGCGGCTTTGCGACGTGAAGTTATTCCCTCTGCCACTATTATTACCACCACTTCCACCACCAGTCTCCCCAAATCTTATCACCATGTGGGATCATCCGGCATCGGGCCACCCCCAGCCGCTGCCTTCGCATTCAGTATCTCCCACTCAAACTCCTTCAGCGCCCTCAACTCGGTGTTGACGAACAGCAAGGCGATCAGCCCGTCCACCGTGCCAGCCACCAGACCCAGACTGCTCACAAGCATTAGGATGAAGGCGACATAGTTGTGCGGCACGAACCACACGCCCACGAGGCAGGCTATCAGCACCGCCACCCACACAAAGAAGTGCAATCCTCTCCACCTGCGCTGCGTCTTCTCCCTCATGACATACTTGTGTAGCATGGCGAGTATATCGTCGTAGGTCGACACGGGTAGCCTGCCAGGCACATCATCGGCATCGCCGCTGAGGGCTCTTTCCGGTCCGTTGCTGGCACTGTTCGCAACGTGGTACTCGCTCCCCGTCGGACTGCGCAGGTACACCCCGTTCTGAAGCGCCTGGTCGTCGCTCTCATCCCGGATGGTGAGGTCATGCCTCCTCTCCTTCCACGGCACGTCCCTCCGATAGTGATCATTCGACACAGTTGACACCGTAGCTGTGCCTTTCTTCGTCTCGACCACGTTACCCAGATCCAGGTCTTTTTCCCTCGAACGAAACGCAAGTGTGGCCTCGACAGAGAAGTGATCGCTCAACGAACAACCCAGCACAGGGTGTCGCTCCAACATGCCAACCCTCACATCCTCAACCGTCCATACCCCCTCCTCCCTCCCAGTCCCATCACTAGCGAATATATAATCCAGCCTCTGCCCCCTCGGGTCCTCCGTATCAGGCTCTATAACCGGCCACTCCCTCCCGGGCCCAAGTTTCTTCCGCTCCCCCTTGCCCCACCGCCACGTATTATAGACACTATTACTCGTGACCCCGTTCACCCTCACATTCTCCTCCGCCGTCGGCACCGGCCTCCCGCTCTTCTTCTCCGCCGGATCCTCCACCGGCCCCAGCGCGCTATCGGGGTGCACGGCCTGCCACACATCCGTCATCCCTCCCGCCACGGTAACAATCTCGTGCGCCGAACTGCCGGGCACCATGTTGAAATCCCCCATCGCGACGACCAAATGCCCCCTCTCCCTCGCCCCCCGCACGAGCTTGCTCACCTCCCACGCCTGCGCGGTGCGGTGGCAGATGTAGCTATCGTGCGGCTCCTTCTCGTAGGGCGCGTGGGTGTGCGTGTTGAACACCTCTATTATCCCATCTCTCCGCGCACGCCCCTCACCAAACCTGATCCTGGCCGTTGCAACACCTTTGCCGACGAACCAGTCGCCCCTGAAGAAAGCCGTCGGCCGACCGTTCAGGGGGTAGCGGATCATGCTGCTCTCCTCGATGGGCCATCTCGAGAGGATGGCCAAGCCCGCGCCGAATACCCCGGAGTGGTAGAACTTGCCGTGGGGCAGAATGTGGCGCGTGGAGGAGCGGATGGAGAGGTAGTCCTCCCGCGTCCAGCATTCTTGGAGGGAGACTATGTCCGGCTGCGGGGAGGAGGAGGCGATGACCTGCCCGATGTGGGAGAGCCGGGGCCGGCGCTGGGCGGAGAGGAGGTAGAGGCCCCAGCAGTTTAGGGTTAGGAGGTTGATTTCTTGGGGGTGGTCCATTGTGTGAGGCAAGAAGGGAGTGTTAAAGATTATGGATGGCCGTGGACGTGTTGATGTCAGATCGCGGATGGACGTCCCGCAGTTTCCGAAGCTAGCAGTAGGTGGTTGAGTTTACCGGGGAGGGAGATAGGCGTCTCGCCGTCGAGAGGACTAGGAAACAGGACGACTTGGTATCCCAAAACGTCCTATACTCCTACTCTAGGTAGGTAGGTACCGTCTTTCAGACTCTCATAGAGGTGTGATGCTCACTCATGTAAGGTACAGTTCCCCCGAATCCTTCAAATCGAAACCGTAATCGTAATCTTGAGATTCGAAAGTTGAGACCTCAGACGGAGTTCGGTCCGAGTGGGTTTTGCCGTTTGCACCGGCGGCTTGGACCACGCTAAGCCGTAAATGGGCAAGACCCCGGACGGTAGGTAGTACCCCGACTTTAACCTTTTGTTACTCCGCCGCCCATTTGAATCTCCGTGTCTTTCGTCTGAACAACGTACATCCTGCTTGCATCTACCCCAATTGATCCCCTCACCACATCAATTCAGACAAGACAAATAGCACCGCAAAACATCATGGCGCCGCAGCAGAAAAAGCAAGCGAAGAAGCAGGACCTCGGCCGCGTCCTCGTGATAGGCGGCTGCGGCTTCCTGGGCCACCACGTCGTCAACCTCCTGCTGTCGGACTACGACTGCACCGTCGCCGCGCTCGACCTGCGCTGCGTGCGCAACCGCCGCGACGACGAGCCCAAGCGCCTGCGCTACTTCGACGCCGACATCACGGACGCCGAGAAGCTGACGTCCATCTTTGAGGAGGTGAAACCCGACGTGGTCATCCACACGGCCTCGCCCGCCGCGCAGTCGGACGATGCCGTCGCCCACGCGCTGTTCAAGAAGGTCAACGTCGACGGCACGGCGGCCGTGATCGAGGCCTGCAAGGCCACGGGGGTGAAGGCGCTGGTGTACACCAGCTCCGCGAGCATCATCAGCGACAACAAGAACGACCTCATAAATGCGGACGAGCGGTGGCCCGTCATCAGGGGCAAGGACCAGACGGAGTACTACTCCGAGACCAAGGTGCGTTTCTTCCCCCCTCTACCCTCCCCCTATGTCTCGCACCAGCAACTGACTCCCATGCGTCTCGGCAGGCAGCAGCAGAAGAACTAGTCCTAACCGCCAACCGCACGGGCGCCTCCAACCTCCTCACGGCCGCCATCCGGCCCGCCGGCATCCTGGGCGAGGGGGACACCATGCTGACCCACCACATGGTCAACATCTACCGCCAGGGCCGCACCAACGTGCAGGTCGGCTCCAACGAGAACCTCTTCGACTTCACCTACGTCGTCAACATCGCCCACGCCCACCTCCTCGCCGCCTGGGCCCTGCTGTGCACGCACTCGGCCAAAACCGACCCCCTGGACCACGAGAAGGTCGACGGCGAGGCCTTCCTCATCACCAATGACTCTCCGGTGTACTTCTGGGATTTCGCCAGGGCCGTCTGGCGCGCCGCGGGGAGCGAGCTGGGCACGGACCACGTCTGGACGCTTCCCCGGGACGTGGGCTACGTGCTGGGGTACCTGAGCGAGTGCTTCTTTGCCGTGATTCGGAAGCCGCCTACGTTCAACAGGCAGAGGATCGTGTATAGCTGCATGACGAGGTACTACGACATCAGCAAGGCGAAGAGGAGGCTGGGGTACAAGCCGCTCGTTAGTCTGGACGAGGGCGTGAAGAGGGCTGTCAAGTGGTTTTTGGATCAGGAGAACCAGGTCCAGAAGACGTGAGGAGATGGATGGTGTTGTTGGAGGGCTTCAATGGACGAAAGAGATGATGAGATATGGGCGTGTAATGTGGTTGCATGGCGCCCGGTGCGGATACTCTAGCTTTTGTATATACCCGTAATCTTCAATGTAGCATTTCTCAAGATGGACGAGCGTGGTGGTTATTCTTTTGAAGTTCCTGTTTGGGCAATGCTTCGGCCAACAATTGCGTCAAGTTGGGGGCCTTATTAAGATGCAAACCAACAGGCTCGACACCTTCACACAGATATCACAGGTGATGCATGCTCACAAGACATCGCCGCTCAGGGAGTCATTTCACAAGCATTGAATTGCTGCCTATATGACAACCGTCATCAAGTTTCACTCCCATCCAGCCCATTGCCCGAAGTCAACTATCTCGGGAACTTTCTGTCCGCCAGGTTCCCACAACCGCTCCTTTCTCCAATGCCCACGCAAGGGTGGCTGAACCTGAACCGCCATTTGCCATCGTTTTCTCGTCTCTTTTATAACCCGAAAACCAAGTCAACGGAAAAAAAGAAAAGGGTTGAGAACATCCAAAGGATCTGCACCTCTGAGCCCTCCTAGAAGCCACCTCCTCCCGCCTCCTTTGCCCCGTTTCGTTGTCCAAAGACATATAGGTATAGACGCTACTCCAACAGATACATTCCTCAATCCCGGCCCCCCTGTCCTCCTCAGGGTATAAATCCCAGACCTAATGCAGTCCAGGCGCTCAAGAAAGGTAGAAAGAAAAATTGACACCAGGGGCATTTTGAAGTTAGAGTCCCACGCTCGTAGAGAAGAAGACCGTCAACTCATGAAATGTCAAAAAAAGGTGGAATCCATTTGTTATTGGGGTCGTCAAGAAGAAAAAGCTTCGGCGCCGGGATGGTTGGTGAAAAACGGGAAAATGTGGTGTGTGATATCAAAAACGCCCGTTCCAGACAATGCTTCCCCCCCTCACTCCCCTTTGTGAAACCCGAGCCTGAGAAGGAAGGATGGCGACCGTTTTCTTCGCCCTCCGTTCGGTCTCGGCTGATTGCTCTCGTCTTTCTGCTTCTGCTTCTGTTCGGATTTTGGTGTCTTCGACTTTGTCTGCTTTGAACATGGCGACTTGCTGGGGCCGCGTCCGTTTCGTACCGCCTAGATACTTCCCGCCGCGACTCCGCCGTTGGGTTGCCTGTAGCCCGAGTTCCGCCACTCGCGCCGTGGAGCACCCTGCCCCTGCGGCCCACGCTCGAGGTTCTCCGTCGATCCGTTGAAGCCCTGCTGGTGAAGGGAGTAGGGGGATTGGTTGCCGTCATCGGGGTTGCGCCACTTCTGTTGTGGAGGCGTGCCCTGCTGCTGCTGGCTGGCGTATGGGAGAGTAGGTTCTTGCTGTACGGTGCGGACGCTGGTCTCGGATTGCCAAGCTGAGGGATCCGTCTCAATCCTACGAGGCGGTGGCCTGTTGGCAATTTCGTGGTGTCGCTGCATCAGCTCGCTGGCATCGCCGAACTGGGGCTGGCCGCCGTTCACTCGGCGGTCGCCGAATCGTTTCAAGATCTCCTTCGTGGTGATCTCTTCACGGTAGAGGGCCGGGTCGCTGGCCATATCGACGAGTTCATCCGGAACCTGTAAATTGTTAGCACACTATTTACTACTGCGCTGGGGGAGCAGTGGCAACTTACCAGACACATCTCTTCGATATAGGTGATCAGAATCTCGACAGCCTCAATGGCGAATATGGGGTCGCTGTCGAGGGCTGCCGCTTTGGCGTCCTTGTAGATGATGTTCGGGGCAATAACCGTCGCCAGGTTCTTGATGTCCATCTTTGAGCCTGATTCATCGTCAACCTTGTGGAACAAGGCAGCCCATTTCAAGAAGCAGAAGACGATCTCCATGCAGTCGCGGTGGCACTTCGGGAGAAGGCAACACGTCAGGTGGAGGCATTGCCGCTTCTTCTCCTCATCCTGTATCTTGGCAGCTGCCAACCACAGACGGTAGAGCTTGTGGGTAAGCAACGGATCCGGAAGCTCGCGTAGGTAGCGCTTGAGGAGGGCTGCTAGCTGCACAACATTATTGTTCCCAAGCTGTGGGTCTTCCTCGCGGTCGATCTTCTCAACCAAGTCGCCGAGCTTCTTGATGTTGCCGTTCTTGCGGAACACGCCTTCGACCGAAAGGTCCATCCCCTTCATGGTGGCCACGAGGTCGTCCACGATAGCCGGGATCTTGAGCGTGGCAGATCCGACGCCATCGGTGGAATCGGCGCCGTCCCGCTCGATTATGACCTCCAGCGGAACTTTGAAGACGCCCTTCTTTTTGACGTTCTTCTTGCCGTCCTTTTGGAAGGCCTTGCCGATATTCTTCCAGAAATTGGCGGGTTTCCGGGACTCGATCAGTCCCAGAAGTTCCTCCAGAGTAAAGTCGTTCTCAACAAGGGGATGCATGGTAAGCACGGCAAGATGGCGGACAATGAAGTACTCCATCGGCGAGAGTTCCGAGAAATATTTCCGGCCTCCAGTCCGCTGCTGAAGTTGCTCTGCGGCGAGCCGGTTATCGACCTGCCTGCCTGCCGATAGCGATCGCTGGTGACCTGTGGCAGGTCCGCTCCCGAAGTTGGGTTCGGTATAGGGAGAGCGGAACAGCTCTTGGCGACCCGGAGGTTGATGCGAGCGTTGCTCCTTTGCCTGCTCGGCTGCAACGATGCGGGGAATGTCGTCCAGCGTTATACCGTCCTGATTGCCGAACATCAAGTCTGTTGAGCCTTCATCACCGAGACCACGCTCCTCGACGATCTGCATCCCTGGCTGTCCATGGCCGCCTCCTTCCGCTCCCGCACTACCGGGCCGCGCCGAGCTGCCCTCTGGGCCATCCATTATCCGTGACGTCCTGGCTTTTCGGAAGCTCGATGACAGGTGTTTGTCAAGACGAGTGCTCCGTAGGCGACGAACGTCATTGAGTGTGCTCTCGTAGGACGACTCCCGGTGATGTTGTGCCTCGCCACCGGCATAAGATTTCGACCTGCTGTCCGCTTGCAGGCGAGGTGCATCTCCCGGTTGAAGGCCTTCACCGTTATTGCCCTCGTCAGATCCTCGAGGTATCGAGCCGCTGCTTCGCAGTATTTCCAGGAGCCTAGCCAGTGCAACTTGCAGCAGGAAGACGTACTGTTGCAACTTGGACACGTGCTCAAACCCTGTCGCCTCCTGCGCGCTGTAGGTCGTGCTGTACTCTTTGTGCTCGCCGCAAAATATCTTGGAATCGTACCGATTTAGGTGAGCATCCTGGAGGTTCCGGCCGAGTGCCTTCCCGCAGTGAACGCAAGCCACGCAGTTTATATGCCACCGCTTATCCCCATGCTTTGCACATTCGTCTTCGATCGGCTTCCGACACAGCACGCATTGGTCAGAGTCGTTAGCTGAGAGCCTAGCCAAGCCTGAACTCAGTTGAAGCGTGGTGGTCGAGTTGTCTTCAGCCCTTAGGCCTTCCAAGTCGTCCAGATCATCGAGGAACTGATAAAGACCGTCTGAAACGTGGCGTTCCTTCTCTATCCGAAGAGCTCCTTGGAGACATATCCGGATGAGGAGCTTGAGATAGTGGGCCAGACCCGTCACGAGAGTCAGAAGATCCTGCGTGACACCAAGTTTGCGGCCGGCTCCATCCTGGGTCTTGGACAGAAGCGAGAAGAAAGCAACAATTTTCTTGCAGAGGAGCTTGGCTTCCCTTCCATACGACATTCCTGCAGTCAGGGGTTAGCAGCGGACAAAGGTGTTTCAGCCTGTAGCGTGGCGCCATACCTTTCATCTCCAGCCTTTGTGTGGTGGCTTCGAGCCTATCCGCCGACCGGAAGAGGATGTCGACATGCCACATGAACTTCTTGGCGACCATGACACCCTCCACGTAGGCTCCGTTGCTGACGTGCAGGAGCATGTCCGAGATGCACGCAGCTGATGATTCTTCGAAGGTCGACAGAACGCTCCAGATGCGGTACACCTTCTCCTCCATGAGCTCTTCTGCTTTCTTAACAGCCTGTCGAGTCTCTGGGTCGTCATGGTTCGGTTCCAGAAGCGCATCTTGTGGTGGATTGAGCTTAACATTCCAGAACTTGTGTATCATGTAGCATTCTGGGTGCCAGTGTTGGTTTTGACCGTTCCTGAAGATCTCGACAAACTGCTTCAGAATGGCTGTCTTGCATCCGCTGCATCGTTGGGCGAACTGGGTGGAATAGTGGTAGTGGCAGTAGACCTCGCCCTCGTGCTCGTAATACGAGTCCTGGGCTCCAAAGACCGTCGTGCACAGTGAGCATGTGAAGTGCTCTACGTGATATTTCCTCTCCAGTGCCGTAATGTATGACCCTCTAAGTGCACCTCCGCATTTGTGGCATAGGAGTCCCAGTCGTCGAAAGTAATCGGTCTCGCAGAGCGGGTATTGCCCCTCGCCGTTCTCGTCGTCGGCCGGGAAGAATTTGGAAGCTACTATAACACCGCAGTCCTGTCAAAAAGCAGAGTATTAGCCAGCACGCTCCCTCAACGAAAGGTTGTCGCACCCGGGTAGGCTCTCACGCGGCACTTGAAGCAATCCAGGTGGAAGGTCCCGTCCAAAGCTCGCACGAATTGTCCGGTAAGTGGTTCGCCGCATTTCCCACATGTCCGTACCTGCACCACTGGTCCTCGTCCATTCCTCGGTTTTGATCGGTTCCGCTCGCCGCTCCGTCTGGAGTCTGTGTCGTATTCTCGGTCTGCAGCGCTGAGCGCGGGGGATCCTGGTGGTCGGCCGTGCTGATTTGTGAATGGCGCTCCATTCTGTCTCGCGACTATGTCTCTGTCGTCCTGGTAAGGTAACTCCTGATTGCGAGGTGGAGGGTGTCCGTGATGGTGGCTATGGTTGGGATCGCGGTCACGGCTGGGGTCTCGGTCGTGATCGTTTCCTCGGCCTATGCCGCCGCCATAGTCGGGTCCATTCATGGTAGCCGACAGCACACGGCGGTGTGGCAGCTGGCTGGTTTAAACTCGGATGACTCCTGTCTGTTCTGCGATATATCGCCCAGGACTCCGGCGGATGGCGACCTACTGGGGTCGGCGAACTCGAGGCTTGGAAGCGGAGGGTGTTCGAAGGCTTCGTTTCGACATCAACGCGGTGGTGAACCACTTGGAAGGTCGACTTTGTCGCTGCTATGAGATGATGATGGTTATCAATGGCAGTCGACGTCGCAATTGTCTCGGTTAGGAAAGAGGGGAGACGGCTGAAGGAGTTCGCGTGACCGTTGGAGCAGCGCTCTTATTTGGGGCTTCAGCGGCTGGATGTTATTGAGCTGAGTGCTAGCTTTGGATTGGGCTGGGGTGGCAGCGACAGATCGAGTCGGTGCTGAGTCGGTGCTGGCAATGAGAACAGGGTGTTGGTTCTCTTGGCGCTTCTCTCAAGGGACACAGAGAGACTAAGTAGACTCTAGCGGCAGAGGTGGTCCTCCGACATGAGCCTGCTAACAGCAACTGAGACTCTGAGATTCCTGTTGGAGATGCTTCGGTGAGACAGCGAATAACAGCGATCGACAAGTCCCGCACAAAGTCGGCAGCGAGGGTGCAATTTCCAAGAATATGGGGCAACAAGCCGGTCAGTTGCAGTCGAACGACGAGGGGATCAGGGTGGTGTGTCAAAGGTTGTCGGGCTGCTGTGACCGACCAGGGGAATAGCTAATGCACGACGGTTCGAAAAAAGGGTGGAGAGGAGGGGAAACAGTTGTGATTGTCGAGGCCGGACCGTTTTGGCGGGGAATGCGCCGACGGGCCTCTTGTCAAGGATGGAGGGAAGTATTCGAAGACAAGAGAGGCGCTAAGAGATGCTTGTTGTTGGTGGAAGAGGAAGAAAAGAAAAGAAAGGGAATAGTAGGTGACACAGTCTAATCCCCGTTGTGTCGTTGTGTCGTCCAAGGAATATCGACTTGTAAGACTGACAAAGTTCCAGTGAAAGAGAATGGATTGATGGGCACTGGAGCACTTGGACACACAGCGACAACGAGGGGTGCAGCGACCCTCTCAGCAACTGCAGTGACCCTGGATTCCAGAATGATGATTGTCCAGCGGGCATTTTTGCTGGGCTGCAGCCCCTGGGCCAACTTCAGGGCAGTTTCATGCCCCCAAGGACAGCGACGCTACGACGCATACGGACTAGTGCCCTTTGAACAAGCTCTGGCAGTGGTCCGTGCGTGCTCACGAGACTTGCCGGCGGGAGCTCAGCTGGGATCAGCCAGCCTCAAAATACACTTCAGTAGACTCCATCTTGACACCGCGTATGTTCTGTTCCAACTAAGCCCCTTGGTTGGATGGACCAGATGAGACAACGGGACTTACAGCAGTTCGGATTCCATCCCTTGTTCACCTTAGTGTTCAGGGACAGATGTGCGGTCTGTTGCTCTACTTCACTGGGTGTTTGAGAGTCCAATGAGACGAGATGACTCGGTGAATAGGTAGTGCTACTGAAGATAAAAGGTAAACCATACGCCGATATTCACCTGGCCGAATGACTGTATGCATGCCCTCCCAATCCAAAAGCTCAACGCTCCCTAACCAGTGCTCCAACCGGTTTGTTGCCTTCAAGTACAATCTCTCCAGTCACACTTGCTTGATTACACCCACTACACCACGACAAGCTTCTTCAGTCTCTTCTCAATCTGCTCTCTGCCCTCCAGAGTCCGCCACACCTGATGAGGCGCCTTATCAACAATATCCCAATCTTCCAGACGGCGGGTAAGATGCGTTAGATCCCTCTGCTTCTCCTCCCACACGCTATCTCTGCGGATCTGCTCTCCAGAGCTGATCACAACAACCGGAGTATCCTGATATTGGATCGCCTTGCTGGAGATGACGTCGCGCTTCGTCAGGGAATCGGCGACAAGACTCTCCTGAAGCTTAGCAAAGATCATCTTGCCACCCTGGTAGGCGGAGCGGCCCCAGACTCTGTCCTCCCTATTGCGCCTGCGGAAGAAGGCGCCCGGGATACGGTCGATGCCGAGCGGCGAGGTGATGCCCTGGAACCAGAGCCAAAACCCACGGCCAGGACGTCCCACTCGGCCGAGGAGATCCTCGTGGAGCGGGTCGATCATGAGGATGGCCTTGACTTCGCGGCCGTGGCGTGATGAGAAGACACGGGAGTAGATGGAGCCCACGCCGGCACTGGCCAGAACCCAAGGCCCCTGCTCCCCGGCTCGGGCAAGGGCCTCGCTCAAGGCGTCTGTGGCCATGCTTGCTGACAGAGGCGACGGTGCGGCGTCACTCTGGAACTTGTGTTAGCATCTATCCCATAGAGCAGCAGAGGACTTAGAAGACGCTTACCCATGCGTAACCCGGGCGGTCTGCAAAGCAGTACCTGCTAATCGACCCGTTCCGAACCGCATTATCGGCAAACTGCCACAGTCCATGCTCGACGGGGTCCTCACCACCCTCAAACAGAACAGTCCGCACCGGTCGACCGAGGGTGTCCGTCTTGTTACCATAGCAGAACACGTGGATCTGGTACTTATCATCGTCCACCCAGTATCTCTGCCCTGGAGAAGGCAGACTCGCGTCGATCGCCCGGAGAATGAGCGTGCAGGTCATGAGCACAAGCGCCGCAGACACCACGATCAAGCAGATGGTCTCGAGCGTGACCTCAGTCCACTCCAGGACCGTCCTGCGTGTCTCGGGCCTGCCGGTCAGACGCTCTTCCTCCTCGCGTTTGCCCCATTGGACAGTATAATCGGCCACCAGCGTCCACACGGTCATGAGCAGCGCCCAGATAACGGACGCTACTCCGATCCACGCCTCTTCGTGCCTCGTGCTCTCGACAGCAAGGACGACAATCATGTGTATCAACAGCAGACCGGCCACGATAAAGCTGATGATCCGGCCCAGCTTGGACGGCGCGGAGAAGAAAGCCAGCGACACGATGAGCATCACCAGTGCTATGCAGGCGTAGCTGAAGGCGAAGAAGCCGCCTCCCCTGGCGTGGAAGCCGGGAGGCGTGACGAATGTCGACACCAGCTGGGCCGTCCACCAGAGAAATGTGAGGATGGTAAAGAAGATGGTGATGTAGCGGATCAGGCGGACGGTGAAGAGGTTGTAGGGCGACACGGCCGGGTCGTCGGGGCTGAGGTACTGGTTCGGCACATCGCTATCGAGCCGGTTGGGGAGTAGCCTCGTGTGCTCGTCGGGTGCGGTTCGGGGTTCATCTTCGGCGGCGGCTGCGCCACCATTGCGGCCGCCGTCGTCTTGTCTTGAAGTCCAGAACTTCATTGTGGTGGTGGGTATCACAAGTGTCAGGTGGAGACAGAGAGGTAGGATGAGAGTGTAGGTCAAACCCAGAGAGAGGGTTGACGGGATTGTAGTTAAGGTATCTAGGATTAATGCTCAGATCTAGAATGATCTCTCAACCAAGGTTATCTGCCGTCTCTTTGTGTAGCGTGGTCCGCCGAATTCACTCCGTCATCCATCAGCTGCTATCGTTCCTCCGCATTAAGCGGCGTTGATGCTGCCTTCCATACGTCATGGAAGAGTGGTGTACCGGCAATCGGCTTTCTAATTGGCCAATGCCCCACGCTACGTGCCACCATGCTCCACCTAGTTGGAGTTGGAGAAGACCACCAGACCCTTCTGTAACGATAAGCTTCTGAACTAGCCCGATCTGGTTGCGGACTCTTCAACTTTGTTCACCGTTCACCTTGAGTTGAAGATATTCATCCGAAGGCCAGTGGGTACAGAGGATTAGGAAATTACAAGTTTGTTTCTTATGTAAGTCAAGTGAGGGCCTCATTCTGAATCTAACTAACCCATGTCCAGGACGTATTTATGAGGCCTTTCAACCCATTCTTGAGGCCAAATGCACTGGGAACTGGACTCTCATATTCCGCCCTGAGCGGGCGGATACCGTCAAGATGCATTTCATCAAGCAGCCTCAGAGTGGCCTCATCCAGACGCCATGTTCTTGAGGACTGTCACCGACATGGCTTCCAACAACGCCAACCCCAAGTCGGCGCCAGGCCCCGCACCGTCGTTACCCTCGCCATCGAGACCTCCTGCGACGACACCTGCGTCTCCATCCTCGAGCGCCACCCCTCGGGCAGCGCAACCCTGCACTTCAACGAGAAGATAACCTCCGACAACCGGGCGCACGGCGGCATCCACCCGGCAGTGGCCATAGCAGGGCACACCCACACCCTCGGCCCCCTCCTGCAGCGCGCCATCACCAAGCATTTCCCCTCCTCCGGTAGTACCGCCAACAAGCCCGACTTCGTCACCGTCACCCGCGGGCCCGGGATGACGCAGAACCTCGCCGTGGGACTGAACACGGCCAAGGGCCTGGCCGCGGCGTGGGACGTCCCGCTGCTGGGCGTGAATCACATGCAAGCCCACGCCCTGACGCCTCGTCTGGTCACCGCCCTCGCCGCTGGCAAGTCAAATGAGCCGTATCAGCCCTCTCCTACATTCCCATTCCTATCCCTCCTCGTCTCGGGCGGCCACACGATGCTCGTCCTCTCCGAGTCCCTCGCCACGCACCGCATCCTAGTCCCCAACCTCAGCGGGCTAGCAATAGGCGACATGCTCGACAAGACGGCGCGCATCCTCGTCCCGCAGTCCGAGCTCGACAAGTTGTCAAACACGATGTACGCCGCCGCCCTAGAACCCTTCGCCTTTCCCCCTCCTCCTGCGACCTCCTCCACTTCTTCCTCTTCCTCTTTCTCGCAGAACTACACCCCTCCTCCAACCCGGCGAGACGAAATCGCCCCCTTACCCGTCTACTCCCCCACCGACGGCCGCACGCTCATAACAACCCTCACCCCTCCCCTCTCCACCACCCGCAAACTGGCGTACGACTTCACCGGCCTCGGCACGCAAATCTCCCGCCTCCTGGCCTCCTCCCCCGCACTCCCCCTCCCGTCCCGCCGCACGCTGGCGGAGGCGACGATGCGGCTGGCCTTCGAGCACCTGGCCTCCCGCGTCCTGCTCTGTCTGGGCGGTGAAGCAGGACACGAAACGACGGACAAGTTGGCGGCGGTCAAGACGCTGGTCGTGTCCGGCGGCGTGGCGAGGAATGCGTACCTGAGGCGGATACTGAGGGGCATGCTGGACGCGAGAGGGTTTGGCGGGATAGACATTGTGGCGCCGCCGGGGGATCTGTGCACGGACAACGCGGCCATGATTGCCTGGACTGGGGTGGAGATGTGGGAGGCGGGCTGGAGGACGGAGTTGGATGTGCTTGCGTTGAGGAAGTGGCCTGTTGATCCGGATTCTGAAGGGGGGATATTGGGTGCCCAGGGGTGGGTTAGGAGGGAGGGGTTTAAAGGGTGAGGATGGACTGGAAGAGTACGTTAGGAATATGTGATGCAGGATACGAGATACCCAGATATGTAACATAGTGTAGCAACAGATTTATAGAACAGACGACATCACGAAGGAACAACAGTAGGGTAAAGCCATCTAGTATGCGTGCTCCATAATGTACAAATTACAAATCGTGCCCTCAAGGAAAAACGGCGAATAACCTCGCAACCCCATTTCCTATCATGGCACTTCTCTTCCCGCCACTCCTTCAATTCATCCCTTCCACTCTACCCTTCCTAAACCCGATCACCAAAATCCGCCGTAACGTTGGAGAACTCCCCCTTCTCCAGCTTCGTCTTCCAGAATATCGGGTTCGTGTCCGAGAAACCGTGCTTCACCCACCCATCCTCCTTGACATGGTACAGGTTGATGAACCCGCCGGAGTAAGCGTCCCTGTGCGTGGCAGCAAGGATACTCCTGCTCCCCAGCTCCAGCGCGTCCTCCACGCTCAGGTCGTACTTGTACTCCGCGTCCAGCACGCCGTAAGCAAACGTCTGTCCCGATCCCACACAGAACAAGTTCCCCGCGAGCCTCGTACCGTCGCTATCAATATAGTACAGCGCCGGCCCTTCCTCCTTCGTGACGCCCGCGCACATGGTGCCCATGCTCAGCCCCATGCCCTTGTAGCTGTACACGAGGTTCGCGAGGATCTTGGACGCCGCGGCGACGCTGATGCGCTTCTTGTGCCGCAGCTCGTGGAGGCGGCACTGCATGCCCAGCCAGGCGAGCCAGTACTGGCAGTCCGCGGCGCCTCCCGCCATGGTGCCGAGGAGGCTGTTGTTGATCTCGATCACCTTCTTGACGGTTTGGGAGGCGATCCAGTTGCCGGCCGTGGCACGCGAGTCCGTGGCCACGATGATGCCGCCCTGGAAGCGGAAGGCGAGGGTCGTGGTGCCGTGGGCGATCTTGATGGGGCATTGCGGGTTGGAGCGGTCGTCTGTTGCTGCGCGGAGCCAGGATGAGGGCTGAGATGGGGGGATGGAGATGTCAACGAAGCTGTAATGAACGGGGTACCCAAGACGAGCTCAGCTGGTCTAGGGTTGAGAAGAGACAGGAAGAGAAGCGTAGTAACTAACATGTGCGACGGGAGGCATGGCGAACTTCAGCGACAAGCTCGGAATGCCCTCCACTAGCTCCTCCTCGGTGTTGTGCTCTGCGAAGGGCTCATTCTGTTGGTAGGCCGGACGGCTGTAGCGGGCCACGAGGGTGTCCATCTCGGTAGGTTGTTGTGTGATGGGTTTATTATCAAACGTGGTATCGAAAGTGAGCGTTGACGAAGAGAGTAGCAGAGAAAAAGGCGGTGTTGATACAGCGGGTTGAAATGGAATGGAAGTTGCGGAAGGCTGAAAAGAGTGTGATGGTTGAAAGTCGTTGGTTGCTGCTGCTGGCGATTGCTGAGGTCAGGATCGCAGGCAGCTCTGGCACGCGTTTCCTCTCGAGCTTGCCTTGTCGGGATCCACTTTGCAGCCGGCAGCTGAGCCAGGCACGGAAGGTACGTACCTTTTCTTGGCATTCACTTCAGGTCACCCTTGCCCTCTGAGGTTGCGTCACTTTTGAGCTGTGAGATGGCGTTGAATCGTTGATCGTTTGATACTTTATTTGATGGACGAAAGAGCAGGTTGTTTTGGTAAATATCCTACATGTTAAAATGATTTCATTGGAGAGGGTGATGCAGTATGACATTGTCATGAGCTGTTCCATCAATGCTCACTCTCATCAGCCTTACTCTGTAAGATCATGGATTCATCAGGTTCCCTCCAGGATAGGTACTATCTGGATTCTTACAGGTATTGATGGTCTTGCGTCTCCTCTGCCCAGGTTCGTTCCCAGTCAGAGAGAGCATGTCTCCTTCATGCACGAAGTCATAGCAGAGCAGAGCAGCACAGCCATATTCAGGAAGACTCGGATGCAAAAGGATCCCAATGCTCCAATTGTCATTTCTCTAGCCAACCCATTCCCAAAAACCGCTTTGTTGCACACTTTTCTCTTATCCCCTTTAACAGGCTCGCCCGCCTCCGAAACAACCATTCGGCCCAGTATATCCATATGTATAATAATGTGAAATTAGGCGGTCGAGACCCCGTTCGACACCCCAGCCCATTGCACCTCCTGTCCGAGAGGGAAAGGTAATCCGACAGACCCAGTACCCGATCAAAAACCAATGCCGGTGGGTATGCCGTTTGTCTGCCGTGCGTCCGTATGCCGTGTAGGAACCCCTTTGGCCCTTGCCCCAAACCAACCGGGCTTGTTTCGCCCACCGCACAACACCACCCCCCAAAAAAGCAAATGCCCAAATCGTGTTCGCCTAGCAATGACAACCGCCCAGAAGCCAATGACAGGGCCCAGAGTCCCGTAAAGCAATAACCGCCGTGTGAACGCCAAAATCAATGCACAATGACCCGTCTCGTTACAAGCAACTCGCCCCATCGTTGGAAACAGTACGGAGCTTGGGAGAGACCGGCTGGACTGCCGATGCGAAGGCTCTAAGACCAGCCGCGAGACGCAGTAGAAGGCACCACCTAAGATGTCAACAACACCGGCGTGCTTGCTATAAACCGGTATCATCGCATGTTCGATAGAGCCGATTTGCTGTCGCGCCGCGGGAGAGATCGACGAAGGTTGTTGCTGTTGCTGGTCGCCTCCTGAATGAAGAAAAAGAGTTTCGTTAATATCATAGACAACTTCTTGACACATCCACGCTGCTTTATTTCCTCCAGCCCACGTTCCAGATAACGTGGGCTATGTCCCGGGCCGTATTTACCGTATCAATGACCTTGCCAAAGAGACCGTCGCTGGCGGGTCGGTCTTCGTCGCCTTCTTCGTACGGCATGAACATGCCCGACGCAGTACGGCGCATTCCGGCTGGCTCCGCGCCAAGACTGTTGGACGACGCCGACCGCTTGAGGCCGCCGCCGCCGGAGGCGACGCTTTCCGCGGCCTTATTGGAGGAGCGCCAGCTAAGAGTAGGGCCTTCATCCTCATCCTGTTCTTCTTCGTCCTCGTCCTCGTCGCTGGCGACAAAGAACTTGCGCGAGACTTTTGAAGGTTTTAACGTCTCCTGGGACGAAGAGGGCGATATGCCCGGACTTCGGTAGGAAGTGCTGTGCTTCATTGCCGTCTCCGTCGGCTCTGGTGTATCTTCCCGATACTTGAGCGTCGTTGACGGGAGCATCGCAATCGTTTTGCTTTCCACGCTGCTGTTGCTGCCTCTGGACCTCTTCAGGGCCGGGCGAAGCTTCTTCCTTTTCGAGCTTGTCTTCATCATGATGGCTCCATCGTCAGAATCGCTGTCATCGAACGCAAAGCGGTCTGTTTCTAGGTCCTCATCGTCTTCCTCGCCCTTCACATCGACGGCTATGCACTGTTCAACCTGCTCGTTGAAGTGGATATGCTTCTTTTCGCTGCTCGGTGACGCAATCCCTGAAGACATTACCGAGTGCGGGTGGGTGTTATGCCGAGAGGAAAAGGGGAACGTGAGGTAATCGGTTGTCGATCTGTCCAATCCCGGCCTCCTCCCCACTCCCCTCAATATTCCGTGATTTTGTTGCGCCTGCACAGCGGCAGCGGCCTGTTTGACGAGGGATGACGTTGATAAAGACCTCTGAAGCATGAGCTCAGACATGCTCCGCTTCTTCAAGATGGGCTTCTTGTTTACGAAGGAGTTGGATTTGGAAAGTCGTGCACTACTCGCTTCCGTCCTGGAGTGTATGCTGGCACTCCCACTTTGGAGCGGCCCATAGAGCCACGTCACGTCGCAATCCTTAAGCCTGCTAAAGTTAGTTTCTGTCTGTCCTCAGTGGGAGTTGCACTGCATACCAGTTGAGCGTCTCTGGGGAGACTGTCTTCAGCTTGTTCTTTGACTTCATCCATGTCCGCCACGAAGCGTTTTCTAAGCGAGCCGAATTGCTGTAATCGTTCCTTTTCGACACGATGAGCTTCCACGACTCCCAAATATCTTCTTCCCTCCAGTTATGAGACAGGTAATCGACATGTCTTGACGGCTGCGGCCTGACGTTTATGTCATCCTCAGCCCTATCGAGCAGTGATGGAGATCCTGGTCTTGATGTGGCTGCCGAAGTGTCGTTGTCGTTGGGCGATGGAACGTAGGAGTCGCCGGTTTGAGGACTCGGCAAGTCCTCTGAGTCCTCGGAGAACTCCACAGCGTCGTATTGGGGCAGAACGATCTGCCCCTCGCTGTGAACACACTCCAGTTGCACGGTTTCGTCGAAATCTGACGACGTAGAGTAGTTGCTGCTTGCCGGAGTGGAAGCCCAAGACGGGGTATTCAAGTCTGCCTCCAGTGCAGGCGACGAAGGGGCAGACGAAGGGCTGGAGACATACGTCTTGGGCGGCTGGTGGTAGAAATCGCCCAGTTTCGAGGTAGATGCCGAAACGTGGAAGCCGGAGTTTCTTATGTCGAGTTTAGTCGACGAATGCGAGCGGCGCATATTCGAACTCGAGAAGTAGCTTGGCTCGTCAGACGGCAGAACAACGGCCATTGCTGAAGAAAAGGGGTCCTGAGAGTCCGTAGAGCCAAATGTCCACCGGCGCCGTTAATCCTTCTCCTACCGAACGACGGGACAGGCCGTCATAGGTGTTCTGGCCGACCAGTTTCCAGTGACGACTTTGAAGTATCGGAGCCCACGGGCGAATTGAGAGGCCCGCGAGTCGAACAACGAGCCTGTGGCAAAGTATATTCCCTATTCGCCAACTCCTCCTTCCTGCTACCGACTGATCTTAGTGGTGAGATTATGAATTCGGGTTTTTTTTCGTCGAGTGGCGTTCCGGGGATGGCAGTTCGGAGACAAAGCGGTGACCCAATGCGTGACTGAATCTGACTAAACAGAGTGCGAGGATGGGGGTGCAGCAACCGGGTAATGTACTGTATAGTTGGATCAGCTTAAGACTTCATCGTCTCGAATGCTGTTCACGAGACGAGATGTGACGCAGCATGGAATATTGAGGGACGATTAGGCAAAGAGCTGGAAGAAGGATGGAAAGCGGATAAGTGGCACCGGCTCATCGGAGACTTGAGAGGGACTCGTAGGTTAATTAAGCGGGTGAGCGTCTCCCTAAATGCCCAGAGATGGCAGACAGATCAATTCCAGTGACCTGCTGGTGCGCCCCCCCTTGACCTTGTCTCGGCGACGTCGGTGTGAGTGGTGCCAGGGTCTGGGAGTGGGATGGAGCCGTGAAGGAAGGGGGGTGTGCGGGGGGACTCAGGACTGGGATGATTGAGAGGCGGGCCTGGGGACTGGGGTGTGTGAAGCGTAGTACGAATTTGTACTTTAGCGTGGGTTTATTTGGGGGGGGGAAGAGGTGTAAGGTAGCGATGTGGTACGAAAAGATTTGGGGGGTTTTCGATGTCCGTTATCAAGGAATGAGAAAACGTGACGCATTCCAACGGTGTGTCACTTCCATGTTGGACGACTTGATCGCCGCACAACAACGAGGTTCAACGCTTGACTGAGAACTCGAGTCTTCCAAGGTTGTTGATAGGAGGCTTGAGGGAGGGCATTTGCCAAGCTGCCAACCGGGGAAAGGAGATGCGAGCTGAGGCGTGTGGACGAGAATGTAGCCATGGAAGATGTTGTGCAAGATAGGGAAAGCAAATCAAGGCATGCGCCACCAGGTCCGGTAGCACAAGATGCTTGATATCTGGCTTCAAGAGATGCGAAGCGTCTCACACTTATGGAATGATGACAGTAGCGGTGCAGGGGAATGTGATGTCGAGAAAAACAGGCAGACATTCATAAGGTAGAAACGTGAGCATACCTTGAGGATGGTGTCTGTTCACGGCCTCCAGAGTCGGATGGGATGAGATGAGATGAGATGAGATGCCGATGCTGAGGCTGAGGCTGATGCTGATACTGAGGGCGGACTGGAAGGAGAGATGTTTTCGGCGAGTTTGTCGGTGTTGGTGTTCAGACAGCACTCGTGTTGTTGACAGCGTTGTGCTTGTTGTTTCCTCTTCTCTTGTTGGTGACGTTGTTGGTGTTGATCTTCACTTCCACAGTCTCCGATATATGTATCCAGCAGGGAGGTGAGGCTCTTGTCAAACCTCAGCTTCCAACGGGGGAATATATTCCTAGCGCCGATTGCTTCACGTCTCTTTCGCGTGACTCGAGGTAGGCTTGTCAATAAGGCGTGTATTTCTCCGGTTCTGTCTCGGCAGGAGGTCTTGGGTCGTCAAAGATCGGGTTCGGTCCAAGATATGCACGCGTGGCTGAAGTCTAACGTAATAAGATTGTCGGAATCCAAGAGTTCGGAAAGGAGGCACCAGCGGAAGATATTCCGTTTACTTTGTTCTCGTATGCGTTGCAGTCTGTTTTATTGTTGTACTACAGACGTCGACGTCGATAATTCGACATAAACAAAACAAGAGACATGGAAAATGGAGAAGAGAATCGATACCATCATAAAACCAGGAAAGGGTCTCCAGATTGCGTTATCCAGGGCCAGACAGGCCTGACAGCAAAACGGGGGTAGCGGCCGGATTTCTGGGACCGCTAATGCTCACGGGACTTGTACTAGTCCGCTTTAGGTGTCCTTTTGGCGGTCGAATTTTCTAGCGGCGATTTTGAGAGGCTGTCAAGGCTCAAAATCGCGTCCAGAAAGCGGTCAACCGCACTGTGCCCATTTTGCTCAATGACCTGGTCCCTGCCCTGAAATGCTGGAGCTGCGCAAAGTGTTGGCCTTGCCCCACTGTGTATGATGAGCAACCAGCCAATCGGAGGCAGTACCAGGCGTTCCATCCCCTGTAAATTCTGGCCTCCAGGGGCCCTCACCGCGACTCAACCCTAGGTCGAGATCACGCACTCCTCACCGTTTAGCTTGCTGGTCAGCCTGGTTTAGCCACTTTTGTTAGTCAAGCTGCATCATCTCAGACGTTCTCTGCATTTAACACTTTCAACCGGAGGAGCCATGATAAGGTACAGTGCCCTTCCTACGTGTGGTGACAGGCGCTGACACAAGTGATGGATAGCAGTAATAATGGCCCATTTATGCCTTGGACCCGGAAGGTTTGATGGCTTCAAAGTACTGCCCCATTTGGCCACTTTCTGCCCGTTTTGTGGGGAAAGGAGAAGGTCAGATGCTCACTCCTGACACCGATTTGCCTCTGCCGAGCAGCACCTGCCTTCTCTTCACTGTCTTTGAATTGTCAGAGCCGAGATTTATTACAGGGTCCTGCGTCTACCAGAGATCGACGAAACATGTTCTTAAAGGGGGCCTCCTGTTGGCCTGTTGCGTCCCACATTGGCAGCTTCACCTCGATGGAATCTAGACCTCACACAAGCTACTACGGCCGGGCTCGCGGCATTCCAGAGCCAATGCAACAGCATCTGAGCGTCTTGTTTCGAGACTGGTGTCAAGCATTCGGTCTTAGCATCGAGATGTTATTGCCAATCGCCGGATCAGACTGCAGACCACCAACAAGCAGCATCAAGCATCAAGCATCAAGCATCGGCCGTACATGGCCTGACAGGCATCCAGTTACCCATATGCGTCATATCCTTAAGGCCTTCGATCTGATCGACTCCACGCTCCAGTGATCAGCGACTAGGTGCAAGAAGTCTCGGTCTCACCCTGCGGCCTTGGATAGGGGTCCCCCTTTCATCCGTGATCCGCAACCGCGGCAGAATCTAGACGGCCCGTTGGAAATACCGAAAGACTTCGCGGAGAGTGTGCAGCTAGGAAACAAACCGGAATGAAAACGGATGGCAACTTCCGTCGTCAGCGAAGACGGCTCACACGAAGCTTTTCGTGCCTCGTACGGCCCCTCCCGGCACTGGATCCGTTGCATGGAGCATTCCGCACGCTCCGTGCCTTCAGCTGCGACAAAGACTGTCAGGAAGTTTGTTGTCTCTGTTCCGGCTACCACAGTACACGTGGTGTAGATTGTCAAGACATGTGTGACAACCACTGGCTGCAATGGTTTCCCCTGAGCCATGAGCGGTTTGTCATAGCAAACGTGTTGGCATCCGGGTTCCCCTCCCAAGGCGAAAACATTCATGCCAGCGGTGATATACCGATGACGACAAAGGCTGCCGAGGCAGGTTGCAACAGGGCTTCAACTCCTGGTCCGTCTGCGTCTGCGCACGCTGTACGACCTCAGTCCGTTTAGTTTCCCCGACACTCATCAGACGCACTCCACAGGGGACAAAACGGACAGGACTTGTGCAGCTATCTCCAGACTCCAATGACCTCTGGGGGTCATTCCAGCTTGTTGACCTTGAGCGATTGCAAATGGCAATTGGGAAGCTTCAACCGACCCCGCGGCATCTCAATGGTGCCAGCCCAAGCTTGCAAGGGTGCCAATGATGCAGACCCCACCACACACCAAGGCGCCACCGAGGTCTTTGGATTGTGACTGGTCGTTTTTGAGGCAACCATTGCGGCCCATTGATTGACAACCCTGACAACCCACTGACAGCTGCTGGGTCCAGTCCCCACTCAACTGCAACAACCTAGCACGTCCTCGCCCGGTCCATTCTTTCATGATGCGCTGGATGCTTTGCAGTGCTGCTGCTGTTGTAATGTAAGACTGCAGTTGATCCATGCTCGTCACTGCAAGTCGGAGAGAATAGGGAGATCGTCCAAACCTTGTTTTACAACGATGGGGACTGCTCACTACTGCATGGCTAATGCTTGGCCGGGCGGCATGCAGTGCAGCTATCACAATGGCATTCATGGGACCTTCCGGATGAAGAGGGCGCTTGCCAGCCTTCAGCGATAGTCCGAAAGTTTGTTGATTGATAACAGCAATGAAATATTCCATCATGATACGGTCAGCAACGCATGTCAAGAACATCAAGACGACCGGTAAGCATCCCGGAGACGCGGACGGACATCCGCGAGCATAGCAGTCAGAACTCAAACGCCACCACGTTGTTGTCTGTCACACATCTCAACGAACAATCACGTCAGTGGAGGGATGCGCCCCTATCAATGGCCGCATGGCTGGTGTCGAGTATATTGCGGCGTCAACGGTCGAGAACTCGCAAACGCTGCACGCTTGTCAGCGACTGGCTCTCGTCGTCTCGGTGCATCACGAACCCAACCAGCCATTGACGAGGAGGGGAGTCCTGATGCATACTCGGCCAAATGCTCGTCTAAACCTTAAGGACACCGGCAAATCTGTTCCTGCAGTCGAGATCAGCTGCTACTAGCCACCGGAAGCGGATCAAAGGAACCGTGAGATCTATCGAGCAGTATTCGTACCGAGATGGAACCTGCCATCCATCTCTCGGTCGATTACGCCTTATCTTCCAACACTGTACTATCAACACCTCCGATATGTCTCTGCGGAAAACCTCAACCCTATGCCGACGACTACCGTCTGCAACATAGATGAAGGGGGGCAGTATAGGAGTATTGCTCGCTCCTTGCAGCTCGCAGACAATCTCCCATCTCCCTCCTGGACGAGACAAAAACCCCGAGCGCATGGGCTATATACCTCGAATGATATCAAGCAGCGATACAACCCACCAACCCTTACGGCCACACCGGTGGCGCCCGTTGCTGCACACCGATAAAGGCCCTATCTCGAACCCTCAAACCACTCACCAGCCACACAAAGCAATCCCTGCCAAGCTTCTCTCCCATATGCGTGACGAAGCAGCGTCAGCTATTAGTTCCTCGCCGTTACAGGTCCGATGTGGTGTACAGATAGAACACACCGTTTGTGCAAGCCACCGCATCTGCAGTACATGCGCCCATACGAGACACGGCAGCACGCCAGACCGGACATGCACCGTTGAGTCGCATCGCATATCGCATCACGGCATGCAAGGCCAGGTAGGGTAGGGTTGGTAGTTCCAAGACAGACCACCCCTTCGTTTCGCGTGGCCTTCACACCGGCGGCTGTTGTGGAACATGTCCGCGGAGGGAGTAGTGGTAGCTGTAACCTCTCGCTGTCATTCTCTCACATGTTTATATATGAAGGCTTGCTTGCTGCAGCTCTTTCCCCTTGGTATTTTGAGGGGAGGAAAGATGATACCACCTGATACTGACGGCATTGTGATACGGCCATGACAACAACATAAACTGCCTAAATGTCATGACTACTCCTGCTCTTCTCTTCTCCGCTCCAGCTCGAGATAGGCAGGATAGGAGCCCAGCCCCTTGCATATACATGAGCTATCGACATCAGCACCCACACTGCACTGCATCAGCAACCATGCCCACCAGCGGGGTTGGTTTTGATATCTGCAACAGGACGAATGCGGATAACGACTTGGACGACTCATCTCTCCAGCCCCATATCTCTGTTCCGCCAAGACCTCTCCATCTGATGCTTGACCCGACTACGCCGGGAGACTGCGCAATGATGCGATAAAGACTTGCTGCTTCCCTGCGTGGCCCGTCTCCCAGGGTGCTAATCTGATGTCAACCCGCCGATTGACTAGCAAAGATCTCTTTGACATGGATACCCAAGTCCCGCTGATGCGTTCCGTGACGGCAGACTGGACCCTCCTATTGCAGGTATCGTAGCACAATATTTCACCATCATCCCACCCATAAGATAGTCACATCAACAGCAAAATCCCTCCTCCATCATGCCACCCATCGGGTGCATCACGCCGGCCTAGGCGCAAAAGCAACCTCAGCCGGCAACCGGAAACTAGCGCAAAACATCCTCTTCGCAGGCGCCACGTCCCTCACATCATGAATACCCACGTCGCCTTCCTTCTCCGCATCACCAGGCCTCATCGTCACGCCCAGCTCCTTGCTCACCCTCTCCGCGATATCGAGCAGCGGTACCTCGTCGTCGCTCTTGAGCGCGAAGCAGTGCACGTGGACCAAGGGTAACTTCCTCCGCCCCCCGGCAAACAGATCCTCATGCCCGGCGTACAAGCCGCGGAAGCAGTCGAGGAAGGTGATGGCCGAGGCGGGGAGGTTCATGACGAAGTGGGAGATGGTGGGAGGCAGGGGGACGAAGGTGGGCTCGGCGGCGACCGGGAGGGCTTTGTTGCTCCGCGAGGGACGTTTGGGGGGGATCGTGGCGCCCTCGTTGTTCTGGGAGGCGGCGAGGACGAGGTCGGCTGCGCGGCGGATGAAGAGCCTGCCGTTTTCGTTGAAGGGGCGGACGAATTGGGAGACCTAGACTGGGTGGTTAACAGTAGAACATAACGGTAGGTGACGAAGAGGTCGGACAGAGCTCGCCTTATTCTTCTCGATAGCAGTAAGCAAATACTTGTAGCTCTCGGGGTTCATATCGTTCGCCCACACGAAAACCCCTTTCTTCCCCGCGGGGACGGCAAACGGCCCGATGCCGGCCATGACGTCGCAGACGACCTCGCCGGGCTGGAACTGCCGCACCAGCCTGCTGTGCTCCCCCTCGAGCCGGCTGTTCCAGTAGACCTTGGCGTAGTTGAAGCTGAAGACGCACCCGCTCTCCATGACCTGCACGTCCATGTCGTCCTCGCCCGCGAGCACCTCGTACTGAAACGTGCGGTAGGCGGACTCGGTCCCGACGTTGTCGACCTTGTTGATGACGGTGCGGATGAGCGGGTTCTTGTCGACGATGACCTCGGCGATGACCCGCTTGTAGGGCTCGAAGCGGGAGCGGAGGTTGAGGTGGGCCACGTGCCCGACGCTGTTGAAGCCCGAGGGGATGTCGTCGTGGAATTCTGAGGGGAGGATGCGGGACATTATGTCGTCTTGGTGATACGGTTAGTACGGGGGTAAAGACTCAGGGGGGTACGGTACCAGGCACATACGGTAACTCCAGTAGTTGTAGTCCAGATTCAGCTCATAGGGTATGATGGAGAGATCTTCCTTATCGACGCCTTCTTTCACAGCCGGTGCCCATGTTTCTTGCGCTATAAATGAGAGTCAGTAACTATCACAAGTCGTGAATAGAGAGGCGTTTCACTAACCGTCCGGCTTGATTCCCGGTCTTAGAAGGAGACATCTCCTCCCTTGTGCAGCGAGCGTCTGATCTAGATCTGGTATGATGGGTGACACCCGCGGTACATCTAGTATGTCCTTGCTAGACTCAAATATCTTCCGATATTTGCCAATATCTTGTGGCTTGCTCACTCGAGCGGCGGCGAGGTTCACGGTCTTGGCGAACAGCGCCCGGTTGAGCGTCGTTGATGCCTTGACCAGGGGAGGCCGGAAGAGATTCATCTCTTCTTCGTTATTGGCCATTATTCACCTGGCTGGATCTCAGTATGTGCTGGAAAGGGGTATTTGCGGGAGGCAGGGTTGAACTTACGTCGTGTACACACTGAGAGAGTCGGAGGCCAAAGAGGTTATGAGCGAGGCTGAGACGGAATTTTGAAGGATCCATATCAAATGTGGCGCAGTTACACAAGGCTGGGACCAACTGTGGCGCACCACTTACATGCCCTCAGCCATTGACATCACCACTTCACTCACTCCCGTTGGACGGTAATACTCATAATGCGGAATTCCACCATCTAGACAGCAAATACAGCTTCTTGAAGAAGGTCATAAGAACAGCAACCTGTGCATTGATATTCGGCAACATGTCTAAAAAGAGGACCATCGACTCCTTCTTCGCCGCTCCCACCAGCACCAAGAAACAGAAAACAGAGGATGTGATAGATGACAATGTAAGTCTAGACAACCACCACCCAGAACTCTGATTCCTAGCTAACACAACTTAGACACCCACCTCAGACCACGCCACATACCCCTTCCCCATCCCTCACCTCCCCCGTTCCCTCTCACAAGAACTCTCCTCCTGGCCAGCCGTCCCAGGCAGAGCGATCAACGACCAGCCAGATCTTGACCTCCTCTACTTCGAGCCCTTCATACCCAGCTACGCAGCCAAACCCCTTTTTCACTTCCTCCGCTCCCAGCTCCCCTTCTACCGAGTAGAGTAGTACGTCCCTGTTTCTTCCCTCCTCTCAGCCACCTACTAACCATCACCAGCAAGATAAAACGCGGCAACACAGAGACCCAAATCCGCACCCCGCGCTTCACGACCGTCTTCGGGCTAGACGCGACCTCCGCCTTCTCCCCTTCCAACACCACCACCATCTTAGACGCCAAGACTCTTACCCCCCTCCCCGCCTCCGCCTACCCGCGCTACAACCCTCGGCCCATCCCCAAGTGCCTAGACGACCTCCGTCTCAGCACCGAGGCCGCGACGGGCCACACCTTCAACTTCTGCCTGGTGAACTACTACTCCTCCGGTGCCGACTCGATCAGCTACCACAGCGACGACGAGCGGTTCTTGGGTCCCGAGCCGGCCATCGCCTCCTTCTCCCTGGGCGCGAGGAGGGATTTTTACATGAAGCACAAGCCCGGCCCGCTGGACAAGGAGACGAAGCAGCTGAAGTTGCCGCTGGGGAGTGGGGATATGGTGCTCATGAGGGGCAGGACGCAGGGGAACTGGCTGCACAGCGTGCCGAAGCGGACGGGGAGGAACGAGGCGGACGGGGGAAGGATTAACATCACTTTCCGGAGGGCGATGGTTAAGGGCGGGACGGATAATTATTATAATTATAACGTTGGGACGGGGGAGGTGTATAGGTGGGATGAGGAGGCGAGGGAGATGAGGGTGTGGAAAAGGTCTTGAAAGTAAGTCTATATTTTGTTAACGTGGGTATGTCCGACTCCTCTAACTGTGTCAGCGCTCGCTGGTATTGCACCCAAAAGAGGGAAGGTAATGCTAAGAATACCTGCCAAACACAAGAAGCCTCTATCGCCCAAACCTCATCTGCGCCTTCGCAAAGTTGCACAATGCCCTGTAAAACACCTGGTACCCAACCCCTTGGCTATCCGGCACGTGGAAGATCTCCGTCAGCCGCACCTGCCACGGCGGGTATCCCTGCAGATCGACACTGGGACTGAATAAAATAAGCAGATCCGGGTCAGGCGTCATGACGCTCTCGGCCAGCTCGGCGTCAACCAGGTCGATGGTGATGTCCGAGGGGGAGATCTTGTTGCGCTGCGCCATCTCGGCCAGCGTCTTGGTCAGGTCGACCATGGAGTCGCGGCCGTCCTCGTAGGAGAGGAGCATGACGGATAGATGCCTCTGCTCCGGCTCCGTGGAGCCATCTTCGGAAGAGGATGTGCGGGCTGGGCGGAGGGGCCCGGGCGTCTCGACGGAGGGCGTGTGGGGCGCCGAGAGGGAAAGGGCTGGGTAGGAGGGGCCGAAATAGGCGGCTAGCTTTTGGGACATGGCGCGGTGTGATTCGGGGATGTAGCCCTTGAGGATGCCTGTGGATGCCTGGGTTAGTCGAGTGATGGTATCAGAGCGAGTGTGTGAGTTACGCACCTGTCTTCTCGTATATCGAGAGCCGAGAGATGCCAGCGCTGGCGCACCAGGCCGCAATCTCGGAAGCCTCGTTCACCAGCCGCTCCAGCTCTGCGCCGCCTCTGCCATCGTCCTCCAAGCTCAGAATGACACTCAGGTGGTTGGGCAGCCGGCTGAGTCCCTTGACGTCCCGCTCGATCAGCGCCGGGGTGCGGTGGTGGTAGTAGAGCACCGAGTATATCCTGTCCCTGACGGCGTGGTACGCTTGGCGGAACTTGATGTAGACGGAGAAGACGGTGTGTATTATGGTGTAGACCAGGAGGTGTAGCTGGTTTCGTAGGAAGTTGCGGACGCCGAATCGGGACTTCTTCTCTGCCTTTGCGGCCAACTTCTTCTTAGGGGTTGGGAGGTATGGCTGTGATCAACGTTCACATGTCAGTAAAGGGTGGTGCGTGCTATCGCTATTTGCAGCAAGGAGAAGATATTACAACGCACCTCGATCAGTCTTATGCGCTCCTCAGGCTTGAGCAACTTATGCCCAAACTTCTCGTCGCGACGGTAGACTTCGGCATCCTTATGGGTGAGCGGCATGGTTGGGATGTTACAGCAGCTCCTGGCTGTGGTGGTTATGCCTTATACTGGCATGGAATCCTGTTGCGGATGGGAGAGAAATGAGTGTGGGGAAAAGAGAGTTATAGTTGTAGACGCCTGGTCATGTGTGGCGGTTGTTATACGTAGTCCTCCCTCTTAAACTTGGATCCTTCGAAAGGAACGACAGTGTCTCGGTGTGATTTCTTGACACCTTGCTCGCCGGAGCTGTCAGCTGTTTTGATTGACTGTCGCTGCCAGCCAGTTCTGACGACACATGTGTGGCTTGGAAACAGGTTGAAGTCCGGAATGGCACGGACCCACAGCAGCGGTACGTACCCACTACACCCCTGCAGCGTCCCGAGTCCCGCGACAATGAAGCTGCCGACACCAATAACAAGCTGGACTCGACTGTATTCACTCTCAAACTGGCCTATGGCCATGCTATCAACATTCTAGAGAGCCAACGCAAAAACAATTGCATTACCAACCGAATCCGGAGAATACCGTATACGAACACAGATCCTAAATCCCAGTGTGCCCTTGCTGATGCATCATCCGCGAAGGTGATGCCTCCCGATGCGATGGAGAGAGTCAGCTCTGGCGGCAGTGGCTCTCGCGGCTCCAGGGCCCTTTTCGCGAAGGGGCCGCGATTCACCTTGAACGACTTCTCCAGCAACGACTTCATAGTCCGCGACTTTGTCGACTCCCTTGCAGAAACCGCGCTCCCCGCCAACCGTCGCTCCCAGCCCGCCCAACAAGCTTTCGATCCGAAGCCCCTCATCCGGACGTTCGAGAACGCACTGTCGCAACTTGCAACTCTGTCAGAAGAGCTACAGGAGAAGGAGTCAGAGCTATTGTCGCAGGTGCGAAGGGCAGAAATACAACATGACCAGACGCTCGAAACCCTGGGGCGGAAACTCGACCAGTCTATGAATCAGTTCGAAGCGCTCGATCTGAGTCTAAACAACGCAGGGGAACCGAATGGCGCGGTTGGCCGGAGAGGCCGCTCGGATGGCGGAGGGAACATCGCAGTGCAGATTGGCGAGAAGCTGGAGGAGCTGGACAGGAAACGAACGAGAGCACAGGACGCCACTTTCCTCATACAATGCTGGTCCGAAGTCAGCGACACCGGACAGTTGACGAAGCTCGAGGACATAAAACGGGCAGGCACCGCTGAGGGCAAGGTCAAATGCGCCGTCATTGCGCGCCAACTCATGCGCATCAGCCAGAGACTCGACCCTACGTCTTGGGGACAGACAAACGGCATACGGCAGCAGGGCATCACAAATGGCGTTGCTGGTGTGGTGAGGAAGCACAACACGCGCGAGGTGATTGAAAGATTCCTGGAAATGCTGGAGCAGGATCTGCTGAAGCAGTTCAACGACAGCTACAGATACCAGAAGTTTGACGACATGATGGAATGCTCGAGGGTTTTGCAGGACTTCAGTGGCGGGGCGAGCGTCATTGCCGCGTTTGTCAACCAACACAGCTTCTTCATCGATCGCGATCAACTGATGTCTGAAGACGTGACCATGGACGGCGAGACATGGGATCAGCTGGCAGATCCGGATTCGGAGCCTCCAGGAATCGAGCCCAGTCTGCAGTCGCTCATCGACGAGGTCAAGATTGTGATGCAGGAGGAGTCGTTCATCATCAAGAGGGCATTCCCATATTATGAGATAGTCCTCTCCAGCTTTATCCAGCGCGTCTTCCAGCAGTCTATACAGCAGCGGCTCGAAATGGTGCTGGAAAAAGCCAAGACAATCTCCTCGCTCGCTTTCCTGCGCTCTCTCCACGCCTCCAGGAGCTACATCAGCACGCTCATCGAAGACCTCAAGGCTCATGGTCTTACAGAGCACCCAGAACCTGTCTCGGCGCAGATTGCTCAGACTCTTGACCAACAGATGGAGGAATTGTTCGTCCCCTATCTCGTCGGAACGTCATATATCGACCGTGAGAGGAAGAGTTTGGAGGAGTTGTACAACTCCTTGCTTTTCAGATTTACCATATATCACTCCCGGAGGAAGAAGGCGGCATCTGGTTTCATGGCTTCCCTTGCGCAACAAGGCAACCTGCTTCTCGCATCGGCAAAGGATGCCTACATGGAGAGACTTGAGTCTTCTGACCTTACACCAACTCAGAAGGCCATGATGTTGCGAGTCGCAGGTCTGAAGGATAATAACAACAACAAAAACGATATCGAGGTCTCGGACGAGGACGGCGTTCTTCGCACCGCTAATGCAAAGCGGATGATGACCTGGTTAGCCGAGAGTGTGCGTCGCACACTGGAGTTGAACTCAGCGAGCGAGACACCAAAAGACGTCAACATTCTCCTCAACCTCCTCCTCACCAGCATGGCACACGTCTACGTTGAAACCGCCCTCGATGCAGCTCTGGATGCAGCCACGGCGCAAGAAAACAGCAAAACAGAACCTGACCTCTCTTACCTCCCGGCAGTACGACCAGCAGTGACGATTACGAGTATAATGTCCCGCTTCATCACCACCGTCCTCATCCGCCTAGCCGAAGGCAACGCCACCGTCCGACGCAACATGGAAGCCCAGACCAAGACAGCCATCGAAGCCACCGAGAAGAAAACCAACAGCATCATGAAGAGCACGCTCGACGTGGCAATCAACTACGTCACCCGCACCCTGGCGCAGCAAAAGAAGCTCGACTTCCGACCCAAAGACGACAACCTCGAGGACATCGTCGACGCGCTACAGACCTCCACCTGCCAGGCCATTTGCACCTTCCTCGGTAAAGTGGCCACGGCCGCCTCGCAGGCCATCGACGGGCACAACCTCGAGGTCTTCAGCACCGAGCTCGCGCTGGCGGTGCACAGGCTGCTGTTCGAGCACTTCAAGAAATTCCAGGTCAACGCCACGGGCGGGCTGATGGTCACGAAGGACATTGCGCGCTACGTCTCGACCATGAAGGAGTGGCCTGTCACCAAGGAGGCGGAGGGCGTGATCGAGTTGTTGACGGAGATTGGGTATCTGTTCATCATTGGTCCCGAAGCCCTGAGGGAGCGGTCGCGGAACTTGGGGTCGGGAACCGGCGCGCCGGGGAAGAAGCTGTCCAAGGCGGATTTCAAGGCTTTTGTGCAGAGGAGAGAGGATGTTTCCTCGGTTGGGATTCAGAGCGTACTCGCTGGAATTTGAGCCGTTGTCTTGTGAAGCGCAGCCTACGTGGTTGCCGGTTCGCACTTATATACCTGTTATTTCGATTGTATCAAGCTGATGCGCGGCTGGCGTTATGTCGGACGATCGAGTTGTACAAATACCTAGTTTCAATGATACCATGATATGTCTAGCCGGGTCTCAATTTCATTCGATGCGGCGCGCCCTTGACGTCGTCCTACAACAGGAAGAGTGGTGAACGTCCGAATCAGACGACTGGCCTCAAGCGTTTCAGTGAACCGCATTACAAATGTGGACGAAGTACAGGCACCACTCTGGTACAATGACGAGGCCTCGACCACATAGGTCTATAACAGCAGTAACTCATTACACATCACCATAAACCACTACCATTCCACCGCCACCCACCGACCCTGCTTCTTCCCGGAGCCGTTCGCATTGGCGGCATTGCCCCCTTTTGCTCCTCCAGCAGCGACAGCAGCACCAGCAGCACCAGCAGCACCAGAAGCCATCTGGAACGCCACCACACCACCAAACGGTCCGGCCGGATTCTGGCACTTGACCAAGCAGACATTCTTCACCGTCCCGAGGGTGCCTGTACAGACCGTCCCGGCTGGTACATCAACCACGAGGGGCTTTCACACATCATCAATCAGCCTTTTACTCACTCACCATCCTTCCCCGCATCCTCGACCACCAGGGAGAGAGAAAGAGTACTCACAAAATCCTGATCAGCAGCATTACTCCGGCCATTCTTTCCGGGCACGTCAGTCGCCACCGTCGTCCCCTCGAAAGTACCGGCGGCAGCGGTATCGATGGAGCAGCTCATCGGCCCGGCCCCGTCGGCGTTGATCTGGTGGAGGGTGAGGGTGATCTGGCCCTCGACTTGGGGCAGGGTATTGCTCCCGGCGATCTGTTGCGCGGCGGCGAGCTGTGCGGCCGGGTTGATGGCACCCTTTTGGGTGGAGCCGAACTTGTTGTTGGAACCCCGGAAGGTCGTGGTGTCGGACTGGCTGTTTGATGTGGGCGAGGAGACGCCGAAGGCTATCCCCTTGCCGCCTGCGTCGCCTACTGCGTTGCTGATCAAGTTGTGGCTCGAGACGAGTTGGAGGAGGGCCGTGGCGGCGAGGAGGAGGGTGGAACGCATGGTTTATGTGTAGTATTAAGAAGGGGGCCGCGCAGCGGGAAGAAGCGAATATGAAAAGAAAGAAGGGGTATCTTTGAACGAAAGGAAAGGAAGGAGAAGTGGTGTGATGATGGAAGAGCGTCCGGTACTGGGAGGAGACCATATCGAGACTATATGTACTTCACGATGGCCATGTGGGCGGCCTTCAGCTGGGACATACCCACCCCTTTGCCCCTTCAGAAGTTCTCACTCTCACGAGTGCTTCAACCAGCAGTTTGGTTAGGTGTATAAGATGCGACGACAGATCCACAAGAGATCCCCTTAACTCCTTGATGGAGTGCTGTCATTCTGTTAGCCGGACGCTTGACCCAGTAAACAAACCTCCATGGGTCACGTTGACACTAGCACTGTAGCAGAGGTCTTGATAGGACCAGGGGCTGGGTACGACTTTTGTAGGTGCTTGCAACCTTGACCGATCTCTATTCCGTCTCATCTCAACCTTCCCTCAGTCTTGCCGGATCCGGTAGGTGACAGGCGAGAGCGGATCTGGGGAAAGCTCTGAAGCTTCTAGAGCGGTTTCATCCTCCAACAACCCCTGGCTCACATCATCAAGGGTCAACAAAACTTGCGACGTCTCGAATGCCAAGCGAACTCACCAGTGTGTTGGGATGCTGGTAGTATGACATCCTTTGGGTGGATTTATACGATGATAGACTGTGCATCAAAGACCTTCGCAAGGTCAGAGTTTGGAGCAGTATGTAGCGGAGACGATCGGCACGCGAGAATGCAGCAACGCCGACGATAATCAATCCCGACCGGTCTTGAGTCATACGCAATGCTTGGAATGGCGAACTCCTTCCTCGACTAGATATGTATTATGCTTATGTCCGACTACAGTACACATATTTATAGGTAATAGCCTCAAGACGCCCAGCCCTCATAGGCATTATTGGTGCCGCACTCCAACTTCTACCATGGTCTCTAGGTATCGGTCCCGTCTACCATAACCAATATTATCAAATCGTCCCACGTGTATATCTAGCCCAAACGCCGTTGCCTGCTTCTCTGATGAAGTGCGTCCTCTACTCATCACTGCTACTGCTCCCGCTAGACTCGTCCTTCTCCTCAACCTTCCGCCCGGGACGAACCCACTGCTCAACCTCCTCGCACCCCTTCGGGACCCTACACTCACCCCTCACATCGCACGTCTTCCACAGCACCTCCTTCACCTCCTTGAACACCTTGTCAACAGCATCCATAGCCCAAATAACATCCAGATGCTCGTAGTCGGGTATGACTTTCGTATGCACCACATCCACACACGGCTCCCTCCCCCTCTCGAACCTCTTCAGCAGCTTATTCCCGTCGACGAGCGCGTCGTTCCCCGCCACCCACAGCGCGAAAGGCGGCGCCTGCTCGTTATACCACGCGGTCGACCCCTTCGGCCGCCTGCGGTGCGCCTCGGCGGATTTCTCCGACTTGTGCACATCCTCGCTCCCGCCTTTGTCTCGGTCCACTTCGGCGAGGACTTCGTGCTTCCGGTCCGCGTGCGCCGTGTCCTCCCTCTCCTCGGCCCTCCACTCTTCTTTAGTGGCAAGGATGCACTTGTGTCGCGCGAAGCACTCCCGCCCGAGCCACCACCGCATCGACTCGGCGCTCACGTAAACAGGGGCGAACTGGAACATCCTGTCCCTCAGCCCGCGGTCCCAGCGCGCATCGGTCCAGTTGAACAAAAACGAGAAAACCACGTACCCCAGCCGTCCGTACACCTTCGGCGGGAGCATCTGATGCATGGTCATCATGAGAGGTATGAACGCGTGAATGCCAAACATCATTCTGAACATGGCCGGCGTGATGACACGCATGAACTTGAAGTACATCTTCCCGATCAGCGGGCCGGCATACGCAGCCGGTGCGAGAGCGCAGAAGACAGTCAACTTCTCCCCCAAATCGGGCCGTTGCTCTTTAGCTAACGCGACAAGCGACTGGGTAGTCCCCTGGGAGTGAGCCACGAGCCCGATCTTGTCGAAGCCCGTCTCGTACCGCACGCGGGAGGTCAGCGCCGGCAGGTCGAAGACGCCCATCTGCCGGATATTCCAACACCACATTCGGGGGTCCGAGTACTCGAGCAGCACGTGCTTGGGGCGGAAGCCGCACCTGTTGTTGCCCAGCCACACGTCGTAGCCTGCTTTGCAGAGGTAGAAGGCCAGGCTGTCGTCGTCGTTGACGCAGTAGGCACCTGCGGATTGGAGGAGGCCGTGGATCAGGAGGACGGGGAATTTGTTCTTTTTTCCGTTTTTGGGTTGGTTGTTGTCTGATGTTGGGCGCTTGGCGTCGGTGAAGACCTCGGGCCCGCGATGGGCACGCTCTGCGGCGGGGAGGGCGGTGTACTCCCTTGGGTCATATACGTGCCAGAGGTCGATGATGAAGCCGTCTTCGGTCTGGACTTGGAATTCCTCGACGTCGAGGCCGACGCGGCGGGCGTAGTAGCCTACGTCGCAATGTATCGGGTCTGGGCCGCCTTCGGTGGGTATGTACTCATCGCCACTGTCTTCTTCATCCTTGGCCAATTTGCCCTCTGATCGTCTACGTTTCCATGTGCGCTCTTTTGCCTTCCTAACCTCCTTGCGCCGTTGCTCTTCTTTGTAGAACGGCCGGCCGGCATCTGGGTCTCGCAGCGTGACCCTTATCCACATCCGTCGGCATAGTGGAGCGATGCTCGTGAAAAGTGCTCCTAGCACGATGACGGCAAGAAAGCAAGTGCTGAGGATATGAGAGGAAATCCGGAAGAGTTGGCATTGTATGTTCCTCAGCAAAGACGGCGGGCCGTAGAGCGGCAGTGGTGGGAACAAGGGGTTCGTGTGCGAGGGGGGCATCGCCCTCCGAAGGTTCCCCTCGGCCGAGGGCTGGATAGAATGGCCATTCTCTGATTTGTCTGCGCCATTTCCGGGGGAGCTGCCGTTGGTGAGTCCCTCAGGTATCGTTTCTCCATCAACCAGTTCTTCCTTCAGGATGTTCAACTTGTGCGCCTCCTCCAATGGCACGGTGGGCAGCCGGTTGCCCTCCGAAGTGACTATCACCGGGTCATACTTGGTGACAAACTGGGCTTCGACGGCGACTTCTGCCGCCTCACCCTCTTCCGGCTTCTCGTGGGATAGCTTCTCGGCCTGCTTTGCGAATTCCACTGCTGTCCTTCCCAGGGCAGCGCTGGACTTTGATGTCGTTGACGGATTGGGGGAGCGGTCCCGACCTTGGGACGGCGGATCATCCTTCGTAGTCATCTTTAAGGGGTATTATAGAGGGGTGGGATAACCAAGAAAACGCCGAGGAAGAAGAGGTTGTCACACTGGTGATCCTTCCACGAAAGCACCATAACTCCAAGGAAAAGGTGAGAAAGCAGTGAAGAAAGTTCAAAATATTGAAGGAAGAAAAAGGTTCAGGGAGATAACAGACCAGGACACCACCATACCCGTCGTGATTCACTTGCATACTCTACACACCATCGAGAAACAATTAGCCTAGTTGGAAATAGGAGGCGGCAACAAAAACGTCATGGCGGCAGCCAACCAAACCGCTTGGAATGCGGCCGCCAGCCACAATGACGCCGAAAAAAGCAGGTTTGGCGGCGAGTCTCCGCGCTGGAAAGGCAAACAAGGTTCAGTGATGTTGCAGGCCTAACCTAGCTCCCGTGCGAGTCAAGCTCCTGGCCGATCATGGTTCGGTGGTAATAAAGAAGAGTTGCAGACGAGGTCGGGCTTATCTCTCTCATAACAGAACAGACGAGAGAGAGAGAAAGCGGAAGGAAAGATGTCCAATGTTGGGTCTTCGATCGATAACCGATCTGGGAGTTGTTGGCGTGGGTTGCGTCACTGATCTTGAATTGACTCGGGGCTGTTCTTGGTTGTGGGTGCAGTGGTATGTGAAGATCATTGATAGATAGGTGAGATCTTCAGATAGAGTAGCCCCCGTTCATGAGAAGTATTTCTGCAGAAGAAAAATCCTTAAACTTTCTCGAAATAGCAACGGGAAAGAAGAATGCAGCTCAGACTTAGTACAGACCAGGTAGATTGACATGTTTTTTATGGCAGGAACACACACAAACACCGATTGAGGATGGAAGGCGCAACTTGCATGTCTCAAATTTGGTGTTCCTTTGACATGTGTTTCTGGGGAATCTGGTGGGTCCAAGCGCCCCTCGTTCTTTCTGGAACCCCAGACGCGGTTCCCGGTCCCGTGAAGCGCGAAATGCCGAGGCCAAACTGAACCGAGAGCTTCGAATTGGGGTCATGATGGCGAAGCTGTGTTCTACTCGACTTTCTGTGTAAATCTGCTCGTTATACAAACCACTGTTTACTTGCCCCATGCGCTTTAGTTGACGGAGGAAGGACTCACCCGAATACAATCTCTGTCATGAATCTTTAAAGGCCTCAACCATACCGACTTAACTTCGATTACCGCCGCCGAGGTGTCCTGATCCCGCGGGCAGCCCCTTACTCCCTCCAGCTATGGCTTCCACCGATGTGGTCGCCGCGCCTCACAGGAACATCAGGAAAAGGAGAACGAAGAGGAGGAGGCAAGATAAGCCAGCTATATCAGCGCGCTTGGTGCTGGACGACCATGTGAAGAGCGATGTGGGAATACTCTCCGAGGACCTCTTCGCCGACCTCTTCCCCCACTTGCGCGACAGTCAGTGTCACCCTTGTGTGCGCTCCTCTAGTATGCATCAGATCAGGTCGTTAACATGTGTGGTCTGTAGATGAATCAGAAGAGCATGTCCCCGACGTACCCGATGTCGTCCATGTTGCCATTGCTCCCTGGGCTCCCGCGCACTCAGCCGAGACGACCTCGTGGACCGTGGTGCCAGTCACCAAGTCATCCGCCCTCGCTCACTCCACCGTACAGTTCTCGCCCTCCTCCCTAGCCCTGCAGTCTTTCGCAAACAACCTCAAGAATGTTGCGCCGTCCAAGCTCTCGAGCCACAGCAGAAGCGGAATCGAGATCCTCGTCCTGGATGCCGCAGCCATTGCTCTTGACACGGTCTTCGTAAGCCTGGAGGGCGACTTGGCCAAGCGACTCGAGGCCGGGGAGGGCACTTTCTTCCGAGAACACCCGGATGCTGCGAGGATGAACGGGAACAGAAAGGCGACAACACCGGAGGAGCGCTTGACAGAAGCCCTGCGCGTCGCACTTGGCACTCTGAAGGTGGTGCATACCGGCGACTTGTTTCCGCTACCTCTACCACCTCACCCGGTCACACATGTGCCGCCCAACCCGGGCAAGGTTGCGCTTTGCGAGCCGGTGTCGCAAGGGATCTTGTCCCCGACAACGAAGATTATCCTGTCTCGAGGGCGCGCCCACTCGAAACTAAGCCGAGATCCGGTGCCCATACGCAATAAAGCCCTGAACTACGTTGCCGAAGACGACGGTGAAGACACTGCGAACGACGCCTTCTTCTCGGCTGCGGAGGAACGGTACAAGACGGACGCTCCAACAGCAGACGAAGACAGCGTCACCGAGACAGAAGAGGAGGAGGCAGAGTTGGAGATCGACGATCTGTCCGACGACTCGATGGATGACATGATAGGACTACAAGCGCCGACCCTGCCCGCGTCCGCTAGCGGCGTCTCGACCCTACAGCCTGGTACGCCCATGACGATAGGGCGGGGCAGGAGGACGAACGGGATTAGCACGCCCATGTCGGTGTTCTCGAACTACACCGCGACCACAGCCCGACCAGACCGCCCACGCGGAAGGCTTTTCAAGGCTCAGGGGTTACTGAGCGCCATACCAGAGGAGCTTCTGCACCCCAAACCTTCGTCAGACGACGACGACGAAGCTCGCGTCTACGTCGATATAAGGGACCTCACTAGGGTCGGCTGCTTTTCAGGCGACTGGGTTCGGATGGAGGCAGCGGAGGAGCCGCCAACGAACGGCTTTGGTTCCTTTGGCCTCGGCAGCTTTGGGAACTACGAAAATGAGGAAGAGCCGAATTGGAGGCCAGTGAGGATCTTCGGCCTGCCTGAGGGCTACTCTCAGCGCCCGGTAACCCGCATACCCAGCTCGCGTCACGATGGCGGCCGCAAGATGTCCTTCTTCGAGTCTCAGATGCCGAAGCTGTCGAGTCCCGCTGCCTACCTATCGCCAGTTTTGCTGGCAAATTTGGAATCCACGTCGTACCTGCGGCTGTCGCCGTTGAAGAGGACTTCGAATCTGCTCAAGGGGCCAGCTGCGAAGCTCGCCCCTTCATTCCAGCCTCCTCCCGCTCGGGAAGTCACTCTGCAGCAAGTCAGGACACCTGTCGCAGCTGACAGAGAGGTGCAGACTGCTGTTATGGCCGGCTTAAAGCTGTACTTTGAGAAGAAACTTAGGGTGATCAGGTCTGGCGATCTCATTGCCGTACCTATCGATACTCAGTTAGGGAGGACATTGCAGGCCACCACAGGAGCAGGAGACTCGGCAATAGACGACCTGTTGTCTATGGCGTCGGTGAAGAGATCTAACGCGCTCCAATACGATGAGGTAGCTTGGTTCAAGGTCAGCCATGTCCACAGCGTCCCTAAACCGGAGTCCGATGCAGAGGACGAGGAGGACCCCTGGGCCTTAGTTGCCTCCGTTGACCCATCCGTGTCGCGCATCGAGCAGACTGGGTCAGTCACTAGTCGGGTACCAGGCACAGCGGACAGTAACTGGCCGTACTACCTCGGGCTGAGGAAGCCACCAAGGCGAAGCGTGGACGCGCCGCCGTCCATGGCCCCTGACAGGGACCGGAAATTTGTCTCACCTCTGAGGCGGCGACTACGGGAGCTCATGGCTGCTGCAACTAGCAAGCAGGCCATCCACTTTGGGATGCCGGCTTTGGCTATTTTACTAGTTTCAACACAGCGGAATATCGGTAAAGCCAAGACGGCCGTCGATGCCTGTCAGGACATCGGACTGCACACCTTCACCATAGACGCCTACGACATCCTCAACGAAGGCGGAGCGGGCGGCAGCGACGTCAAGACAGAAGGCTTCCTGCGCTCCCGCGTCGAGCGAGCATTGAGCTGCGGCGCAGACTGCACCTCTCTCCTAGTTCGGCACATCGAGGCCCTGACGGCCGACAGGATGGTCTCTGCCATCAAGGAGATCCTCACCGATGCCAGGGTCTTCATCGCCACCACTACGGAGGTAGACAAGATCCCGGACGGCGTGCGGGGTCTCTTCACGCATGAGATCGAGCTGAACGCTCCCGACGAGGGCGAGCGAGAGGGCATTCTCCGTACCATTATCGAAGACCGTAGCATCGCTCTCGACCCGGAAGTCGATCTCTCCAGTGTGGCTCTCAAGACTGCCGCGCTGGTTGCTGGCGACCTAGTCGACGTCGTCGAGCGCGCCATCGTTGCTCAGCGGTCACGCCTCGAACAACTGTCAGCCAAAGCCAGCGATGCAGACCACCCCGTCACAGTCCGCGACATCCAAGTCGCCGGCGGGCCGGCCGCCACCTCCCTCACCAAAGCCGACTTCGACCTCGCCGTCGAGGCGGCGCGCAAGAACTTCGCCGACGCCATCGGCGCCCCCAAGATCCCCAACGTGACCTGGGACGACGTGGGCGGCCTCAACAACGTCAAGGAAGCCGTGCGCGAGACCATCCAGCTGCCGCTCGAGCGTCCCGAGCTCTTCGCGAAGGGCATGAAGAAGCGCTCGGGCATCCTCTTCTACGGCCCTCCTGGAACGGGCAAGACGCTCCTCGCCAAGGCCATCGCGACCGAGTACAGCCTCAACTTCTTCTCCGTCAAGGGGCCCGAGCTGCTGAACATGTACATCGGCGAGTCGGAAGCCAACGTGCGGCGGGTGTTCCAGCGGGCGCGGGACGCGCGGCCGTGCGTCGTGTTCTTTGACGAGCTGGACTCTGTCGCGCCCAAGAGGGGTAACCAGGGCGATAGTGGCGGTGTGATGGATCGTATCGTGAGTCAGTTGCTGGCCGAGCTGGACGGTATGTCCGGCGGCGAGGATACCGGGGGAGGTGTATTTGTTATCGGTGCCACCAACCGGCCGGATCTGCTTGACCAGGCTTTGCTTCGCCCCGGGCGGTTCGACAAGATGCTCTACCTCGGCGTGTCGGATACGCATGAGAAGCAGCTGACTATCATGGAAGCTCTGACACGGAAGTATGTGAAACCCAACCCCTCTCCTCCGTGAGACCAGATGCTAACAAACAGCAGGTTCGCCCTCCACCCCTCCCTCTCCCTCCCGCGCGTCGCCCAGACGCTGCCCCTAACCTACACGGGCGCGGACTTCTACGCCCTCTGCAGTGACGCCATGCTCAAGGCCGTTACGCGCCAGGCCAACGCCGTGGACGCCAAGATCCGCGAGATCAACAGCAACATCAACAACAACAACAACCACAGTCAGCCCATCTCTACGGCCTACTTCTTCGACCACTACGCCACGCCCGACGACGTGGCCGTCATGGTGACCGAGTCCGACTTCCTCGAGGCGCGCAACGAGCTCGTCCCCAGCGTCAGCGCCGGCGAGCTGGCGCACTACGAGAAGGTGCGGGCTACCTTTGAGGGCGGTAGGGGTAGTGCGGAGTCCAAGACAGCAGTACTACCTCTGGAGAGGCCTAGGATCCTGAGCCAGACGGCGAAACGGCCTAGTAGTTCTAGTTCTAGGGGGAAGGGGAAGGGCAAAGGCAAGGCGGTGGCTAGTAGGGATGAGGATGACGAGGAGGAGGACGAGGTCAGTGATTTGCCGGGTAGCTTTGGGTGTACGAACGGACGAGGGAGTAAAGGGAAAGGGAAGGCTGTTGCGCCGCCTGTCTTTGCGGGTGGGGGTGGGAGTGATGATGAAGGGTTGTATGATTAGTTTATAGACGGAGAGAGTTACACAACAGGCGAGTCCCATTTTTCAAACAGTCAAGGGCTCTACAAAGGCAAGAAGGTAAGAAAGTGCAAATAAATAAAATGTCCCCTGCTGGAGTTGAACAAAAAGCTCACCGCGCAACCCTCGGGGTGCGCCGGCTACGAAAACCTTGCCGTGGGAGGTTTTTCTTCGGAGTGGAAATCATCCTGCTCGACCACTGCTCTAGTCTGGCAACCCGGGCCATGCCCCGTCTGGGCTCTTCCCACCTTGGTTGTTGAGAACTGAAACCCGGAACTGATATATGTACCATTGGTGCCTGGGGAAAGATGAAGGGCAGGTGACAAGTCCTGGGGAGTGAAGTTTCTGTCATCCCATACTTCACTGTTTCCTCCAACAACCCATGATTTCGGGATAGGAGGATAGTTAGGACTACCAGGCGGACGGTATATGCGTTTGTTCATTGCACAATACTGTCTCGAGTACCTGCGAAACTGTCCACATGGGAATCAGAAATCAACCACGGAAATCGTACACCAACCAACAGCCATTTGTCCACCGCTCATATGGAACGTAGCCCTTTCATTTCCTTTCCTTTCCCCTTCCATTCTCCATCTCTCTCCGCCCACCTTACTCCTTCTTCCCCTCCTCAACCTTCTTCTTCTCCTCACCCCCATCCCCTTCACCCTCGCTACTATCAGGCTCCTCCTCCTCCTCAATCGTCTCCGCCCGCTCGATGGCGGCGATCTCCTCCTCGCTGGCGCTCGCCACCAGCGAGCCCCGGTAGCACGTGATGGGCGCGTCCACGTCCGTCGGCTTCCAGCTCGTCGTCGTGGGGCTCTGCAGCGTGCGCAGCACGTTGTCCGTCGAGGGGCCGTCCTTCCACGCCCCCGTTGTGGGGGACTGCATCCCCGCTACTCGGATAGAGGAGGCGTCGGAGGTCTTGCGCGGGGTGAGCGGGGTTGGGGTCGGGGAGGAGGGTGTGGGTTCTTCTTGTTGTTGTGGTGCTTCGGGTGGGTTGGTGTTGTCATCGGCGGCCAGGGGCTTGTCTGTGCTTGGTGCTGCTGTTTCCTCAACCTTCTCTTCGGCTTTGGTGTCCTTCTCGTCGCTCCTGGCTTCCTTGCCGTAGACCTTATCCCTCAAGCTCTGCAGATGCACCGCCTTCGCCTTGGCAGCCGCCTCCTCGGCGATGCTCCGTATCGGCATCGTCACCTTCTTCGCCGTCTCCGCCACGGTAGCGGCTACACCGCCGCCCTCCTTCTTTTCATCCGCACCATCTCCTGGGGTTGTCTCCTTCTTCTCCGGCATGGGCGGTGCTGGCGGCGCAGCCGGTGCTGACGGTATGCCCGCGCTCGGTGCGGTGCTGCTGGCCGCTAGACTCGAGGGCTTCGCGGGTTGTGCGGCGGGTGTCTTGGGCGCCTGGCCGATGGGCGGCTGGGTGAACTCGTCGTAGTAGAGCGTCACGTGCTGCTTCAGCTCGCCGTACTCGTTCCAGTCTTCTATCTCGACCAAGTCCTGTGTCGTAACGAATTCCAGATTAGCCATTCCACTCCCCTATCCGTCTCTTTTACTTTAGTGGGCGATGGGGGTAGGCCAAACTTACACCGAGAACCAAGCCCATCTGCACCAACCCGGGCAGCTTCCTCGCCCTCCCGCCCTCGTCCTTCCCCGCCCGCCGGCCCCAGAGCATGCGCGCCTTGTCGTCGGTCGCGAGGTCGACGGCCTTGAAGGGCACGCGGTTGGCGCGGAGGATGGTCTCGAGCCTGCTCGTGGCCGTGACGATGTGCGACGAGCCCGCCGTGAGGGAGGTGTAGATGTACAGGGCCGGGTCGGTCGAGTAGGATTGCGCCGCTGCGGGCGCTGCGGGCGCCGCCGTGTTGGGGGAGTCGGAGGAGGCCATGCTGGCGGGGTTTTCAACTCGATTTTGTTGGCTGATTGGACTTTGGGTGTCGAAACTCGGATGGTCTGTTGCCGTGCAAGATCGCAAAAAGAGCAGTCGCGGAAGTGAGGGGGTTACAAAAGAATGAAGCAAAAGGCAGAGTTGGTATGGTGGTGCTGAGTGTTGCGATGTGTTCGTCTGGGGGTTGTAAATGAGGGGTTCAGGTGTCGAGCGTGTCCCCAGCAGCTGCCCGGGCGCTGTAAGGGACTTGACAGGTGGGGTATTGGTTTCAGGTTCTAGAGTCTAGGCCCCGTTCTCGCCGGCCCGGGCCACTGGAGCGAGTGATATCACTGGAGCAGGCAATGACGGAGGATGCTGTAGATCGTTCAACAGCGATGGAAGTTCACTTCAGCTATTCATGTCACTGAAAGCATCTAGAACACACAGTGCTAGACGTACGTGTATCGATGAAGCCGGTGACAACTCAGCCTGTGTAGAGGTTCTTATCGATCTCTTATCGATTTAGGGTCAAGGGTCAGGGAGGGGCCGCGATGCCAACGAGAACTTTCGGTGAGCTCCTGAGATGTTTCGCAGCGCCATAATGCTCACAAGCCACCAACGCCTCGCTACAATGCAGTAGTAGCAGAGCTCATGATTCCACACACGACCAGGAGGTCCAGACTTGCACAGCAAAGCGTCAAGCCCTCTCTCTCTCATCAGTCACGAACAGGTTCCCCCAACAAAGTCGAAGTGGCTTACTGCAACAAACTGCTTCGGCGACTTCCCTATTGGCGCGCGGGTCACTTCCTTCACTTTCCGTTGTGCTTCACCCGTTTGATGTCAACCTCTTCCTCTCTCGGCTGGGAGTACCGGTATGTCGCTCAGGTGGCCGTGGTTCGTCAGGGCAAGGAGGGAAAATATGATCTGTAGCATGGTGTGGTTCAGGAAGAACCCTTGCCTCAGTCATGTCGTTCCTAGAGGTCCGTGGTGGCAGATCCCAGGAAACAGCATGCAGGAGGAACATCATTTTGCGCCGGGGTGTTGGCGGTTTATCTGAGGGCTCAGGGATGATGGCTGGGTAGGTTGTTCAGATCGCGATGCGATGTAAAAGTGTCTCGTAGAGGATATATATTTTCCGATCTGCTGCTAGGGCTCGTCGGGGTTACATGGCACTATTCTTTGTGGTTTTATATCCCATCACGAGATTGTCACTCTACTATCGCACAATACTACTAGGTATCAGTTGCCGGAGGACAACTCACCGAAAGGGGTCAAGACAAACTTCCCGTAAGTGATCCTTCAGTTATCAAGGCGAATAAAGTAACAGCCATAAGAAGCTCACCACATGTCCAGTCTCCGAGAGTCCGAGACGATATCCCATTTCATCGGCCGTGAAGCCACTACAACGACTGAACAGTCCCCTATGGCCGACAAGTACTGCGACCACAACAGATCCGGCTGCGGCTGTACGAACTTGGTTCCGGCGACGCAGACGCTCTGCGATAGCTGCGCGAGAGGACACTGTTCATAAAGCGGAAACATGGTGCAGCTAGTCACGACGAGACCGCTGGAAGGAAGTAGGTTGGAGATCCATCCCTTGCGTACCTGGCAGCTAGCTGCTCAGGCATGTTACTGACGTCGGCGACAGGAAGGGCACAACGCGGTAGTCGACCAACGAAAAGATCTGCCGACAGCTAGTATGGAGCTCCGTGACGACGGCGACGCGGGGATGGAGACTATTCGTGTCTGTATGGCGCCGCGGAGGATGCAACTGTACGATGGAAGATTGAAATGCTTGACAATGAGGATTGAGCGGAGGTATGCGGTGACTGGTGACACAGCTGTGTTTCCTCCCGGAGGAGTTTGTACGCTGAAGCAGCTCGGTATTGTAAACGTATCACATCACGGCGGTTCACAGATAGTAAATGACAGTATGATCCATGACCATCCGGTCTACAGATTTGATTTTATCTCATCTAAATCCCTGCCTATTCCCATCGAAGGGCCATATCCAAATATGTGCATCAGAAGGTAAAGGTGTGCGACATAGTAAAAACGATCCCTTGATAAAGATAACTCCTTGGGCCATGACACAAGCGTTGTCATGGCGTTGTTCCGCTAAGATTCCAGCGCGTCTAAAAGTCGTGCGTGGCATGCCAGTTGTGTAAGGGTAAAAAAGCAACACCACGCATTCCAATCCCAACAGGTAAGCCAAAAAGAGACTCCCGAGGGGGTATCATAAAGTGGGTTTCCCAAAAATCATCCAAACAAGGTCCTCCAAGCTGACAATCATCCCCAGTTTGCCTTTTGAATTATAACAATATGATGCAAAGAATTAGAAGTGAAGTTTGCCGAAAAAGGGGTAACTGGCGTGGTTGAAGAAGTTTTGGTCCGATCGGACTCAGGGGTTGGCTCATGCGAGGATGGCAATGCCGGCTCCGAGGACACCCATCAATAGTCCGGATTGTGCGATCAGAGCGCGCGCGCCGCTTGTGGGAAGAGTAGCCGGGCCGGTCTTTGTTGGTGATCCCGTGGTGGCGATGACGACGGATGTGATGGTGCTCTTGGTGGGGGAGACGATGACGGTCGTGTTGGGGTACGCGGTAGGGCCGGCGGAGACGGTAGAGTTGGAGAGAGGGTAGGACCAGGATGACGAGGGTGTCACGACTGAGCTCGAGGAAGAGGTGGTCTTGCCGGGGCAGTTGGTGATGGACGGGTTGCACTGTGTGATGGTGACGGTCTGGGTCATGGTCGAGGTAGAGGTGGTGGTGCCATCCTGGGCCGCGACGATGGAGGCGCAGGCCGCCAGGATGGTGAAGATGCCCTTGAACTGCATTTTGATTTTTACTGTGTAGTAGTAGTCGTTATCGTGAGATGAGTCGTTAATGCGATGTATGATTTGAAGTCGCGTTGACTGGGGAGTGTCGTGAGAATGAGTGAGTGAGTGTGTGTTGTAAGACGTGTGTGTTTGTTATTGGTGTTGTTCTGGTTTGAGAGATTGACTCGGAAGAAGATAAGGTAGATATCGACGTCGTGAATATTGTGAGTATTGAATAATGAATGTGAGGTCTTGAGTAAACAAGTAAAGAGTGTGGGTACCGTATCGGCGTGGTTGAGCTGTTGATGTGAGGGAGATGGGAAGGAAGGGAAGTTCGGGATGTGATGTAGGCGGAGAGCTCCTTTTCAACCACGGACCGCCGGACGAGGAGAAGAGATTTCGGGGGTGCGCCTGGGGATTTGGAGCGCGGGTGGACCCCGTTGCTGATGGTGATCGGCGGGGCGGTTCGTTGGCCGCTTTGTGCCTGCCATTGTCCGCGCCTTGGCTGGTTGGGCCAGAACGGAGGGAGTGGAGAAGGTCGCGCGGTACCTGCATTTTGAACCAGGCACAAACGCCATCTGACTGGTCTTGCGGGTCAGCAGCGGACCCGGTGGGTTAAAAACAGCCAACCACAAGTTTAGAAACAACGGATCATCACTTTCGAGAAGATGGCGAATCCCTGTCTGCCAACGTCAACCTGGGCTCCCCGGCAGAAAGACCGCAAGAAACACCTCACCAATTGCAATTGCAGCCTTTGAAGTTTCTTGTCTGATGGGCTGCCACGTCGACAACACTCGCCACGGCTTTTGACGGTCGATTTGTTTGCAAAGTTTTTCTCTTTCCTTTTGTTGGCCACAATGGTCGGAGACTTTCTTTGTTGTAGGACTCGTCTTGAAAGCGGCGAGAGTCCAGCAAACTACCGAGCCAAGCGGTGTGATGGAGGCACAGGAGCCACACAGCCTTTGCAGGCCCCCGGTGCCATGTGTCACTCGACGGCGCATTTACGAGGCGTTGTGCAAATATAGAATCGCACAGTATCTGTCCTTCATTCGCAGTCCTAACAGTCTTCGGAAGTTGGTCCTGGGGTTACTTACCTTTTTCGGGGCGTTTTCTCTGCTGTGCGACAGAATCAAAAAGCCAAAGGAGGTCGGTCACGAACAACGGTGACGGCAATGGTGGCATCATATGATCATAGCCCTTGTTCGCAGCGATATTGCGTGGGCGTACGCCATGGGATTGAAACACAAGCGCAAATTGCTACTTCTGTTTTTCTCCTCACCGTTATCTACATCATCAAAGGCCCTGGGTGCCATGCCTGGGCTTTGAACATATGGAACATCCGCCGGTAATGAGCAAAGAGATAAAGGGTCCTCTCAATAAGTGACCGGGTCCCACTGCAATCTGAAGACGGCGAGCTGCTGACGACGATAACGAGCGTCCCTTCTCTTGAAGTTCAGCCTTCAAACATATTCAGAAAGCCATGTGACGGCTGTGCAAAAGCCAGTTATGAAATAGAGAGACACAAAGTTAAGCTTCTCGGCAATACGCCGAGGGCACGTGGACGTCTGGATCAGAAATGACCTACATGGCAGGCAGAGATTGTAAGACATGGCGGCCCAAAACCGGTCACGCTTCGAGTTGCCTCCGGTGGCAGAACGCCTCTCTTTGCCGGCCACCGAAGGGAGCAAGACGGTGTGCTCTGCGTCATTGGTCTAGCCCTACCTGTCATGAGCCCGAGGCCGCCGGTGATTGGGACTTTTGTGTCACCAGGAGATCATCTAGTTAAGTCCGTTACACCGAGAAGCCAGCGCTCATAACGCCGTCATTCGGGGCGCCAACTCGGTCGTTCCGATACTGCGCAGAGGTATCTGTTCACTGCAGCGAGGTAACAGATTCCCATTGACGCAACAGAGTTCTCGTCAAGTGACAAAACACTCGTCGAGACGAGGCACAATTCATTCATTCATTCCTTAGCCGCTCCCCCCTATCTCCCAAATCAGCCCTCCTCCTGTGACACTCTGGAGTCTAAGGCGCATCATCCCCCTCAAACTCCACGCTCTGGCTCGCCTGTCCCTTCGCAGCAGTGTCAAGCTTGATATTGTTATCCAGCTTCTTCTGTTCCTCGGCGATCTTATCCGCCGTGTCCTTCCCCTGCGCCTGCTGGATCTGCAGCGCCAGAACCTCGAGGTACAGCTTCTCGACCTTGTTCTTGATCTTTCCGAACTGCAGCGACTTGCCCGCCGCGGAAGAGGTGCCGCCCGCCGCGTCGATGGCCGGGTTGAAGGCGTCCGTCTCGGCGGACTCGGCCGTGTCGCGCGCGGCTTGGATGATGGCCAGGTCGTTGGCTGATACGGCGGCTAGGTTGGAGGTGTCGATCTTTTGGTATGGGTTAGGTTTGCGTGGTGGACGGGGGGTTCTGGGGTCCTGGGAGGGAGAAGTGAGTGATGAAACATACAGGAAACTTGGCTTGGACTTCGGCTAGGGCGTTGCCGGCTACGCCGTCCGACACTTGGAAGTCGGCGTAGTCTTGGACTGTGAGGACGTCGGCTGCTGTGCCCGTGCCCGTGCCTGATGCTGCTGCTGCCTTGGTCTTTCTCTCGTCGAGGCTCGCCGGGAGGGCGAGGGCCGAGGCGGCGAGGGAGAAGAGGAGGGTGGACTTGAAGAGCATCTTGGCTGGTGGTATGGTGTGTGGTGGAAGAGACCGGGTTGTCAAGGTGTGGGGGTAATGAAGTTACATATACAGTATAGAATCGAAGATAGACAGCCCAGCTGTCGAAGGGGGAGAGAAGAACAAGAACTGAAGCCGGTTGGATGGACGAGGGAGTGTGTGGCGAGAACTTCTCTTCTTGCTCTCACAGGCAACCAGACTTCTTATATGGAGAGCTGTCGACCGTAGCTGACCCTGAGATCCTCACCAACAGTCACAGTCGCTTAACCTCGCGACAACCCTCCGTCTGATATTTTTCCACCTATCGTGGGTTCGAACGAAGTACTCCTGCGTCAAGTCCACCCGATGTCGTCTCAACATCCAGCGTAGCGCTACCCGAAATATCAGACTGTCCCTTAACGGTTCTATTTTAACCCTGTGATTGGCACCGGTTTCGGAAATCCGGCGATCATATACGCCATCGTGTATAACAACACACGGGATAAAGCTTGGTGAAGCTTGAACGCTGTGCCGGACTGCCAGTACCGGGCTCCTGGACCCCCGGGGTTGGTGTTTCGGCCATGTCGCAGCTTGGCGGAGATCGAAATCTGAATCGCTTCAGACCCTTGGCGCTGTCAACCGTGGTTCAGCGTGACGTGTTTGCTGGGCCAATTCTGGAAGCCAAGTAGACGGAAAGCTTGTCTTGAGTTCTTGAAGGTCTGGAGGAGAAGGGGTTGACAGCTGCGATTGTGTGGTCTTGTAGGTTGGGTGTCGTTGTTCGTCTCAGCCCTCCGTCTGATGTTGATGGCAGTCGGGTGGAGCTGTATATAGAGCCGTGCCTCGACGAGCCATGAAGCCATCCACTTCTCTGATACCAAGTGCGAAGACCGCTGTTGTTCCGTAGACAGGTCGAACTCGGTCAACCTGCTCTTTTGCATGAACATCCGTCAAGCTGTTTTGCGATGATCATTCCTGCGCTTCCCCAGACCGTCTTTGACGCCATGACCCAGGGAATCGAGCGTACGGTCACAAATCCTCTTATGTGCACATCTTACATGAGCATCATCTATTTCAGGACACATCGCGACCATTGCTTTAATGGTTGAGGAAGGATACCGCGAAGAGTATCGCAGTCGACACGGTCAACATCACAGTCCGGCCCGGTTCGCTTAATTTCGGGCCGGAGCTAAAGCCGGTGTAAGCCGGGAACCCCTGGTGATGCCCTCCGGATCCTACTCCGCATACTCTGACTACCCCGCGTTCAACACCATTTAAGAGCTGGAGTTCCGTGTCATAACTGCGTTTCTTACCATCTGATTGCACTGCTCTGGTATGCATGTAGTCTGAACTCTTCCATACATTCAACGTCTGGTCATCCAATCCCAGGACATCCATCTGGACGTTGACCTACCTACCCTATACACCGCACTTCCTCCCAACAACCAAGGGACTCTCACCCGAACCACTAAACATCAAACCCACCCTCGCACCGTGATACACTTACCATAACCCCTCCATACTCGAACAGCAGTCAAAATGCCCTACCCCTCCTCCTTCCCTCCCCTCGCCCTCCCCGAAGTCGACCTCTGGACCGTCCTCTTCTCCCGTCCCTCCCTCCCCTTCTCCCCAACCAAACCAATCTTCACCGACCCCGTCACCGGCCGCAGCCACTCCCACGCCTCCCTCCACTCCCTCGCCACAGACTTCGGCAAGGGTCTCAAAGCCCGCTGGCGCTGGCAGAAAGGCGACGTCCTCGCCCTATACACGCCGAACAGCATCGACACGGCGGTAGTGACCATGGGCGCCCTCTGGGCCGGCGGCGTCGTGTCGCCAGCAAACCCGCTGTACACCGTCGATGAGCTGGCGTGGCAACTCAAGGACTGTGGTGCCAAGGCACTGGTAACGCAGGCCAGGTATCTCGACGCGGCGAGGGAAGCCTGCCGCCGGGTGGGGATCAAGGAACGTCGCATCATCCTCGTGGGAGACGCGCGCGACCCCACGGGCAAGGCGCGGTGGTACGGCAGCATCAGGGGCACGAGCTACACGGGCTGGTACGCGCAGACGAAAGTCGACCCCAAGACCGACCTCGCCTTCCTGGTGTACAGTTCCGGCACCACGGGCCTGCCCAAGGGCGTCTGCCTCACGCACGCCAACATGGTCGCCAACCTCCTCCAGTTCGCGCACATGGAGGGCCGCACGTTCCACCCCACGGGAGGGCGCGACGGGAATGGGGACAGGCAGCTCGGCCTGCTGCCGCTGTTCCACATCTACGGCCTCATGTGCGGCATCCTCGCGAGTCTGTACCTCGGGGTGGAGCTCGTGGTGATGGAGAGGTTCGACCTCGAGACGGCGCTGAGGACGATCCAGGACAAGGGTTGCACGTTCGCGTACGTCCCGCCCCCGATCATCCTGGCGTTCGGGAAGAGCCCCCTGGTGGACAAGTACGACCTGTCGAGCCTCAAGATCCTGCACTCCGGCGCCGCGCCGCTGACGCGGGAGCTGACGGAGGCGGTGTGGCGGCGGCTCGGGGTGGCGGTCAAGCAGGGGTTCGGGCTGAGCGAGACGGGCAGCGTGACGCACGTGCAGAGCTGGGACGAGTGGGGGAAGTACATGGGGAGCGTGGGCAAGCTGGTCCCCAACATGGAGGCGAGGATCGTGGATGACGAGACAGGGAAGGAGGTCGGGGAGGGGGAGCCGGGCGAGCTGTGGCTGAGGGGGCCGAATATATTTGTGGGGTATTATAAGCAGCCCGAGAGGACGGCGGACGCGTTTGCCGAGGGGGGTTGGTTCAGGACGGGGGACGTGTTTAGGCGGGATAGGTGGGGGAATTATTACTGCGTTGATCGGTTGAAGGAGTTGATCAAGTATAGTGAGTCTTTCCTCTCCCGCACAGAAGTCTGATATGGCCGTTCGCTGACATGGACAACAGAGGGCTTCGGCGTCCCACCCGCGGAGCTAGAGGGCCTGCTCATCGGCCACGACGACGTGGCGGACGTCTGCGTCATTGGCGTCGAGGACAAGGAGCAGGCGACGGAGGTACCGCGGGCATACGTTGTGTTGAAGGCTGGTGTCGAGACGAGCGATGCCAAGGCACAGGAGCTTGCGGACTGGCTGTCGGGACAGGTCGCACCCCATAAGAAGCTGAGGGGAGGAGTCCGGTTCGTAGACAAGGTGCCCAAGTCGCCGAGCGGCAAGATCCTGCGCCGGGTCATGCGGGACGAAGCCAGGAAGGCGGAGAGGCGCGAGGGAGCGAAGCTTTGAAATATCCGACTTACTGCACGTATGCAGGCGTGCTGTGTATTGTACAGAGCTCTATGCCTGTTCTTGCTCTATTTACAGTTAGCAAGCCCATCTGAATCATGAGGTACCATCTTAAACGTCTACACTCAGGATGCAGTCTACCCCATCCTCTCCGCCTCCTCCAACAGCTTCTCAACACTAAACCCCCCATCCCCCTTAGAAAACCCCTCCAACAACCTCCTCCTCTCCTGCTTCCTCTCCTCCGTCTCCTTCACCTCCCCCTCCCCATCCCACCCGCCGTAAAACCTCTGCAAACAAAGCACCAACCACCGCGCATCCTCGGCGCTGACCCCTCTATTGTCCTGCACCGCGCCCCTCATGAGCACCATGCCCGTCTCCTGGCTCAAATCCGTGTAGTGCGTCAAGCTCGTGTGCGGCAGCGCCCACTCGCCGCGCATCTTGTACTCGGCCAGCTGCGTGAACAGCACGGTGGCGGAGCGCGAGGGCGCGTCCCACGTCCACTGGAGGAAGTGCATCTCCGCCCCTTGCTCCGGGTGCGGAAGGGGCAGGACGAACTGCGGGTGCGTGCGGGCGAGGCTGCTCATCCGCTCGAATGTCGGGGACGGGATGGCGGCGCAGAGGGACTGGGGCATGTCGGCGTGGCGGAGGCGCCAGATGGCCGTTAGTTCGCGGGCGGGCAGCTGGCGGGCCTTTTCGAGGTCGAGGATGGAGGAGAGGGGCGTGATTTGCGATTTTTGGCTCGGTGTCGGGTTTACTGGGGGTGCGGTAGCGGCGGCGGAGGTTGGGGGGCGGAGTGGTGATGGTGTTTCTAAGGAAGACTGTCCTGCTGGTGGTTGTTGTTGTGGTGGTGGTGTAGCGGTAGGGGCGCCACTCTTGCGCACGTCGTGGATCTTCTCCGTGTACGCCTTCTTGAGCGTCTCGATGTCGCTGTGCCCTTCCTCGCGGGCCTTCCGCTCGAGCTTGTCGCGGTACTTCTCGTAGACGTTGCGCGGTTGCTGCGTCGTGACGAGGAAGCGCACGTCGTGCACCGGCGCCCAGCGCCGCTGGTGCGAGACGCGGGATGTGGAGAGGGGGCAGCTAACGAGATGCCGTAGCGCGGGGACTCGGGAGGACGCCATTTTGGAAGGTGAGAACGCCGTATCGGTGGTCGTTGTTGGAACGTACGTGAGGTTTGGTCGTCGGATCGAGAGACGAGCGCAAATGGAAAAGTTGACGTCTAAGAATAACCCTAACCCGGACAATAAGAGGATCTGGGTTAGGGTTGTGATAGTTGCAGCAATATTGTCGCCTCCAGTTTCGTGGAAGGACTACACTTGCGAGTGTAGTGATTAGTAGATCTTGTAAGGGTACCTGGTACGTTATTCCATCGATGGTTTATATCTTACAACAGTAGTGGTTGTCGTGGGCCAGGTGAGTGGTACGAGCTGTCATCGTTTCTTGACGTGGCTATCACGAGCCGGTCCTGATGAGAGCATCGATACCTCACAGCGATTTGTCCAGCAGACTTGAGCGAAGTCTGAAAACTTGGCCAGCGTGGCTGTATCATCCAGTCTTCTCATTATCGTCTTGGAGGTTGAGCAGTGCTCCTGTGACGGCCTGTAGCTTGCTCCTCCAGAGCCCGCGTCTGCTTATACGCCGCCACGAACTAACGTTTCTTCTCCTGTAAAGAGAGAGCGACAGCTGTCAGCTGTCTTTCTGACGTGGTCCATGCCCTCGAAAGAAATACTCCTCTGTGGCGGTGAGTCGTCTGTAATGGTGCCGCCCTGCCCCATTCCACTCTCCCAGTTTGTCGAGAGGACCACCGGTACTATAAGGTGCGGTGATGATGCTAATCAGCCTGAGGAATGTTAGAGTGAGCTTGAGGCACTGCTGGAGCACATTGCAGTTTGCTAGGGGTGCTGAGCGTTGGTTGAGTCAAAGCGAAGCGTTCGCATCGAGGACATAGACGGCCGTTATGGCCATGACAGCTTCATCGCCCCCAGAGACCGTGGCCGATTGCTTAACAAGTCAAGAGAGTCGAGGGGACAGTCATTGAGTTGATATTACAATGTAGTCTAGAGCAGAGATGATAGTTCACACTTCGGTTGGACATACTCTACACGGTGGTTGTAAGGAGACGGGGCATAGTGAGGGGAAGATCGGTACCGCGGGGTGCCATCACCGAGCCGCGACCCAAAAACTCCAAGAGTTCGGCATCGCAACAGCGAAATGCATAGCCGTGATGAACGCACACACACATCGGCTCGTCCCGTTCCCCCGCATTGCAGATCGGCACATTCTTGGAAGCACCTCTGCGGGGAAAGGCATGACGCTTGACGCAACGTCCATGGTTCGAAGGCTGTTTTGACGACATCTCGACATTCTGGGGACGCCCGCGATGGGATCACTGAGATGGAGTCGTGCAGCGTGACCACCAGGGGCACGCTTGGCGGACATGAATTGTGTTGACGCAGGACTTTTTTCACTCGCATCAAGATTTATATAGAGGTAGGTGAATTTAGGATTGTCCCAACAAGTGAACGGATGCGATTCTTTCCCCTAGACGAACAAGTAATACAAACAGGTATATAAACAACAAGTTGGCCTCTCTTCCCATCCAAGTGAACCAGCCAGATCAAAAATAGCGAGCTGGAAAGACATCTCGCTCAAACCGTTTAACCCCCATTAATGCAAAGTTCCGGCCGTTCCTAGTCGTCTAGACACACACCACCTCTAAAACCGGTCCCAGATTCTACGTGTAATTAAGGTATCATCCTCCGATCATTCCTGCGCACAATCGCTTACGACTCCTGCTCGCCAAGAGTCTTCAACTCCCACCTCTCGGTGCCCTCCTTGAAGGGAACACCGAGCTCGAACAGCTTGACGATGACGGCCTGGAAGTCCTTGAAGAACAGGTCGTTGTCGACGGCGTACTTCTGCACCCAGCTCTTGAAGCTCTTGTCTTGGATGAGCGCATAGTCGGCGGGCAGCATCATAAGGGACTTGGTGCCCTTGTCCTCGAACTGCTTGGGGCCGTCCCACTTCTTCCACTGCCACTTCTCGTTGAGCAGGAGGGTGTAGTAGTCGTTGGTCAGGACGGTGGGGGAGAAGGTCCAGGGACCGGAGTAGCCAGAGCGGTCGGCGTGGCACCTGCCAAGGGCGTGGGCGCCGGACAGGGCGACGATCTCCTGGTCGTTGAAGCCCATGCGGTAAAAGATGTTGCGCAGGTGATCCTGGGTCTGGGAGGCGTCGGGCAGGCGGCCGTCAGGCGTGCAGCCGGAGACGTCACGGTCCTGGCGACCGGGGCGGTAGGGGATGCGGGGTCCCAGCATCTCTTGGAGGGAGGCAACGCCTCCAAGGATCCAGAGGTCGGAGTAGGTAATCCAAGGGAATTGCTCTGTTTTCATTTGTCAGCTTGGATTCATGTGGCAAAAAGTGGCAAGCAGAAGGAACTCACGCTTAACCGGCTCGAGGAAGTCACGAGCGTTCTTCAGACCGGCGTTGGCGCCGTGGTCGGACTCGGGCGCAAAGCGCATGGTGGCGCCGTTGCTGCCGCCAGTGCCGGTCTCCTTGTCATAGGTGCCGCTGGCGTGCCACGCGAGGCGAACCAGGACGGGGCCATAGCTGCCGTCATCGTAATCGTCCTTCTCCTCTAGACGCTCGGCGATGGCGTTGTACACCTTCTGGTAGTCCTCCTTGGTCGGGGTGAAGACCTTGGGCATGCTGGAAGCGGAAGAACCGCTGGTGTTGAGGTAGTAGAGGCTACCAGCCCCACCGGCAACGGCGACGCCAGCGAGCCACATCCAGGTCTTGCTGCCGGACTTGGGGGCCTCGCTGGAGTAATAGCGGCGACCGCCCTGGCGAGCGGCTATCCTTGGTGCGGCAACACCAAAGGTAGGGCGGGTGGTGGTGCGCATGGCCGCGCGGGCGAAGGATCGTGTTGCTGAGGCCATCTGTGGTGGGGTGTCAGAAATCAGTAACTGGTAAGTTTGGTGGGAGAGACAGGGGCGTCTATAGCAAGACAGGGCAGGTGGGCGTTTGATGTGTCGGGGTGAGAGTGAGCTGTATTACCTTTGAGATGTGTGCGTGAAGACGATTTCTGCAAATGGAAAACGAGGGGAAGAGGAGCAAAAGACGGGTTGATGAGTGAGGGAAAGGAAGGGACGGGGAGATTCTCTTTTAAAGATTAGAAGAGCCCGTCCGAATGTCTCTCGACGACTTGGAAGCGGACGGAAGCGATATCAAAGAACTCTCATTGGCCACCGAGGAGAGTCCCACATGCTGTCAGGGACAACCCTGACGACGCCGCGACGGCGAGGTGGGACGATGGTGGAGATCGACCCATAAAGGGCTTCCCGGGAAGTTTTTTCCCTTCAAGGTTGTTGATTCACTTCGCGGAGGCATGGAAGGGTTCTATCGCTGCTATTGTCAGCGTGGCCATTGGCAATTGACAGGCCTGACAGGTCCCTGACATTGACTGGCGGAGGCCGAGATGGCGGGTCACCTCCGATACTTGGCCGAGGAGAAGGGAAGATCGAGGGAGATACGCCCTATACTTGTTACGTCCACTGCATCTGACATACTGTACTGTGGTAATCTGTAGTAGGCCCAATGACAGAGGCTGCATATTACAAATGTAGAAGCTCGTAAGTACGAGAAATTCCTGTGACTCAGTTATAATATTGACATTGGCATCTTTGTCTGCCCGCCGGCATACCCGTCTAAGATATCAGGCAATCGTCGGGGCACGTTGACTTGTACACAATGCACTGTACCACGTGTGCTACGAGTTAAAAGCCATCTCGATAATAGATCTTGCAAAGAAGGGGCCTTGTGCTTGCATGTCAGGCATGTCTGGAGTTCTGTTCATCAAATATTTCCATCTCAAAAACCCCCCACAGATCAAATGAATTGCCACGATCCAATCCCGTGGGGTGACAAATGGCCCGTGCCTGGCCAAAAACTTTTTGGTGGGTCGACCACCAGTTCCATATTTTTCGGAGTCAGGGAAGGCTTGGCAATTCCGCGTGCTTGGCTTGTGAGACCCCGCGCCCAGAGCATTTGGTACGGAGAGCGCACTCCTTGGCGTTCTCGGAACGAATCGTAAACCGAGCGGTTGCCACATGAGACCCGACATTCACTCTGTATAAGCAGAATGAGTCTACACGTGTAGCTCAGTATATGTGTGAGGTGAGCAACAATCTCATGTACGTGTTATTTGCTCGTCTTTTAAGGTAGGTACTAAATCCGTTTCGCAGCCGGGTTGACCACGATACCAACCAGTGCACAGAGCGGAGGAGAGACTCGGGCTTTGTCATGTCTCGACTGCCCTGCCTCCCGAACTCGTTTTTTGTTATTAGACTTTCGCCAAAGGCGTTCCAGTGATAAGAAGCCATATACCAGTGCTTTGATCAAAACTTACACCCCGACCAGACTTTTCGGACCACCTTTCAGGCCAACCGTTCCCTCGGATTTTCCCTATGTTCCTGAACAAGACCGTTCCCAATCCGCAAGCCCCAGTGGGCGCGGGACATTATCCAGCACTTCAGTGCATTAGTTGAACTGCGCAGGACCCTGCGCTTCGGGGTCGGGGTCCCTCTGCAGCTGGTAATAACTGAAGAATCGGCTCTCCGCCTTTAGTCGGCTGGCTTCATCGAGTTCGGGAAGGGCGCCGTTTTCTTTACCGGCTTTCGCCAGTATGGATACCGACTCAGGCCTGTACCGTGATGTTAGCATATGTCGCTGGGCATGCACATGATATGAAATGGAACTTACCCAAACATCTCCTGGTCGACCTTGAGGAACTCCTTCATGGCATCCTTGCCTCCGCGCTGCTGTAGGTACGTCATGTAGACCTCGCTGAGCTCCTTCTTGACCACACCCGAGAGACGGCTCTTTGTCCGCAAGTCTTCAAAGACACGCTTGATCCGCTCTCCGTGCTGTCCTTCCGTATCTGCGCTGGTCGGCTGTTCCAGCTCAAAGTCCAGCCACTTCTGCCAGAACGTGCGGCTGTCCGCGTACCACTGGGCGTTCTTGAGGAAGACGGTTCGCGCCTCCTCAACGGAGCCCTTCACCTTCCAAAGCAGATACGCCCAGTCCGTGACCAACGCGGCCTTGATGAAGATGTCGACGTGCGGCGAGTCAATCTGCGCCTTATACACCTCAATGGCCGCGTCAAGACCTCTTTGCCGTCGTTGAAGGTTAGCCCACGAGATGATGGCTTCCACACAATCGGGCAATTTCATGAGGATGGCCGCGTGGATATCCTGGGCTCGCTCCACACGCCCCGACATCTCCTCGAAGTACGCAAACTGCAGGCGGATACCGGGGCGGCTGATGGGCACAAACAGCGTCGTGGCCCTGAGGTAGATGTTGCGGACCTCCTCAGCCTTTCCTGGCTGTGCCGACATCCACCGGGCGTAGCGGAACCAGAACTCGTCGTAGAAGGCGCACGTCACCAGACACCGCTCGTACAGAGCGACGATTCTGGGGTAGTCTCCCTCTGCCTCCTCGAAGTCAAGGTACTTTCGCCAGTTGACCAGCTGGTGGTTTTCCAATTCGGTGACGTGGAAGTACGGCCGCTTGATTTCGGCCTCGTAAGTCCAGCGCTTCGTCGTCTCGGTCTGGGTACGGGTGAACACTTCGTAGTAGAAGGCGTCGACTTTGGCGCGGATCTCCCGCTCAACTTCCAAATCTGTCCTCTGGACGCCGTGAGGAACTGCCTCTGCCTCCACCTCGGCGCGGAACCGCGCAAGCATCTCAGGTGCCACGACTTCTGTCAGAGGTCGGGTGTGACACATCGTCCGGAACCGCTCAAAGTATCGCGCATACTGATGCATCGGGATGTAAATGACGCGCAGCAGAATGGCGAAGACTCTGTCTAGGCAGTCTTGGCGCTCCTCATACTCGATGTACTTGTCCCAGAATGGATGTGACAGGAAGTCGAGACCAACGCACTCTGCGCCTCGGTCAAACAGCCTGGGCGGAGTGTTAGCTATGGTACCTCAGGAGGAAGGAGGGGGGTCGAGTGGGTGGGAAAGGGTGTGCAAATACAGGAACGGGGAGTCTTAGTGCAAGCGAATCATGATCCAACGGCAGCATCAGCCAAGCGACGTCTCAGTGGTGGTGAGGTGTATGCGACAGGAAACGGACAGAACTCTCAGAGCGAAGTAGAAGGATCTGCTGGCAGTGACCAGGGCCTGATAGATAGTGTGAGAGAGCAAAATCCCAGCGAGTTATGGCTGCCGTGGCAAGGTATGTTCTCACCGTGACAGACGGATGTGATGGATGTCTCAGGTTTGCGGTGCACGCACGCGGACGGCTTTGAGACCGCTTCCACATCTGCTGTGATTATGGCTGTCAAGGGGACGGGAAGGAAAGGGCACAGCCTATACTTACTCTCTCACGAGGTGAGGTGTGTGGGTTGTCTCCATCTTGAAGGAGCAGTAATCGGTCCAGAGGTCGACAGAATTTGTGATGCTTGCGCACCCACGCTCATATACCTAGAACACGCCGTTAGCAAGCAACAACGCGACAAGGAGGATGTAGGGCATCCTTACTATTTCTGCCGACTCGGGTCCGGAAATGTTGAACTCGAGATCGGCATACTTCTTCCAGTAGCCGAACAAAAGGGGAAACTTGAAGAGAAAGCGGTCGTAGGCATCGCGGAGTGTGGCTAGAGCATGTGGACTCGAGTTCCGATTCAGACCGCCCTCGAGGGCCTCGCATGCGCGGACCAGCTTCTCCCAGTTCTCGAAGTTGTCGGTATCGGCTTCCTGCATCATGGAGTACTAGGTTAGCGCATTGTCACAGACACGTCGCATAGAAAGGTAAGACCTCGACTTACGACTTCAGCGTCGAGACGCTTAATCTCGGCATTCTCCTCGTCCATGCCTCCGAAGCTGCCCATGTCGGCCATCGTCGCGATTTGGCTGTGATGCGGTTCGATTATTGATTAGGATGGCGCACGATATCGGATAGGAACGGCTGGAGGGTTTGTAGCTGTGGGATTGATGGAACCGAAATATACGTGAAGGGGAGAAGGAGGGCCGGATTGACGGTGCTGAAATGAAGTACGGAGTCAGGGAGGACACAATCGCGGTCGAGGGAACAGGAGGCTGGTCGAAGCTTCAGCCCTGGAGAGCTTGCAAAAAGCCTGGTTCAGCCAATGGGGTTGCAGAGCCGAGAGATTCATCATCTGTTTTGAACAGCCAAATCAGACTGGAGCCGATCCAGCAAGCTAACCCCGGTTGGGTAAGGCTGCTAGCTTAGTCATTCACTACGGAGCTGGAAATTCTTGGTTCGACTACAAAAGTGTCGACTGCGCATTTGGACTTCTCTTTCTCTTCTCCTTTTCCACAGGCTCGTGATGATTATCTATAAACAAACATGATAGGAAGAGGATGACTCCCCTGGGGGAGACTGATCTCACTTAATGATTAATATCTGAAGCCTCAATCCATCCAAGCGTGGATATTGCGTCAATGCGTTCCGGCGGCGGACGATGCATGCCACACTTCTTTTCTCTCACTTTTCCGTTTTATCAAGGGCCGCATGTCATAAAAGGCTGTGCATATATGGTGGCTTTTTCTCGATACTATCTTCACAGATTCAGAAACATTGGTCGACTCCCATGACCAAATACCACGTGATCTTGATCTGGCCAGGGTCGTTCGGATCGTTCGTGTTCCCACCCAAGGCATTGTAAGCCGCGGGGGTGAGGTCCAGCGCATACATGCCCAAGTTTCCCGTGGCGTTGGCATCCAGGATGACGAGCTGAGTCTCGTCCCCCGTGTCCTCGTTGATGACCCAGATCTGGCGCTGACAGGCCTTGTCCATGCTGCCGCCGAGCGCTTTCTCAAGTTCGACAGAGATGGCGGCCGAGAAGTTGTTGACGTCGTAGTGCGTGCCGCAGGCGGTGGTTTGCGTGGGTGAAGTGCCCGACGTGTAGTACGTCGCCCCCTGACCCGTGTGGACGTTGTTGGGACAGGTCTGGCGGGCAAGCAAGGGCGAGCGAGGATTGCGCGATGTCCCAGCCTTGGGAAGGGCTGCGGCGAGTGTAAGTGGCAGCAGAGCCACAATGTGGAAGAGGAAGAATTGCATGTTGAAGTTCGATTTGAATGAGATGGGTGGGTGTGAGTGCAAGTTGTGTCTCTTTTGACTGCAGATGATGGGCTGTCCGTCTTGTCGAACATTCATACTCGACAGGCAGTTTGAGCTGACTTCTTATACCTGTACCACAACAGAGTATGGACTCTCGTGAGCAGCTTCAGTGACGTAGTTCGACACACACCTCGTCAGATAAGTAAACATATAGAGTCTAGTCGGTGGGTAATTCTTGTTGTACTTGGCTAGAACTTCCAACTTGATGGCGATCCATCTCTCTTCCAATGAGATACGTATGCCGAGTTACCGATTATCTCCAGTCCTAGCTACTTTAGAACCAAGTGCTGACCTGGGTTTAGTTACCTCAAAGACTATCTTGCGAGAAAAGCACTGAAGATGCTTGGGTGAGATCTCGAGCATCGTCATTGCTCACCGCGGTGGACGAGCCGGCGAATCACTGAACAGGTCGGTTGAGTGAACAGGGGGTTACTTTCGGACCGAAGAGCTGTGTCTCTTGAAGATGCCGTCAACTTCGGGTCTGTAAGAACCGACGATATAGGGCATGACATCGTCATCTTACTCTTGAAGCGAGGCAGACAAATATCACGCGGCGATTGATATCATGGCCGACGACACGTGAGCCAGGACAATAATATCACCACAACGAGAGCAGTGGAGTGGCTTTACGCAGGCAAGTTCACTACCATAAACGGCCAATATCGGTGTGTGGTTGATGTTGGTGGTTGATTCTTGTCGAGAATATGGAGGCTCAAAAATGCCAAGTCCCAAAGTTGTTAGTGGTGACTTTAGCGGGGGATTGGCGGGATGGAACATCGTCACTGTTCTTGACCTTTCTAACCTTATTCCCACCACCTTGGTTCACCTCAATGTCTTGTGCATTTACCGCCCTCAGAAGATACCTACTACAGTCGCTTAGCAACAGAATAGCAACTCACTTGTCGGGCTTTTAGCCTCGCTGAGCAGATCTCATGTCACTGGTGCGAATGCCTCCGAGTCACCGGTGCTTACGGATGTCGTAAACTTTCAAGTTCACGGCTCGGAACCCAACCCACAACATTTCCCCCCGATCGCCCCGACCGCAACGAGCGAGCGATGCTGACCGGCCACCGATCCCCCCCACCTGACCGAATCCATCCCTTCCGGCACCAGCAGCACCAGCACCAGCATGGACCACACGTCCTCCTCGGCGCTGTGGAGCGGCCAGACACCATCCTCTGAGAAGTCGAGCCAGATCCTGGTCCGCGACTATCCTCACCGAGCCATTGCCATCGTCTCGTCCGGCCACGCTCTCATCCTACGCTACAGCCAGACTACGGGCGAAGCGATCGCCAACGGCTCCCTATCCTCCGTCCCCTCCGCCCGGGCCAGGTCAAACAGCGCCACCAACGATGGCCTCAATTCGAAGTGCATTGTCGAGTTCTCGCCTGTCTCGAAACAGATGCTCGCCGACTACCGCCCCTTGACGTCTCGATCTATATATGGAACGCTGGGCTTCATTGCGCTAGGACGAGATGTCTTCATATGCGTCATTACAAATGCCTCAAGGGTAGCCACCCTGCGGCCGGGCGAGACGGTCGAGAGGATCCTTAGCGTGCAGTTCTTCTGCCTCAACTCGTCCGAATATGACGATGTTGTGTCACTCGACACCTACGACGTTTCCTCAGACACCGTCTCCACCTATGGGCAGAGCCTCAGCCGGCGCGAGACACCGATAGAACACCCTTGCGAGGAGTTGCAGAAGTTGCTGAGCAACGGCAGCTTCTACTACAGTACCGATTTCGATGTCACAAACATATTGCAGGACAGGTCAGCCGACGCTGCCAATTTCGACATAGACAACTTCGACGAGGGCTATCTCTGGAACTCGTACATGATACAACCCCTGGTCCAGTTCCGATCCAGACTACAAGACCACGAACGAGACATCTTGGACGCCTCGAGGATACTGACCTCTGCCATTCGGGGGTTCTGTCTCACCATAGCCATCCCACAGAGTTCTGCACCGCTCCGCTCCACCAAGTCCGGTCTACCCTCCTATCTTACCGTGATATCACGCCTCTCCTGCAGGAGGGCCGGCACGCGCTTCAACTCTCGTGGTATAGATGATGACGGCAACGTGGCCAACTTTGTGGAAACTGAGACAGTGTACTGGAGCCCATCTGGCATCACTTTCTCCTATGCCCAGGTCAGGGGGTCCGTGCCGGTTTTCTGGGAACAAACGGCGGGCCTGATACCGGGCCAACAGAAGATCACCGTCACCCGGTCCCCCGACGGCACCCAACCGGCATTCAACAAGCATTTCCAAGATCTAGAAGAGGCGTACGGCGCTGTCCATGTTGTCAATCTTCTAAGTGCCTCCAAACCGGGAGAAGCAGAGCTTAGTGGCCTGTACCGGAACGCGATCCGACATTGTCCGCTGAGCAGACCTCAGGAGAAGCAATCACAGGACCACGTACTACTGCGATCGACTGAATACGATTTCCATGCCGAGACCAAGGGACCAACTGGCTACGAGGCTGCCAGGGAGATTCGACGCCACATCGAGGACTCTGCAGATGGCTTCGCATACTACCTGGCTGAGGACACAGACGATCTCGAAGAGGATGCGAACGGTGTGACGCACCACAACCGCCGCCCTGTTGTCGTACTACAACAGGAAGGCGTCTTCAGGACAAACTGCCTGGACTGCTTGGACCGGACCAATTTAATTCAGACTATGATCTCACAGATGGCGGTCGAAGCATTTCTCGGTCACCGAGGGGAATATGCGACCGCCGACTTTTGGATGCGGCACTCCAGCCTCTGGGCCGACAACGGCGACGCCCTGTCGAGGATATACGCCGGCACCGGCGCTCTCAAGTCCTCCTTCACCCGGCACGGCAAGATGTCCCTCGCCGGTGCTTTTGCAGATGCTCGCAAGTCCGCCACACGATTATATATCAACAACTTTGCGGACAAGGGAAGACAGAACACGATTGACATGCTGCTCGGAAGACTTGTTGGCCAGGTGCCTGTTATTCTTTACGATCCAATAAGCGACTACGTGAATGGGGAGCTGCAGAAGAGGGCCTCCGAGTACTCTTCTGTAGAGAAGATTCACATGTGAGTTTCATCCCGATGCTTATCAAGTTTCTAGGCACTAATGTTCTGAAAGCTGGGTTGGCACATTCAACTTGAACGGTAGGACCAACGGAATTGACGAGGACCTCTCCGCATGGCTATGTCCTCCCGAGATCGGCAACAAGCAGCCAGAGATCGTGGCCGTCGGGTTCCAAGAAATTGTTGAGCTTAGCCCGCAACAGATAATGAACAGCGACCCGACGCGCAAACAGGTATGGGAAAAAGCTGTCAAGAGAACGCTCGATAACCACGCACGGCAGATCGGGGGCGAAAAGTACGTCCTCCTTCGGAGCGGGCAGCTTGTCGGAGCGGCCCTGTGCATCTTCGTCAGGAGCTCGGTGCTTCAGCACATCAAGAACGTCGAGGGGAGCGTCAAGAAGACGGGCATGTCTGGGATGGCCGGAAACAAGGGCGCTGTGGCTATCAGGCTTGACTACGCCAACACGCCCATCTGCTTTGTGACGGCGCACTTGGCGGCTGGGTTTGCGAATTACGATGAACGGAACAAGGATTATGCTACGATTTATCACGGATTACGATTCCAACGGAATAGGCGCATTGATGATCATGGTAAGCAACGTTTGTCGTCAGTGGTAGTCCAGATTACTAACGCGTGTGCAGACTCTGTTATATGGTTTGGAGACTTCAACTACAGGATCGGCCTGAGCCATGATAGGGCTCATGAGCTTGTTAGAACCAAAGACCTCGGGAGGCTGTACGAAAACGATCAGGTAGGTATGGTCTTCTCAAAGCGGTTACGAGCCTGAGACTAACCAGACAACATAGTTGAACCTACAGATGGTGGCAGGCTTGGCTTTTCGCTACTACTCTGAAGCTCGCATCAATTTCATGCCTACTTACAAATACGACATCGGTTCCGATCAGTACGATACCAGCGAAAAGGCCAGGATCCCCGCGTGGACAGATCGCATCCTCCGCAAAGGAACCAATCTGCGGCAGCTGTGCTACAACTCCGCGCCTCTAAAGTTCTCGGATCACAGGCCAGTGTATGCAATGTTCGAGTGCACCGCCAACATCGTCAACGAGCCCCTACGAGACAAGATCAGCCGCGAAATCTACGTGCGGCGCAAGGCCGAGGTTGGGGAGGGGACGGCCAACGCGACCACAGAGGAGACGGACGACGAAGACCTCATGGGCTACGACGCCATAGAGCCTGGTCTCCCGCCAGCAAGCTCTGACAGGCAGAAGTGGTGGTTGGAAAACGGCAAGATGGCCCGGTCGACCATGACCGCACCGAAACCGATAGACGCCTCGCAAGAGACCATCCTCAACCCCAAACGCCCGCACAACCCCTTTACACCTACAGAAGAACCCGACTGGGTCAGCATACCCAGCCGGTCCCGCCTTTCGTCCTTCTCCAGCATGTCCACGTCGCCCTACGAACACATCAACCATTCCACCATCTTATCAACCTCAGCTTCTAGCTCGGGGCAGAGGAAACTCCCCCCACCCTACGATCCATCAGCTCTGCCCGCTAAGGTCGGCAGGTTGAATCTGGAGAGCCAAAAGAATCACAGCGGCAAAGAAGAGACTCCCCCCCTACCACCACCGAGGCGGCAGAACGGCACTCCTAAGCAGTCGGTCCCTCGTACGCAGACGATGCCAGTAGGTGGGGAAATGGAACGCCCACTACGTAAAGCTGTCCCCAAGCCTGACCTCCCGGCGCGCCGCATGTCGTCTGCATCACAGTACTCGGTCAAGAATAAGGTTCCGCCGCCTGTTGCTAAGAAACCGACACATCTCACCGCTGCGTCGCCAACCATTGGCTCACCGAACGGCCCGAGTGCCGAGACACATTCCAGTCTGAACGGTGACGACCATGGGAAACCGACGTTGCCACGGCGATCGTCTACGGCTGTAAACAACCAATTCCTGGGTAATCAGGGCAAAAACACGGCCCACGACGGTCCGGCGAGGGACTTGGGCCCCGCTAGGAATCCGTCGTCCTCTGCTCTCAGCCGTGAGTTGCAAGACAGGCCTCCACAGCTCCCACGCAGGATCGGCACCGGACTGGCGACGTCAGGGAGGCAATCACCGGCTGGCGCTGTCGGTCTCCCCGACATGTCTCCTTCAACAGGTAAACCAGTTGTGGGAGCCAAGCCGAGCGTGCCGTCCAGCAACACTCAGGGGCAGGGCGCTGATTTGCTGGGTGACGATGGTGGTATGGAGATGAGTGGATGGGAGGCGTTGAAGCCATCATGAATTATTGTCCCCGAAAGTTCATTTTCGGAATTTCTTTTGCTTGATTACCGGCGTCAGCGCAGGGGCGGCAGATCGGGAGTTTAAGAGGAGCAATCGTTGTGTTTGGGTTGGATCATGGTGTGACACAGAACACTGGGACGGTGCCAAGGCGTAAGCAAAGTAACCAGGTTGGTGTTACGGGGAAACTGTCAATAAAAGCCTGGATTAGAAATGAGTGATTGATTCACAAGGGAAATGAAAACAGAGGAAGGGTTAGGTCGTCAACACCTCTGTGAGGCTATCACAAGAGTCAATCTATCACGTGTCACGGTGCATCGCTGGGGGGGCTGTCGTGACCCGGGGAGCCGGAGCAGTCACAAGCCACGCCAAGCGCAGTGCCGACAACCGCATGCGCCAAGGGCACGGTGCAGCTGACACACCCGACGTCATCAGGACACCCACCACGGGCACCACCTCGTGCCAACGGCGCCAAGACATCGAACCTTGCAGGCTTCTTTGTCCCGTGCTGCCGTCCGTTGACGAGACATGGGCATGTTCCATTTTGCATTTGACGCACACACCGACGAGTCTCCGTCGTCATTTTCCATCTGCCACTGTCTGCCAATCGTCACAAACAAAAGGGAATCTCTATCTTGTCACATCCCCATTTTAAATAATAATCCCGTCTCCTCTTTTCTCAGTTGTTTGCATGGCCTGGCCCCGCATCATGTGCACGATGTTCGCCTCCTTGTGATAGTGATCCCCGTTCGGGATCCAGCAAAGTGTGCTCCCCCAAAGAGAGTGTTGATCTCTGGTCGACACCCGCGACTACCGTTATTCCCGTCTTTTCCCTGCTCCATTCATTTTCCGCGATTCTACCCAGTCAGAGAACCCGGACAGCTTCGCTCCCTGCCTTCTTGTTTCTTGCTGGACCCTCGTTTGCTGTTGCTGCCGCTTGGACAAGCTTTCGGCGATCCGGTCATTCGTGGCAAAGAGGGCCAGTCTGCTCGCTCGCTCGCCACACATGACTTGGATCAAGCTTCGATCCGACAAGTCGTGACTGAGGTCGTGTGCTCCCGTCTTCTCCGCGCGTATCAGCCCGACATTTCAGCTCACCAACAACTGGGACCAGCATTCTACCGGTTTTGAGGCCGATGACTTTTCCCTTTTTCATAACCCTTTTCATTTCCTGGGATAAGGTCACGAAGCGAACCGACAACAGCGCTTCGTACAGCACAGTTTACCTCAAAACACCGCCATACTAGATCCGACCTCTGTCAAGTCTTACTAGAGGCACGAGCGAGAGGAGAACGAACACGACACACACGACTGTACCGCAACACAACACCTTGACCAACGGCGGCAAATGAGAGTCACCGCCGGGGGATAAGCATCAGCGGCACCACATGGCAATGTATGCAGACGCAGCACTCTCGGGGGGCGGCGCCTCGACCTTCGGCACCGGGCCGCCTCCCCTCGCCCTGTACGACTTGATAGGCCAGAAGGACAGCCCCGTGTCATACGCCTACAGCTGCGACATGTCGGCAGTAGGAGAAGAAGCAGACGCGGGCGAAGAAGATGAGAAAGCGCGAGAAGAGGGCAACAGCACCCATTACACCTCGGGACCGCCACCACCACCCCAACGACACCCGTCGCGCGGTAGAGACGATGCACACGAACAACAACAACCAAACGACGCCCCGACCCGACCTACTAGTTACACACAACCACCACCCTCTCCACCACCCCCAACAACCGACCACACCCGCCCTCCAATATCCCAATCCCAAACCTTCCCCCAACCCTCGCCCAAACGGCCCACGGACTGGCAGACGATCCGGTACATGACCGTGCCCGGGCGCGCGCACAAGGCCCAGCTCGAGGCCTGGGTGGGCGGGTGGTCGGAATCCGTCGGCGAGCTGGGGGAGGAGACATACTGCGCCTGCGCCGATAGTACGGCGGCGACAACCGAGTCGTCCTCCACCCCTCCGCTAACGCGAGAGGCGTCCCGGGCTGATGTCGACAGCAAACTGAAGGGGGGATTACAACAGCCACAACATGAGGAACAGAAAGAGACAGAAATGGGAGGAAGGAAGGGGCCAGGGCCAGGACCAGGCGTATCATTCACATGCCGCAACTGCTCCCGGCAACCCTCGCCCGCCCTCATACCCGATCAGGACCTCGTCTTCCCTCCCGCCAGCGGCGCGGGGAGGGTGGCGATGAAGTGCAAGCTCGTGTGGAAGCGGATCGTGGGCAGGACCGTTCGGGGCAAGAGTGTGAGTCCTGCTGATGCGCGAGGAAGAGGGAGCGGACAGGGACAGCCGGCGAATGGCGCACATACCCCGAATCTCTCGCAAACCGCCGATAAAGGCGGGGGGTATGACGTTGATGAAGATGAGGATGAGGATGCGGACGACGAGGAGGTCGATATCGACAAGCTCAGTCTGTCGAGTAAAGAGCGGAGGGCGGGGGATGACATAGCCGACCGCCAGGCGAGGTTGAGGCGGGCGCAGAGGTTGCTTAGGAAGGAGGGGAGGAATGGGGTGAGGGCGGCTGGATGACGGGATAATGGAGAGAGTAGGAGGGTGATTGTGGTGCATATCGTGGGAACAGGTGTTCGGTTGCGCTTTGTATGCGTTTGTTATGTTACGTTGTTATACCCCCACCCCGACCATTGGGTTGGGGTGCAGAGAGACAGAGAGACAGAGAGACAGAGAGACAGAGAGAGATAGACATATATTTGCGTAGCATTCGGGTAGGCGCATGGCGTCGGATAAGGACAATACCCCCTTTTTTGAAGCGTATGTTTTAGAATAAGTAAGAGGGCGTATGTTATGTAGTAGAGTCAATGATGGCTTCGTTATGATTATCAAACTCGCATAGCTGGAGCTCGAAACCTGTCCAGTATGGTTTCCGCCTCAAAGCATTCTTCGTCGTAAAGAATCTGGAACATTCAGTGGCGTTGGAATTCGAGCATTCCCCCCTCACAGATCAAATAGCAAGACGAAGGCCTAGAGGCCAGGATGACAGATATTTGTTGGTATAATTTGTTTGTTTGGGGGGGGCGGGGGGGGGGGGCTGAAGATAGGTAGTTTCTGATCAACACACTTGGGGGAATAGTGAAGAAAAAAACAGAACTATATCCTCTTCTTCACAAGAAAAAGTTGGGAAAGACACACAAGACGCAAGACGCATTTCAGACAGGGAAAGGGAAAACATAACAGCACACAAGATTCCACCGCCACTCGACTTCTTCCGGTTCAGGGCGGTTCAGGTTGAGAAGAAACACAGGACATGGTGAGGTAAGAGGGAATATATCGGTAAGAAGAAGTGTTGTTTATGGTTTGTTTCCATGTGCGAGCAAACTGGGCAGTTAGTTCTCCCCAGTCCGTAACCACCCCTTGACCCCAGAGAATCCCCCCTTCTTGCCAGCGAGAAAACACCGATTTCCGAAGTTCGTGGGATCAAAAACAAGTCAAGCAACAGAGAAACAAGAAATCAAGAGAATACCATGCCCTGCATTTTCATTCCGTCCCCTCCCTCTTCCGGTCAAAAACCAACTCCCAAATTTCAACCGGTCCCAGGAACCTAATGCCGCTTGTTGCAAACGTTTCCGCCAGGTGTGTCCTCGAAGGAACTAGCCTGAAATCAGTTCCATAGAAGCATCATGCTACGACAACAAGCTTTGCAACCGACAATGCAGGTACCGCAGATGGTCGGAAGCACAACGCGAGGGCCTCGACATGAGCAAAAATCTCAGTTGAAAGCCGCCTGGAGAGCCGTCTAGGACTCGGGAGCAGCCTCATCGGCCTTGGTCTCCGTCTTCTCCTCGGTGGGCTTCTCGGCCTCCTTAGGAGCCTCGGCGGTACCGGCAGCGGGTTGGGCCTCGGCCTCGGCGTTATCGGACGAGGTCCAGAGCGTGAGGTTGTCGCGGAGGAGCTGCATGATGAGGGTGCTGTCGCGGTACGACTCCTCCGAGAGGGAGTCGAGCTCGGCAATGGCATCGTCGAAGGCCTGCTTGGCGAGGTGGCAGGCGCGGTCGGGCGAGTTCAGAATCTCGTAGTAGAAGACGGAGAAGTTGAGGGCAAGGCCGAGGCGGATGGGGTGAGTGGGTGTGAGCTCAGTCTGGGCGACATCGGTGGCGCTCTAGTTTTGGGTTGTCTCGTCAGTCATGTGTTGCTACCGGAGGAATGTGTTGGAGGAAGGAATCAGTTGTCTTTTACCTTGTAGGCCTCGTGGGCAGCGGTGGCAGCAACCTTGCGCTTCTCGCCGGAGGCGAACTCGGCAAGGTAGCGGTGGTAGTCACCCTTCCTGCAGATTGGCATGTGGTCAGCAGCGGTATTCTGGGAGAGTTCTCGTTGTGCGAGGGAAAATATATTGGACATACATCTTGTGGTAGAAGACCTTGGACTCGCCGGTAGCGGCATTGGGGATGAGGGACTCGTCGAGGACATCGAGGACGTCCTGGCAGACCTTCTCGAGCTCGGTCTCGATCTTGTTGCGGTAGTCACGGATGGTGCCGACGTGCTTCTCGGATCCCTTGGACTCCTCTTTTTGCTCGATGGAGGAAATGATCCTCCACGAAGCGCGGCGAGTTCCGACGACGTTCTTGTAGGCGACCGAGAGAAGGTTACGCTCGTCCACGGTAAGCTCACCGCCGAGCTTGGCCACCTCCTTCATGTAGGTGACCATCTCATCGTAGCGCTCGGCCTGCTCGCAGAGGCGGGCGAGAAATGTCTTGCTGTTGGGGGAGAAGGCAATGTCAGTTTACGGTCAGCCGCAGGTGCGGGTGGATGTGCAATGTCAACAAATGACGGGACGAACCTTTCGCGCTGCGGGAGAAGACATGGTTAGCAAATAGTAGGATAACCATGGTGAGAATCATCTTGGATATGGAATGTGACAGATCAGGGGTCGTGGTCGGCGTGCAAGGCCGGTGGACAGACAGAAGATATCGGTCAGGGGCGGTGATGGCGCCGTCAAGGCAACCCTGGGTATTGCGGGAACGGGTGGGGATTTGGAAACTCACTTCAGTCGCCATTATGTAGCTGGGTTGGTTGGTGATTGATTGCACGAGGCTGGGAGAATGAAAATACGGGAGTTGGGAGTGGGAGAAAGTGTTGGTATGGGGTCGGATGTGGTGATGTTGTGTGTTTTTGGGCGAGCTTGTTTTGGAAGTTAGTCGATCAAGTTCGAGGCGTTATTAGCAGGGACGGGAAAGGGCCGGTGAAAGGGTTGAAGTGATTTTCGGGAAAGAGAGGGACACGGCAAGTGCCAGGGTTTTGGAGAGGTCACGGATGCTTTTGGCAGTGAGTGAAGTACCGCTGCTAGCTAATTAGCGCCTGAGGTACTTCTAGATCAAACGGCTCCTGCTCGTTTCATGTAACCAAAGAGGTACTTGGTACTTGCGTTGCTGAGGTCTCTGCACGCCTGGACAAAGTCACTTTCACTGCATTGCTGTTTCCGAATTAGTCTACAGCTCCTACAGCAGCCCCTCACTAACCACTCACGACTCCTGTCCATTCTCCCACCACACATTTCCCTTTCCATTGATTGATCACCTTCCTTGTTGTTGTTGATCACGTCGTTACTTCCCAACAACACGATAAGGCCGGCTCTCACATGGTGAGGCACTGACGAGTCACGAGCACAAACAATGCACAAGGCGTATCTCTCCTGCCGGCGAATTATCTACCTTTAATTTCTATTCGTGATGCCAGTCACTCGCTGGCTTTCTTCCAATGAATGTTAACAACAAAAAGCATATGCACTACCCCTCCTTTTTCACCAGGCAGCGCTGTTTTGACGTGATTGCGTACCGCACCAGCAACACAACACAATATCTGTCTCTTCAATTGCGCTCTGTCTATTACTCTCTGTCAAAGAAGCATCTGTGTCTCGGGAGGGTTCAAGCTGGATCGCTTCCAAAAGTTTCTAGCTTCATCGGAAGGTTGGGCCACACGTGCAAGCGCTTGTCTCTGATTATTTGTATACAGCATCATCCACCAAGGCATATTCGTGGGACGCGATAACAGCCGCCAGCTGTCACCTCTTGAACCAGAGCAGACCAGGATTGGGAATTTGTCTGGCGGACAGCCTTGCTTTTGCTGTGTGCTGGCACCAGCATTGGTACAGAGATCATCCTCGCCTGAGATGAAGGGCCGGCAGAAGTGAAGCCACCTCCAATCATTCGCTATCACAGTCGCTCAGGAGAAACGACAAGGGGCCCGCAGATTTTCCAGTCACATGCTCCACAAAGCGGTGTTAGGCACTCCCACGGAGAGCTCACCGTGGTGATGGCCTCACCGCCTTCGCCGGCGAGTTGGGAACTCGACTTCATGTTTCTCGCCAAGCCATCTTGTAGAAACTTGCGCCATTGTTCTCCTATAGTACCAAGATCCACACCAGATTTTGGGACTTATAACGAGCCCATTTCTTCTCCCCTGGCTTCACTTCCATTCCTCGTCTCCAGGTACGAGCCGAACCATCTTTAATGCAGGGGACCTGGCTACAGCCACCGGCTGCTCCGCTCTACTCCCCTCCTCATCCCAGAGCTGCCACCTCCGGCTCAAGCACCCTCGCACAGATACTATCAAACGTCCCTCTCTCTATGGCAGCCCCATAGTGCGGGCACTTGACAACACCGACAAACTCCCTCTTCAGCCGGTCCTCCACGTCTCTCCGCAGCAGGATGTCAAGCGGGTACCTCGCCGCCAGCTCAAACCAAGCCTGGACAGGCGCCACTTCCAAGTCCGACGGGTTGACGCTGCTGGCCAACCCGTACAGCGAATGCAACGTCAGACCCGACGCGGGCCACGAGATCGGCGGCGGCGGTGGCGCCCCCGTTTCCGCGGTGGCTGCTAGGAGGGCCGCGTGCGCGGACGGCGGTTGTTCCGGAAACGGAGGCTGGGCGCGCATGTAGTCGAAGACGGCTCCGGGTGCCGTGCGGAGAGCGAGGCTGCTGGCCATGAGGGTGTGGCCCGACTCGGTGCCGAAGGGCTGTGCGGTTTCGGGGTGGAAACTGGACGGGAGGAAGTGGTCCCAGCAGATGTGCTCGAGCCTGTGTGTGTGAGGTTAGTCACTGAGACGAGCTGACTTGTGGGACGGACTATACTTGGTAGGAAGGGAGATGCTTACGCTAGGATAAAGTTGATGATCTGATGCGTCTGCTCTGGGCTGAGGTGGGCAAAGGGGTAGGACGGCGCTTCTGCGTCTTGGGGATATCTGGGGTTGAAGTACGCGTTGGGTTGACAGTTGCTGCTCGACGACTCGCTGCTGACTTGATAGACAGGCAGGTGCATCGCCTCGTCCAGCCCCAGGCTTAGTGTCATAGTATCGTTCAGGCTGTCGAGCTGCATACTGTCGAAGAGGGAGGGATCGATATGCTCCGGCCTTTCCGCTGACGTAGTAACCCGCTGAGTCGGTGGCATGCATCCCTCGACCAGCTGAGACCGCATCGCGTTGTTCTCTGTCTGGAGCAGGCGGCTCTCCATCTGCGTGGCTGCAATCATGTCCCGGATGCGGGCGACGTCGATCTCGAGCTGCTTGACGTAGTTCGCTTTGCGTTGCCGGTGCTCGATCTGCGCTCTCCTGACCTGAGCTCGGCGGGCCTTGGCCTTGTCTTGAGGTGTCTGGGAGGAGGATGCATCCTGCTCGTCGCCTGTCTTCTTGTTAGTGCGGATAGCTTTGAAGAGCATCGTGCTTAGATAATAGAAGGAACAGGAGCGATGGGAGGCTGCAAGGAAAAAGAGCAACAACTAACAACATCCTTGCTCAGCCAGCGGATTTCACGAGATATAAAGGGCTGTAGGCAAACCCCAACACATGCCATGATTCCATCCATGTAGAATCACACTCTCCAGAAACGGCCTCTCTCCAGAGCGTCCACTCCGACTAGTCCGTCAATCCATGCCAAGGGGAGTCGTGGTCAACATACAAGAAATCTGCCATTGCTGGCGCCTCCAACCCCCTTTTGTCCGCCGTGACAAATCTTTCCGACCCAATCGAGACGACAGCAATCCAAAGACGCCAAGGATCACCAAGTCCAGCCAAGAATATCAAATTCTAGACTAAGAAGTGGAATATTCCATGGACGGAGACACACGCTGTGAAGAAGTAACGGAACTATAAAAACATACCTGCTTGACTCCCACTCCCCGCCTGCACGAAGGTAATCTTCCTCTTCTTCAGCACGTCCTTGGACCTCTTCCACCAGGACTCGAACGACGGCCGCTCCGGGTCATCATCTGATCCTTGGGGATGGTCTTCCCGACTGCTGCTCTGCTGCTCTTCATAGACATCCATCGTGCTGCTGCTGCTATTGCTGCTTCTCCCATAATCGAGGGGGTGAAAACACGTAGAAAAGCAAAACAATGTTTTCTTGTCTTGGCCCTCTTTCTCTCTTGCAAAGCAAATAATCCTATTAACCCTTATATACGTAACAAGTATTCCATAGGTAGGTACTCCATGCCACCATCCCCTCCCGTCAATCCCCATCTATTAAAACCTGACCTGTTAGAAGGAAGTTACTAAGCACTCTCTTTTTTTCTCCTCACACCGGCTCTCGCATAGAACGAACCTTGCAAACCGTAACACCTAAACGACTTACATAACGGAAGTCGGGCTTAGACGTGGCAGGAAGCTGTATGCGCCGGCTACAGTATCTGATGCATTCCATCCCTCTCTCCTCGCCCTATCATTGACATAGAAAACGACGGCGACACCGCCCTAACATTGCTACACCGAAATAATATTCGTAAATAGGGGGGCTACGAGTTTCTCAATAGGGAAATGGGACAAGGTACGTAGATCTACCTTAAGCTTAGACCTTTGGTTTAGCTCACTGCATTGTCGGGTTACCAAAGAAGGCATACTATAAAATAACAATTATTTTCGCTGCAAAATAACGCCGCTGATGCATCTCTTTGCCCAAATCCGACTATGATGATTCCAACCTTGCCTTGAAAAACTCCGGCGGTCTGCCTGACATTCCGTCCACTGACCTGACCCTAGTCTAGAGAGCCATCCACATCTCATCGTCTTTCCTTGCCCTGGCCTTCCATTGACCCGGCCTGCGCCTCCATCGACGATCGGAAAGGCGAGCTCTCGAGCAGCGTCCTCACGCCATCCAGACTATACGAGTCCTAGTCGTACGTATTCTCGTCGTCCGTCGCCGTGTCCTCCTCGATGTGGTGCCGCTCGTACTCCTCGTCCTCATCCACTTCCTCCTCGTCGCTCTCGTCATCATCGTCGTCGTCCTCCTCCTCTTCGGCAACGTCCAGGATCGACGTCCAGGGCAGGTACGTCTCCGACTCTTCCAGCCTGCGGCGGCTAATCGGCAGCTGGTAAGGGTCGAAGGGGAAGTACGGGTCCAGGTGCGTCCACTTCTCATCCTGCGGGTCGTAGCCCGTGTCGCGCAGGGCGCCGCCCGTCGAGTACGCGCCCACGAACTGCGAGAGCTGGATGCGCTTGTTGGCCTCGAGGCGGGGGTAGATGTACATGAGGTTCAGCACGCGCGAGAGCTTGGCGAACTCGGCCACGATGCCCGGCGAGCAGACCTTGAGGGGGTTGAGCTTGCTGAAGATGTTGTTCTGGAGGCCCGACTTGAGGCCCATCATCCAGTCGAGGTCTTGGCCCAGGTAGGAGGTCGGGTCTTCCGGGTCGATGCGGGGTGAGCTGTTTTCGAGGTTGATCAGGTCCCGCCACCGGAAGCAGAAGAGGTAGAGTAGGGCCTGGAAGTTCATGTAGTACTGAGTGTACCGCCGGAGGTCGGGTCCGCGGCACTCGGGTTCGTAGTTGTGGCGGTGGTAGTCCATGTAGTTGAGGAGAGTCCGCGCAATGGTCTGCACTTGGTCGCCCGTCACACGAGCTCCTCTGGCGACGAAACTAGCGAGGTAGGCCACTGCGGACTGCTTGACTACGCTCGGCCTGTTGGACTCAAAGGCGATGTTGAAGAGGGTGCCGACAAACATCTCTGTGAGGCGCGTTGACTTCTGGCCGAAATAGAAGACGAGGAATTGTGAGTGCCGTGAGCGGTAGGTTGGGAGGACGACGTTTGAGAAGTCTGAGAGCATGTTTTCGTAACAGCTGATGGCCTCCGGTGAGTCCGGGTCGGCAAAGTATGGTGTGTAGAGCTCGAAGAGAGTGTCGAGGATGGCATCCATCTTCTCGATGTGATCCCTGATCTGGATGACCTTGGCGCTGTTCTCGTCTATATCGTCATCGTCGCTTAAGACAGACTCGGCGTCGCTGTCGTCCGCATCGTCATCTTCCTCGTCGGCCTTTTCCTGGTTCGCCCGTAATTGCAACATCACCGCCGCAGTGATCTTGTCGTCCAAATCCTCCAAGTCCAACTGCATCTCGACGTCGAGCCCAACGACGCGACTTGTGATGAGCTCCATTATGTCGCGCTCCACCTCGGGCGTATGTTTGATAAGGCGGAGAAGGTTATCGATATACGAGAGGTGAATGGCTTTCGACTGCGATGAGAAAGGAAAGTTCGCGGTGATGAGGCCGACAACCATTGACCGCGCGGACGGGAATAGAGCGAGAAGGTACCGGAGACCTAGATGGAGCCTCTGCCTCACTATCTCGCGGCTGACGGGCGGGTAGTTTGGGGGTGAACGTAGTCGTGTCTCGGAAAAATGGTCGACGATCATGGAGAGCACCTGTGCGAGGTAGATTCCTTGCGCGCTGGACAGGGCGGCGAGAAACTGAACGTAGGCCTTGGCGAAGACGTCGTCCCTCGTGAGCCACGAGCATCCCAAAATCGCCTTGACCAGTCCTCCGCAGTTCTTTCCCAAGCTCGTTACATTGCTGGTGAGCGCCACCACGTAAGACAACAGATCTTGCGACTTTGCCTCGTAATCTTCGTCGTCCGAATTCGTCGACGACCGAGGCTTCTGGTCGCTGCCGAATATCTCCTTCAGGTTGTCGTAATCCTCCTCGTCTCTGCGACCGTGACGATCCAGAGCCAGACTGACTTCCTGCTTCACCTGGTCCAAGGACCTGGTGTTGAGGTCCTTGACCATATTCAGGCTTTCGTCAAACATGACCGTCTTTCGTCGCTTCGCATCCGGGGGTTCGGTATCATCGTCCTCGTCGTCTCTCGAACGCGTGCCTAGTACTTGTTGCGGTGATTTTCGTAGTATCGGCTTGACCGGTGTTGGAAGTGAATTGGAGAGGAGGAGGCCGGCTCTTGGTCGCCTGGAGGCGGTAACAGTGGTCATGTTCGTGAAGGGAAGGGGGGGAGGCGACCGATTTGGGTTTTGCGGCACGTGGAGGGGTCGCAGAGTGATTTTATCGGATGAAAAGAGGTTCACCAGTGAAGTTGGTCGACGGTATTAACATTATCATCACGCTAAAATGGGAAGCAGCAGCAATATTGGGGGCAATAGCAAGCTGCAGTACGAGTTCATGAAACAGAAAAAAAGGTGAGGTTCCTGGCAGAGAATCTTCACCTCACCGTCACTGGCGTCTAATCGCCCAGCTTGCCGCACACGACACAATTTTTTGGAGGGGCAAAATGTGGGCCATTGGGCGCGCTAGTTCCAGTCCCAAACATCCGCGCCGCTCCGCTTCTGACCTCCGCTTTTTGGAGATCCGGCTGGTCCGTGCTCCATTCATCGGTGTGGCTTCCACCTTATGAGTCTCCACTTCAGGTCGAGCAAACGTCTGGTGGCTGGAGAATCACATCTTCACCTTTCCGACGGCCGGACGTGGCCCTCACACGACATATTTCTGTCCGACCTGTCTACGGTCCCAACGATGGCGAATGCACCTGTAGCAAGCCTATTTCTAGCCGCTGCCCGGGAACAAGCTCGCATAAACCGCCTAACACGAAGGACAGAGAGTTGTACAGTCCCTATTTTCCAACGGAATTCTGGGTTCTCGGAGTGATATTGTGGGTTGTTTCCATGGATCGGCGAAGATGCTGTTGATGCGCATACTGTGTAAACACAGCCGCTTGGCAGGGGCAATGGTGATCCTTCATCCCAGGTACAGTAATACGAACCGGCCGCTGGACTGAGTGTTTCTCTTCGGATTCTTCCACCGTGTCGGCCGCATTATGTGTTGCAGTGTTCGACACGTTACACTGGAACGACGTTCCGAATGTCTCACATCGGGAAGCACGCGTTGGACAGGGTCCCAGACACAGCTTTGTTCGTTGGACTGGCTGGACTGGGCCCCCAATGGAGTTGAAGGATGGAGTGCCGTAAATGGAAGGGAGGGAGACCATCCCGGTCCCCATTGAAAGAAACCCAATGACGTTCGTTTATGGAGAAGTCTCCATGGAATGACCCTTCAGGCTCCAGGCACATCCGGTTGATTTGTTCAGGGTTGCTGGGACTGTTCTAAGATCTGCGCCGCCCCTGGCCGTGATTCATATGTGGTAACCTATCCCATCTCCATCCACATTCTCTGCTGTATCATTTAAATAGGGAGGCGCCGAATCGTTCTTAAAAAGGTTGGAGCAGTCAATCCTCAAACGAATAGAGCTTGCATTTCCCTTTCATCTTCATCCCTCTTTCCGTCAAGTCCACACTCGTTTACCATCACCAACACAGACACCAGACATTTCGCTTTCCTCCACACACAGCTCTACTACCACACAAGATGCTGTTCCTCCGGACCGCCGCCATAGTGGCCGCTGCCCTTCCCGCGGCCTTCTCTCTGCCAGCGCAGGCGGCCTATAAGATCCCGTTTGCCTTCAACAAGTTCCTGGCTCTCGATACATGCAGCAACCCCGCGAGGTTCGAGGTCCAGAACTTCACCATCTGGACACCGGCTGCCGGAAACAACGCGTCCACGGTGATCGACTTCGGCTACCTAGATAAGGGCACAAACCTCCAGACCGCATGCCACTTCAACGCCACATCTCAGAACACCATGCCGGACGGCTACACTCCGCGGTTCGCATGCGAGAACTCTATCGCCGAGTTCATCTGGCAGAATGAGACTCAGAAGCTTACCATGATCGAGGCCGCCTGCCCGGACGACACTGGGTAAGTCCTCTTCCCGTACAGAACGTGATAGCTGCGGTGCCCTGTACTAACAGCAATACAGGGAAGACAGGTTTGAGGCTTCCGGATCAGCGGTCCCGACCCTCGGCTGCACGGCGACGACATGTGGTTACACATACGGCGACGGCAACTTCTGCAGGGCCAACGTCACGGCAATCCAGGGACAGTTCTTCAGCCTCCAGCCTAGGCCTGGGACTGAGACTGAGTGATATCTCCTGGGGACGGTGTTCAAGACATGATGGCATGAGCAGCCGATAGCTCCGGTTTTATGGGGAAAAGGGATACCATGGGATACCGCACTTTAGACGGGGGAAACTGGATAAGCAATGAGGTTATTGCGACGGATTAATGCATGTGAGAAGAGTCCGTCATATCGACTCCCCTCATGACGGTAATGGGTAAATAATACAGAGAATATAAAGTATTAATCCACGTCGAAGAATGCATCAAGAATCGCGGTCGCCTTGTCGTCGATGGAGATGACATTCCACTGGTGGGTGGGCTGCAGAGCGCTGCAAGTGCCGGGTGCCAGCCGCTGTGGCTGGCGCCTCCCGGGTCCCCTGCTCAGCTGCCCCGCCTTACTAAAACCCCTGTCCTCCGCATTTCAGCACCCTTATCGAGACGCTAGACCCGTCCCATGTCATTGACATCACGCGGTGCATCTTGTCCGTCATCATTCACTCCTGGGCTTCACCTCCGCCTGACACCATCCGTTGTCCTTCTCTACCTGACCCTCAAACGAATTTTCTCTTTCTCTCTATCATCCAGCTATTACTGCATCCTCAACCCCTTCCGGCGTTACTACCATGCGTCGGAGATTCCAGAGCCTCTGTCCTCGCCAAAAGTCCAAACCCGCATAACAACACCACGCAACAAAGATGCATCTCCATCTACAACGCACAACACTTACCCTCGCCTCCCTCTTAGGCACCTCCCTCGCAGCTACCTCACAACAACAGCAACCCCTCGCACCATCCAACGATGTCTCCACGACGAGCATATCCCCCGCCTTCTTCTCCTCCCTCGAGCGCCTCTCCCGCCTGGTCGACATAGCCTACTGCGTCGGCACGACGGGCGTCCAGCCGCCTTTCGCCTGCGCCTCGCGCTGCCGCGACTTCCCCTCCCTCCACCTCGTCTCGACCTGGAACACGGGCGTGCTCTCCATGGCCGACAGCTGCGGCTACGTCGCCGTCGACCACGGCCTCAAACGGCCCGCCGAAGCCGGCGACGTCCCGCACAAGCCCGCCATCGTCGTCGCTTTTCGAGGCACGTACAGCCTCACCAACACCGTCGTGGACCTGAGCACCGTGCCGCAGGAGTATGTACCTTACCCCGAGCCGGATAACTCGACGGATAAAGGGGAGGAGGAGGATGGGAGGGAGAAGTGCACGAACTGCACCGTTCACTCGGGGTTTCTGACCTCGTGGCTGTCGGCGCGCAAGCTCGTCCTGCCGGCTCTACACGCCGCGAGGCAGAAACATCCCGACTACCCCATCCACCTGGTGGGCCACTCCCTAGGCGGCGCGGTAGCGGCCCTCGCCGCGCTGGAACTGCGTCTCACGCACAACCTGTCCGACATATCCGTCACCACCTTCGGCGAACCGCGCATCGGAAACAAGGATTTGGTGCGCTACCTAGACCGCGTCTTCGGCCTCGAACACGACGACGGCTACGACCCGGACCTGGAGAAGCGGGCCTACCGCCGGGTCACGCACACGGGCGACCCCGTCCCCCTCCTGCCGCTCGCGGAGTGGGGTTTCCGCAGCCACGCGGGGGAGGTGCACATCGCCAAGGCGGACCTGCAGCCCGGCCCGGAGGACGTGAGGATGTGCAGGGGCGACGAGGACCCGGAGTGTATTGCTAAAGGCCAGGAGGCGGTGCTGGAGATGGTGAGGGTGATGGAGGGGGTGGAGGAGGTGGAGGGGCGGCGGAGGTGGGAGGTGGAGGGGGAGTGGTTGAAGCCTTGGGAGCTGTTTTTTGCCCACAGGGATTACTTCTGGAGGCTGGGGCTTTGTGTACCCGGCGGCGATCCGAGCGATTGGGGGAGGGGGAGGTATAAGCATAATCTCTCTGACGGGTGGGATGATGAGCTCTAGGCATTGGGATTGGGAATGCGTATGAGATTGATTTTGGGTAGCGTGGCGTCTGGTTGGCATTTGGACTGGTATGGGTAAAAGTTTGGAATTGAAGTATCTCTATCGGTGGCTTGATATGGCATCTGGTTATCAACAACCTGGTTCAATGACTTGCTGTGCCTCGTAGGTGGCCATACATATTCTCATCAGAATACATGACATCAAATCAGTCCACCGCACCTCTACGGGATTCAGTGCCTGGGCCGTGGCGTTTAATCGGAATGCAGCTCAGAGCACAAGACGTGGTGTCTGGTCAGGTTCGGGACAGTCCACGTGGGCTCGGGGGCTGCAATGAGCATCCGCCTATGCACATACGTCTCAGACACCACGATGAACCCGAACCCCGCTGTGGTACTCGCCGGGACGCGGTGCAACAGAAGGACACGAAAAAGCGAGGACGAACCCCTTGCATACTGTAACCACTGTGTTGGAACATGGTATCATGAACGGTTTCCATTACCCAAGCCCCTGTCTAAGAAATGTCCAGCCATGACGGCCAATATCGTTCATATTTCCCAACCAAATGGTCGTCGAGGTACATTAGGTAGGTATCGTTACATGTTGCCCATTTCCCAGCCAAGAAGGCCGTGAGCAATGTGCGTGATGCAAAGCGCCCTTCGCTTGTCCCCAAATGAAGAAACCAGAAAGGAATACCCGGTCTCCTCTAGGTGTCACATCGTGTGCCCTGCGGGTCGAAAGGTTGAACTGTTGGTCTGACCGGAGAATATCCAGTCGCATCGGGGTACCACAAAATGTTTCCGAGCCGGTATTACTTATATATCCATGTCCCTGACAGAAACCTAATCATGATCCCGAAAATGTAAGGAAGAAAACGCAACGGAAACGTAAGCCCCCAAGCCCCTCAAACACCCGGCACAGTGAAGTCAGGATAGTTAGGCCAGTTCCCCAGCCCCGCCGGATCGCCGCCGATGCGGACGTACTTCCCCACGGCAGGCACGCCGCCGTCGAGAACGAAGAACTGGTACCACCCGGGAGGACAGATGTACCTGCTCGGCGGCGCCGTGACGGTGCACGTCGTGCCCGCGCAGCTGACGGCGGGAACGAGCGTGCGCGCGCCCATGGAGTTGCCGTGCGTGCTGCCCACCGCTCCCAGCAGCGTGACGGTTGTCGCGCCGTTTTTGGGGGTTGAGGTGGTGAATGTGTACGACTGCCCGTAAGCCCAGTCCGTGTTGCCCAGCGCGAATGTCGGGCGGGGTTTACCGTTGAGCAAGTAAGGCGGGACGAAGACCTCGACGCGGTACTCCTCCGGGTTGACGGCGTCCTCCGGGTTGGAGCCGGAGATGAGCACGCGCCCGTCGAGGAGCGTGATGGCCTCGGAGTGGTACATGCGCGCGATGGTGGTGTTGGCCATGACGGTGATGCGCGAGCCCGCGGGCTTGGCGGGGTCGTAGAGCAGCGCGTTGAGGTTGGGGCCGATGGCCAGGCCGAAGCCGGCGACACCGTGGTGGGCGCCGTTGGCGATGAGGTAGGTCCCGTCCGGTAAGGGGGCCATGCAGGTCATGACGCGGAAGGAGGGCATGCGCTCGAGGGTCCAGGTCGGGTTGGCAACGTCGGGCTGGGTGGAGACGCAGTTGTCGAGGGCGTTGGCGACGCCGTTGGTGGAGCCGCCGCACATGAGGACCGTGAGGGGCTCGGTGTACGGCGCCCTCTGGGGGAGGAGCACAGCCGTGCCCTCGAGGGGGTAGGTGCGGCCGCCGAGGTCGTCGTTGACAGCGCCGGGTGCGTTGGGGAGCGTCTTCTTCGTGGCGAAGGTGTTCTCGTCGAGGATCCGGGCTTCGTTCCAGTAGGCGACGAAGATCCCGCCGCTGGGGAGGACGGCGCAGAAGGGGTACAGGTTGTTCGGGTTCGTGCGGTCGAGCCACTCCATGTAGAGTGGAGCGGTACCGGTGTAAGGAAGCACTTCGATGGACGGGACAGCGGCGCCGTTGGAGCCAACTTCTCCGCCGATGACCATGATGGAGCCGTTTGCCATGATCATGGCGCCGGGATACCAGCGACCGACCTGGAGGCTGAGCTCGTTGACGTTCTCCTGCCAGTCGTGGGTGCCCCAGGTGCCGGGTTGGCCATCAGGCCAGTACAGGCGGACACCCTCAGTGGAGTCGCCAGACCAGCCACCAATGGTGAGCTGGCGACCGGCTTTGTCGGGCAGAACCAGACCAGCGGCGCAGAAGACGTCCGTTTTCAGGTGAAGAGGGCGCCACGCCTTCTGGAAGTTGTCGAGCAGTGAGAGGTCCAATTCGTAGGCGCCGGTTTCGTTGGCCTTGCCAGTTCCCCACTTCGACAGGAAGCTGACCTTGCCAGTGATGGTCTCCATGGTCATGAGGGGAATCGTAACACCCCCGATGAGAAACTGGTACTGGCCAGCACGGTAGTCTTGAGGGAAGTCCCAAGAGTAGAGCGGAGTGCCGGTCCAGAAATAGGTCGAGAGACGACTACCGCCGCCACAGTACGCCGACGAGTTGCCCACGCAGAGAACGTTGCACTCGGTCTCGGGTCGCTTGGTAGAGCCGCTGGTCTGGATGTTTGCTGGGTCGCCGCAATAACACTCCTGGCCGTACTCGAGACCAGCAGCCATGTAGCCATAGTCGGAGCAGCGCGTCAGGCATTGGTTGGCCGTCATGGTCCCGGGGAAATAAAGCTGCCAGTAGAATGTTCGCTGCTGGTTGATGTTGTCCTCATAGCAGCCCTGGTAGGTCCAGGAGCCGTTGAGGCCACCGGTCTGAACGGCGGGTGGAAGCACGACGGCGGGGACGCCGTTGGAAACGATACTCATCCTGCCGCCAGCTCCACAGAATTGATTCTTGTCGCCAGAGCAAGGAGTGCTGCAGTCAGCATCGGCGGTCTTGACCCCAGAGTTAAGTATATTGTTTCCGCAAAAGCACTGAACGCTAAACTCGGTTCCCGATATCGTGTAGCCAGCCTTTGCGCAGAGGTTAGCGCATGACTGCTGGGTTAGAGTCTGGCTATCGGGAGCCTGGTACGACAGAATGCGACCATTCACTCCGTCTACGTAACATCCGTGATACGACCATCCGGCGGGGAAACCCGTCCCGGTAGCTGTCGTGGAAGTCGAACTCGTGGTACGCGTGGAGACTCCAGTGGAACCCGTGCCGGTGGGAACGATGCTTGACGAGGAGGAGCTCGACTGAGTGCCCCCGTTCTTCGCGTAGACTGATAACCGGTTCCCTGCGCCGCAGTATTCGAACTGGTTGCCCGAGCAGAGGAAGTTGCAGTCGGCGGCAGGCGCGGGAACTGAGCCAGCGGCAAAGGTGTTACCACAATAACACTCTCGCGAATACTCGACACCGAAGTATGTGTAACCCGCACAGAAGGCTTGGCATGCCTCAAGCGTCATCGTGTCGGAAGCGAACGTGGCAGCACCAAGCGCACGTCCGCCTGTGGCTTCGGTCTGGCAGCCATACCACGTGAACCCATTCACGGTTGCTGGCTGAGTCGGCCCGGTTGGAATGGCAGTGGCGCTGACGCTGGTCGATGACACCACCCTGATCGTGCTGCTGAGGCTGGTCAAGGACATAGTAGATGAGGAACTTCGAGAAAGCGTCGAGCTTGTTGGTATTCTGGAAGATGACGTGGAAATTCTTGTGGACGACGTACTAGACGTCAAGCTGTTAACTGGTGAGAGTTACAAGGACACTGATGCTGAAGGGTGTGAGGAAGAGATATATGAACAGCCGTGCTAGTACATGACACTCCTTGAGATAGTCGTGCTCGAGATACTGGCTGATAGTCCACTTGGAATAAACTTTGCGGAACCCGGAGTACTTATAAAGGAAATGGGAGAGGGTTTCTACTCACGAGGTCGAAGCCCTTGTGCTACTGCTGGAGACGGCGGGCTTATTGAGGTCGTAAACGTTCAGCCGGCTGGGACCACCGCAGATCTCGGTCGAGTTTCCGTTGCACAACATGGTGCATCCATTGTCAGCAGCAATGATCGCCCCATTCTGTAGTTTGTTGTCGCAGTCTACGATTTTGTCAGCTACATCCTCTGGACAACCAGTCGTACCACTTACAGCATTCGCCGCCGTATTCGACACCGGCCAAGGTGTAGCCTGCTGTCTTGCAAGCAGCAGTACAGTTTGCAACCGTCATCTGAGCACCCGGTATCGAGCCAACCCCATAGGTCAGGGCACGACCGGTCGTCCCCTCGCTTTCAACGTGTTAGTTACCCGTCTGCTGCATCGAGTGCTTAGACCGAGACTCACGTGTAACAGCCGACATAGCCAAATCCGTTCACTCCAGGATTCGGTTGAGGACCAACGGGTTCGGAGCTGTAAAACAAACTCAACCTACTCCCTCCGCCACATGGCTGCGTTGCGTCGCCAGCACATGCTGTGTTGCAGTCGGACTCGGCGACCTTGGCAGCGGTAGCGGCGATGCTGCTTCCACAGTCTGGTCACTTGTCAATATCACTTTCAACGTCGCAGTTTCTGCTTGCAGTCCACGTACAGCACTCGTGATAGTATTCGAGGCCAGCATACTGCAGTCCTTTGCTCGAGCAGTAGGATACGCAGGTCTCGATGGTCATCAGCGCATCATCCGCATATCCTCCGGCTGTCAGCGTCCGGCCGACCTCGCTGCAGAATTATGTCAATGGACTGGCCAAGACTGTATGCAGAATGCATGCAGGACGTCATGTGGCCTCACGTGAAGCATCCCTGATATGCCCAGGCGCCGGGAAGAGTTGCAGGCACAGTGAGTGCCCGCTTTGCAACAGTAACAGCATTACTAACAGTCCACTGATCCGATCATTAGCTAAACTCAAGTTCTCATGCTGGGACCGAACACCGATTCCCTACCAGAGAAACAAGGAGAACAGACGAAACGAGGGGTCTTGATCGTGTGGCCCTCATGGTGAACAGTATCGTCGCCACCGAGGAACGCGGCCAACACAGCAAGTATCAACTAGGACTAACGAGCGTCGAGGGAGGGTAAACAAGACCAAAGCAGAAAGGGCCAAAGCCGGGTCGGCGGCAACATGCTATATATTATCGGTCCATAAGGTGGATTTTGGAGTCCAAGTACTGTAGTATAGAGCATCGGGAAATAACAATACGAACTGTGCAAAAGCGGAGTCGACCATGCTTCTCTTCCTCTTGGAACGGGATGGACAGGGGACAGGGGACTTCCTGCATCCTCCTCGGGGTTGTCTGTCACTGTCTGTCAGTCTTTGGGCGCGTAGCTTGCCGTGCTGGGTGTGAAGGTTCGTGATGGAGGTGTGGGAGATGCTTGGGTCGCCGTAACATTAAGGGTGTCCTATAGTCAAATAATGCAGGGGGTCGTGGGATAAGGAAACGATACAAGAAACGGAATTCCTCTCTCCAAGCCGGGGTTGATATCAGCCTCACTTGAAGGCCATGGAATCGATGAAGAGCTCCATCGAGGTCCATAGTATCTGTGATCTGTGCCGTTGCTTTACGGCCTCGGTCAAACTTGACGTCGGTGTAGAGTTGTCGTAACACGACTTCAAGACATCGAGCTACCGCCAGAGTAGAGCCGGCACCCGAGCAGTTTGCGCGACCTCATCGGCTCTTGGACTTCATGGTGACTTGTGCGGCAGAGTGGCCGTTCGTGACCGACGTTCATGGTTACACAGCAGACACATGGAATGGCGTGACGCCAGGCCGTACGCTGAACGATAACCATGAGGGCCGATGGTGAGAGCGTCAAGATGCGAACAACGGTGGTCAGCCCTCATCAGGGGTACCTATTAAGAAATGTTAGCCGGCAGACAAGGGTCAGGTCCCTGTGGAGAAGCTAGTAAAAGTGGATAAGCTCGGCGGAACAGGGGTTCCAAGATTGTGACCATGCCTCAACTTTCTTCAATGGCCATTTTTTGTCCATAGTGTTCATTATTGTTGAAGAAGCTCAGTCCGAGTAAGACCCATATCGCACGACATGTGTTGGGCTTCAGGACGACCGAACAAGCCAACCTCTCAACTGCACGACAAGGACAGGTCTTAAATCCACATCGCAAATGCCCTGAAGCTTGGTTAGGGGGAAGGATTCCAAGTCCCGCTAGCGTCCGTTTGTGGCTTGAGCCAGTGATTTCTTTTCTTGTCCGCAACTTCAACTTCATCCAACATTATGCCACAACCGCAGAATGGAGTTGTCGATGCTACCTTCCAAGCGACAGTAAACTCCGAATGATAAAGCTTCTATCGTCCAAGGCCAGTAGGAAATCGTCAGTGCTCTCCCGCCCAAGTTTCTCAACGCCGCTTGCCCCTATTTACACGTGTGTGCAGGAGGTATTGGTTCATGGAGAAATGACTCCATGCAAACCCAGCGCGGCTCTCGAGCCTCCTGTGGGAGGACGAGATTACTACCTCAGCCATTTTCTGGGACCTGCCAGGACAGCGCAACAGCAGCTACGAACGCCACCTAATAAACCACTTTCGGTGTTCCTGGCGTCTCGCCAGCCAAAAAGCTGGGCTCAGGGGAGAGAATACGACATCATCCTGATCGATAGGAAATTCGCAGTTGATGGCAAAGCCTCGATGCTGCCCGTGGTCTCAATTCTCAAGCTCTGGGATGTCTCTGATGTTCCTACAAAGCTCAGCGAAAGCATGGAACTGTGACATTGATCGCCCGGCACCAAACCCGAGTGAAATCGGAAACTTTTCGAGGATTTCCAGTTCTGAACATCGGTTCGGTAATCGGCTCATACCTTACCTTGCGACTGAAGGACGACCAGGTGCGCTCCGTCCATCCCACACAACGGACCCCTTCGACCAATGGCAGACGCTGTGCATTCTATATTTGGCTATCTGCAAGTCTGGCAGGACTGCGAATCGAGAGCGGTGCTATCACTGAGTCAATGGGGTTACAACAAAAAAAAGAAAAGATGTCGAATATCGCCAGTTCGCCTCGATTGTCTTATCACCAGCACAACTCCGGCCCAGCTCCGGCTCCGGCTGGTGCGATATCTGCCTCATTCCTCAATCATCATATCTCTGTGGTATCAGACTATCAAGCGTGCCACTGCTTACCCCAGGATCTCGGCGCTGGCTCTGTGCCACTCAGCACTTAATCACTGAGCCGCCGCCGCCGTCTTGGCTCTTACGCGATCTGAGAACACAACCGCCACAGTCTCACTTTGCGTAGCGGGAGAGACTATACGCTCCTGTGATCCGAGCCGTATGCGCAACTTCGCATTGAGTACGGAAGGTTTCACAGTCGGGCAAGCAACCCCGTTCAGTACTGGTGAGCCATGGGCATCGAACCGCTTCCTTGTCAGGATGCAGTGGGCTCTCCAAGTGCCGGTTATACCAGCTGATCGGAGCGCTGCTCCAAGGCTCCAAAAGGTTGACTGGCTTGGAGCACCGACTCTGAGCTCGCCAACAACGTCGTACGGCAGGAGACCCCGCAGTAGATGCGTGGGATATCTGCAGTCTACGCGCTGGTTATATCGCCAGCTTACGGGGTGTTGCAGGACCTCATCTCGTATCGGGGTAGGTCGGCCACACAACGTCGTCTGTCCTGTCGATAATTGACTTTCGATGTAACCATCTATACAGTCTGGACCTCGCGATGGGCGTCAACGTCCTTCAACTTTCGGACAGGCCCAACAAGACCAGGTTGTCAGGCGATGAGCTGGCAGTGGTCAACCCATTCTTTGAGCTGCAATGCAACAGCACATCTGCAGCCCAACACCCAGCAGCAAGACCACCTGGTAGTAAATTCTGTTAAAACGCCCACGCCACACCGTTTCTTGATCTCGTATTGACCCCCATTGACAAGCTTCAGCCGCATGACGCTAGACCACGATAGGGCGCCGTTATGCGATCTCGAGCGGCCCAGGGGCCAGGTTCGCCCTGTGAATTCTCACCGTTCCTCGAGATCCTTCAGGACTTCGGGGTGATATTGCAAGCAGCTTACTGTGGGACAGGAGTATAGCCGGGCAAAGGGTCAAGACTTCCAAATTCGCGCCGTGTATTCCGGAGTCATTGACATCAACCGGAGTTCGGGTACCCTATCTCACAGCTTGGCCGATGGAGTTGTTATACGCATACGCTGTGGATTCCTTGCACCCTGTTGTGCTCGGATCGAGGACCCTGAACTCGCACTCTCGCTGCAGTCGGATATTACCACAAAACACTGTAGGTCCTGTTTTATGAATCTCTATCCCTGGACGTACCTTGCAGCTCCTAGACATACGATCTCTGTGCCTTTACCCTCGCCGCGTGATGACTGCAAATGTGACGAGAGAAAGCCCTTTGATAAGGTGCCCAAGATTACAGCCGAGGAGAGGCTGGGCCGCCCATCGCGTGGCGGCAAGCCTCATCAAACGGCCGGCCTAGAACGACGGGAGCTTTCCTGCATGCAGTTTTTAGTGTCGCCCCTTGTCGACGCTCTTCTTTTGCGCATTGCATGTACGAAGTAGCCTGGTCACCAGCAGGCCAACAGGACGAGCGCTTAAGAGGGCTCCTGGGTGTAAACGTTCAAAAGCAGGGCCATGACATTCAGCAGTGATGCCGACGACTCAGAGACCAGGCTGCTGGGTCATGGTCGGTATTTAGGGATGTGCTGCGCTACCCTACATGGCTTGTGAAGACAGCTTTAGATGACTGAGTCGTCACTTCCAGTATGAGTGTATTTGCGAACAACTTATTAGGTCAGAGATTCTATATAAGGTACTTTGCCTCGGACCCGTGCCAGCACATGTAGATCAAGGGTTAGGGTTAATAATATGGCAACGCCGTACTCACCGTGGTGAAGTTTACAGGTTGCTCACCGCTCACCACATCTCACCGAAAGCGCACCGCCACAACCCGACTTCTTGTGGCCAATTGGCGGTCCAATATCAAAGCAAACATCAGACAAGAACAACACAAAACCATAACTACTTACGATCAATTATAATACATTGCCAGAGTCCCTTAACGAGCCACTGATACTCAAAGCTGAGATTAGTGACGGCTAAGTTGAGGAGCTGAACTCGGGGCCCTGCTGCCCAGCTCAGCATGATACCGCCAACATGTGAGTGAGAGGAACCAGCCATGAAACAGTTGTGTGGAAACCAATTCTAAACATACTCCCAGGACTGTATTTGCACTCATAATCATCAACAAGGCCGGCGGTCTCATATACAACAAGACCTTCCACGAGGCCGGCCTCAACAAGATCGGAACGAACGACCTCCTCGTCTTAGCAGGCACATTCCACGGGTAGAAAGCACCATAACCCTCTTAACCCCACTCCCGACTCGGCTCACATACCTAACTTGATCCAGCGTACACGCAATAACAACAAGACTCAACCCTCTCAAGACACCCGGCGACAGGACGTCCACGGCCTCGGCGTCGGGGATGCTCAGCCGCCCCGAGCCGCCGACGGGGCTTGAGGTGCTCGAGTCGGAGAACTTCCGGCTGCAGTGCTTCACCACCATGACGGGCGTCAAGTTCCTGCTCTTTACGGACACGACGCAGGCCAACGTCGACGTCACCATCCGCCGCATCTACGACCTCTACGCCGACTACGTCATGAAGAACCCGTTCTACCAGCTCGAGATGCCGGTGCGGTGCGACATGTTCGACCGGAAGCTGCTGTCGTACGTGAGGGAGATCAACAATAGGTAGGAACTGCCGGCGTCGGTGCCGCCTCCGGTTGTGGGGAGGGAGTGGTATAGTCGGAAGAGAGGTTGAGCAGCTGAGGCAGAGGGGAGATGCTTGGAGGGGTGGTGGATGGCTTCGTGCGCGAGGGACAGGGCGGACATCACATGAAGTTAACGGGAGCAGTGATGCATTTTGATGGGTTTAACGCTGCTGGGGTGGTCGATGGAAGATACGACCAAAGTTCCCTGTATTCTAATTTTACACGCAACCAAAGATGGTAGACTCCACGCCCGTTGCCAGCACCGGTATTAAGCAAACATAGAGCAAGCAACAACACGCTCATGATTTGTCCACATCCATCTTATCCTCGCCATCCTTGTCCTTCTTCTCTTCCTGCGCACCGCTCCCGCTGCCGCTGCCGCTAGCCTCGCCATCCTTGTTCAGTAACGGCGCCGACTCCCCGCCCTCCTCTTGCACAGCCTCGAGGCTCGTCTTCTGGGCCTTCTCCGCCTCCTCCTCGCGAGCCTTCTTCTCCTGGCGCGCCCGCTCCTCCTCCATACTCATCCGCAGCGCCAGCGCCAGCTCGGGGTCCGTGGACGGGTCGAAGCCGAACTCGCCAAAGTCGCCTCCCGCGCCGCCTTCGTCGCCCGCACCGCCGGCCCCGCTGGGACCGCCCGCGGCCTCGCCGAGCAGCAGGGGCGTCGAGATGAGCTGGTCGCTCAGCAGCTTGCCGCTGGGCGGGATGACGATGAGGTGGTTGCCCTCGGTGCCGCTGAAGACGCCGGTGAAGGCCTCGAGCTTCTTCTTGTTGGCGTCGTCCTCGACGTCGCCGAAGAGGACGAAGTCGACCGAGACCGTGTTCTTCTTCATCCGCTTGGCGAGCTTGACCAGGTCAGCTTCGGCTTCTTCGATGGGCGAGCAGACGAACACCACGATCCGTTGCCTTTGGGACTTGTTCTGTCGGTGTTTGAGGGCCAGCTGAAGTAAATACGTGTTAGTGATTGTAGCATGGGGTAAAACGGGAAGGAAAGCCAGTTGAGAAGTAAAACTTACGCCCGCCACCTGGATACCGGTCGCCAGATGAGCAGAGCCCTGGATCTTCTTCTTCGTCCGATGGAGACCCTCCAGAATCTTTCCTTGATCGGTGGTGAGTGTCACGAGGACCTCGGGCCCCTTGCCTCCCATGCTCATAAGACCGACAGAGGACTCGGGGTTGCCCTGCACGACATTCTGGAAGACGACATTAACGGCGTCAGCCTGTGCTTCGAATCGTGTTGGTGCGTAGTCTCCGTTGCGACTGCTCTCGCTGTTGTCGACAACGATCATCACCGCCTCAAGAGGCATCTTGGCGGACGGTTTAAGGGTGTTTTTGGGGGGAGTTGAGGATATGTGAGGATCGGTTTATCGGTTTATTGACGAAGCAGCAGTCCAGAAATTGGTATTGAGTGAAGAATTTGGGCTGTGGTAATAAGTTCAGTGAGAGATACTTGGTTTGTTGCTTGTTGGTGGTTTGACTGTTGACGGTTTGCAAGTGACGGAGCTCCAAAGGCGCCAGAGCTTCAGGTGCGTAAGGCGAGTTCAGCCTGGCAAATGTGGAGGTACTTCAATAGATGGGAAATTCATAGCGGAAGAAACAGCTACAGAGGTACTGCTACTTGCTTTGCGCTAGCGCAGGCGAAGCGGTACCTCCACATCAAGTAAGCGAAGGGTGGCCCGAGCTTTGTTTACTTCTCTCGGCTCGACCACTCACGTCACGCCTCCCCTTCGCGACTTCAACAACTCGAGCATTTTCCATCATAGCACGAAGAAACCCAGCACCAATACTTATCCACCTTCTCTCACCTAACCTCACAGTACCAAGTGTACAGCTACTATTCCCCAAGGCCAACATCAGTCATCATGCCGGCGCCACGAGGCCAAAACAGAAAGTCGAACGCGACAACAACAGACGATCATGCACCAGAGACAGCAACACAGAGAGTTGCAACGAAAGGAGGAGACGAAATCCAGGAAAGCCCAACAAAGAAGAGGAAGGTCGGAGTTGGGTTAACGCTGGCCAAGAAGCAAGCATTAATCGACAACTTACAGCTGGAGGGTACGTTATCTGGCCAGACGCGATCTACCCGGTCAATAGTTAACATCGTAAACACAGTCACCGAACGCGCCAGGAGGTTGCGTGCGCAGTACAACGACTATGCCCAGTCCCTCCGTAACCGCGTCGAAATGCGGGTTAACAAGATACCTGGAGCTTTGCGGAAGATGAAGATGGGCGATCTGATGGCAAAACGCCTCGCAGAAGAGCAGCAGAAGACGGCAGCTCCGTCAGCCAACGCCGCCAGACCACCACCCGTACCACCGAAGGATGTCATTATCGGACGGCCCGCTCTACAGAGGACAGCTCAAGGCACCGCCACCGTCCCTTCGCCGATGCGTGCGGCGAAGAGGCTAAGGTTCGTTTACTCATATAGCAATTGATTTTGTACCTGGCTAACCATCTGATCCAGTGAGAGTATATCTGGAGGAGATAAGGAGAACGAGATGACCCACATCGAGAACCCCAAGAAGAAAGTACGCGCCAACCCAACCGGTGCGGCGACCAGGCCGGCCCCGAACCCGTCCCAGGTCCTGTCTCCAGCTTCCTCAAACAGCCGTATGCAACCACCACGCGAGCGCCCAGCGCCTTTATCGCCAGCAAGGTCGTTTATCGCACGGCCTGTGTCGCCCACCAAGCCAGCAACTCAGAGCAGCGGCATGTTCAGCAACATGGTCGAGAAGGCGCGCTCAACGCGCGCTGCCGCGACGACCCGGAAGACCACCACTTCCTCGACCGCCAGCTCGGCGAATGGGTCCACCGCTGCTGCTGCCACGAGGACCAGGAAGGCGGCTGCTGCTACCGCGCCCGCTTCTAGGGCTGGTGCCACGTCGAGGACAACGCGGAGAGTTAGTGCCATCAGCGAGTCCAGCGATGGGAGCACCGGCACTGTTGTCAGGAAGAGGACGGCTACGGCCGCGGCTCCGGCACCGGCTGCGAAAAGGACGGTCATGGGCACCATAAGGAAAGGCGTCACTGGGACGGCCACAAAGAAGGCTCCTGTTGCGAAGGCGAAGGCGGCGCCCGCTGCAGCGACAACAGGACGGGTACTTCGGAAGCGTGGCTGAACGGATGCTGTAGAGTTGTGTATGGCTGAGTGGACTATGTCGGTTGGTGGTTGGCGTCAGGGTATCTGGGTACATGATGTCTGTTCTTCTTGGCGTTTGGGGACGGAATCACGAATAATTGACAGACGAGAATACAAGGCACATAAAAGGGGTCTTCACAAGCGAACCTCGTCTCGCTCCAATTCATTATATCTTCCCTGCCTAGGCGAACAACTTCCTACCCACCTCCAGCAGCCAGCGCCGCAGCCTTTTTAGCCTTCTTGTCATCCACCAGCTCGATATTGTCCTCGGGTATATCCTTGTACTTCTCCAGCAAGAACTCCTCAATCTCGTCGCTCACGTCGCCCTGCACGACGATCTCCTCGCCGCCGCTGGGTACCTTCGCGACGGACGAGCCCGTGGCGAACTTCTTGCCGAACTCCTTCGACACCTTCTTCAGGTCCAGGCCGAAGGCCTCGAGCCCCTGCACGGCGGTGACGTACTTGCGCTTGTTGCGCTCGATGCGCTTGATGGTGACGATGCTGTGGGCGATCTTGTCTGCCTCCTTCTTCTCGGCCGCCTCGGCCTTGGCCGCCTTTTTCTTCGCGTCCTTCTCGGCGCGTTTCTGGGCTTCGAGGGAGAGGGAGGATGTCGCTGCTTGTAGGGCTTCTGGAGCGGGTGTTAGGAAGTGGGAGACGGGCGGGGAGGGAGAAAAGGGAAGACGGACCTTGCGACCATATCCTTTGGTACATGTCTGGGTGGTTCTTTTCAAGCCATTCCTGGCACTTCTTTACTGTGCCGCCGTATTCGCAGTACTACTTGGTCATATGTTGTTAACGGCCGTCACTTTTTGTACGTCGTTGAATTCGCTGCCGACGCAGGACTCGGTGACGGGGCGTTAAGCGGCGTAGACCGTCTATTTCAAGGGTCGTTTCGTACCTCTGGTGGCAATGTGCATACTATTGAAAGCAAAGAAGAGAGGTCAGTTATCTGAAGACATTGTTCGAAACCTGCATAAAGAAAGTAGGAGGCAACTTACCACCACAGTAAACGACGTGTCTGGACTGAGGCTCTGCCGGCTCAGTGGACACTTGAGACTCTACATCTGCCATGCTTATATCTGTAACGGCTGAGGTGTAATTTGGGGCTTAGGAGACGCGATGTGCTGCTTTGAGGCGCTGTCGTGTTTGTGTAAATCTCGATGTCGTCAACAGCTTCACCTGAAGCTTCGAAAGGCCATGGCGGGGTGATCTTGGATGGAGGGGCAAGATGAGAAGGTGGGGCCGCCACATTTTCCGCTAAGACTAGAGAACACTAGCAGTATTTTGACGCCCGGGTACATCCGCCCGCCATTTGTTCCATCTCTTGCCGCTTGTCTTGAGCTTCGCGCTCACAACTTCAATATCACTTCTCCCAGGAACGGACATCACGGCGCGTCGCTTTGGGGAGACGCCTTGCCACGCAGGACTATCGAATCTAGCGTCATCAATGTCCCGACTTATTCCCCTTTACGGGATTGCGGTTTGTTGACGACAGTCAGCGGCGATGCAATATCCAGGGGGCTCTTCTCTTCCGTCTCGGTAGGCGAACAACCAAGTCAATTCTCATCACCTATTATTGCTCCCCTCGCAGTTCTCAACGTCGCCTTCGCAACTCGACGCCGCTTTCGGCAGCCACTATCGAGTGGTCTGGTTCTTTTACAGCGAGTGCTCTCTCTTGTGGTGTCTTCGCCAACAGCGTCGCCCTCCTTGTCATGTCCAATCAGAGAGGCCAAGGATATCTGTCCATCATAACGAATATCCTCCAACTGCATGTCTGTTGGAGTTGGAGTTCGCAGGGCACGGCAGTTCATGGCACCACTGCTCAGTTACGCGGGCGGTCCGAACGGTTGGATCGTCAGAGGAAGATCGCGGGATGTATGTCGAACAGCAGGGCCTGTCTGTTTTGGACCGCCCGCCGCCCCCAAGCAGGGCTTCTCTGGGAGATCATGTTCGAATCCGGCTTGAAGGAGGGTGAACCGGCTTGATGCCTGTCATGATCCGAGTGGATCGAATGGTTCTTTGGAAGTTCGTCTGCATTGCACCTCATTTCTGTTGTTCCGCATTATGTCAGGTGTAAGTGCAACCACACAACCGCTGGCTTTTAAGCGCCGACATTAACTATGGCCTCTCATTGGACACCTTGACTGCGCTCGTCTTCTCTCGCCGTACCCTGTTGGCGCGCGCCATCCAGTCGCTGTCCATGACTCCCACCTTGTCTAAATTAAGCAGCCTTTCTCTGTTTGGTCATTGGTTGCTTCTCCTGTCTCTCACCATGTTCGATGAGTTGGACAGCCCATATGGACGACGATGGTTCGGTGCCCAGCTGCAAGAGATACCTCGCATATGCTGGGCTCTCCTGCATGCCATCATGTATCCCAAGCCAACGACAGCAGGACGCATGGCAACCAAGCTCTCGAGTTGAGGACGAGATCGATGCTAACCGCTCGAAACAATGATGGCTAACCCGGCCAGGAGGTCATCGGCGCCATGTGTGATGTCCACCCTCCTCTACCGGAGTGAATCCTGATATAATATATCATATGCATCCCCTGGCACACGCCGCGTAGCTCGTTTCTTGTTCTCTTTATTCTCTTTCTGCACGCCTCCTGCGCCTTTTACAAGAATAGATGCTTCGTGGACCGAAGCTTGACCATCGTTAACTTTCTCTTATTTTCCTATCTTCGATTTCTGCCGGCGCAGGTCGTCATCCCACCGTCAGCATACTTAAACAGTTCTGGTCTATTTTGACCCAACCGAGTGCAACCGGATCAGGGCTTTGGTTGCATGTCGATCAAAATGGCTGACCTTATTCTCTTACCTGCAACTACTTATCGGCCTCCTTCTCCGCAGGACCGGAGGAGGGCCAAGACACTTAATCCCATAATCGAAGACGACGGCGAAGATATCATGATAACGATGTCGGTACCATCTCAAGCACCACTCTCTGGACGGACGAGGAGGAACAGGACAAAGTCGATCGAGAAGATCGAGCAGTGGCTGTCGCCCATGAGCGACCACTTCCCGACACCTCGAGGCATGCACTTTATGGCCGCCCCTATCATGCCGTCAACTCCCGCCGCGATGCCGGAATACGATGCCGATGACACCAACTCCGAGACGTCCTCATCGGTTCCCTCGGTTCCCTCGACGCAGATGTGGAACGGCAGAGAGAGTGTTATGACTGCCGCTACGGAATTTAACGACCTGTACGACATATCGGATGATGAGAAGTCACGCAAAGCAGCGCTGAGGGCTAATGGAATTAGCCGGAAGATGGGTTCCAAGAGTTCGAGGAACTCCCGCAGAATCTCTCATCTATCTGTCGACTCACGAAAGTCACTCACCCCGCTGGTCATCCCGCAGCAGCGGGAGTCCAGCAGCGATGCGCTCTCTGCCACATTGAAGAAGCAGCTATCGCCGGTTCCCCCAACACCGCCTACTCACGTTTCACTAGAGGCTGCACAGCTGTCTTTTATGCACCGGCAACATGCCTTGGAGGTTCCGACTATCTCTGCCGAGCCCTCTCTTGATGGGAGCCTCAACTCCGAGGAGCTGGCGGCCATGTCTGCTCCCCCGACGCCCCTGATTGGAGCGACTGATGACGATGGCGACGACACGTGGTCTGGTGTCCAGCTTCAACCGGGTGCGCTTGCAACACTCCAGGCACTGTCTGGTGGTGATGAAGAGTTCGAGGAGCATCAGGAGCAGGTCATCGAGGTCCTCCCTGAGATGTCCGAGATGCCTCACCAGCCACCCAGGTTGGTCACTAACCTCTCTCCTCCGGCTTCGACAACCATGTCGCCAATTGCCCAGCGCCAACTCGCCGGACTGACCAAGCTTGACATCCCGTCGCCGGGCGGGTTCTTCTCAGATCTGTCTTCAGCCAGCCGTGACACGTGGCAGATGCCTGGTTCAACCCCATCGTCCGACATGGCTCCTGCAACTTCGGCCACTGCTGAGCAGTTCTACAAGACCGCCTCCTGGAGCCGGACGGACGGGAGCATCCCCCCACCGCCCCCGCGCCCATTCCGCATTGACAACACCAACACTCCAGTCGTCGAACGCGTCGTCGAGTTGCCATGGGGCCGTCGCATGGATGACCTCCCTACCGCAGTCCGTGTTCAAGCTACCCCTATCACTGCCTTGAGAATCCCGCCTACACCCAAAGTGATCCCAGACCAGACCCCCGCTTGCGTCGAGGTGACTGAGATTATACCCGAGTATGACCCCGACTATGTCCACAAGCAAGAGGAGAATGCTGTATCCCACCGCAACCGCACGGAGACATGGCTGATGGCCCAGCGAGCCTATCTCAAGGGCGTCATCAGCGTCAACGAGGATGACGAGGCGCAGACCGATGATGAAGGTTTCACCGTCAACCCAGAGCACAAGAAGTCCGAAGCACCCGTCAAGGAAGAGGTCAACGACCCCGAGGACACCGCCGACGTCGGCCCCAAGAAAAAGACAGTCCGCTTCTCCGAAGCCGTCGAGACCGCCAAAATCCCCAAAGCCCTCCCCTCAAAGCTCAACCGCCAAGAGTCGGCCTACTGGCGCGCCTTCGCCGACATGACGGTCCGCAGCCAGGCGTCCGACGCATTCGTCCACCGCCTCCCGCGCTTCGAGGCCCTGCAGGCCCAGCGCATGTCCCTGCGCGAGGCCCACCGCAACCAACTCTTCGGCAAGTACCAGCTCTCCGTGCTGCCCCAGTCGGCCAAGAAGCGCATGTCCGCCAACGTCGTGCGGGGCGACGACCAGCTCATCGACGACAACCCGGACAAGATCCGCGCCGACAAGGAGCGCGAGGCTTTATCTCAGATGGCCATGTCCACCTGGCACGTCGCCGCCACCAAGCTCCTCAACGGCGGGCGCCTTATCGCCGCGCCCATCGCCAAGCGTCTGGCCCGGCAGTCCCGCATGTTGTTGCCATCCTCCTCCGGCGCGTCTTGTCGCACCGACCGCGCCCGCATCCTCGACCTCGGCGGCATGGGCACGGGCGACTGGGCGTGGCACGCGGCCCTGCAGTGCCCCAACGCGAAGATCTACACCGTTACCACGAAGGCCATCCGCCAGCTGTCTAACTGCAACATCCGTGGCCCGCCCAACCACAGGCAGGTCGCCGTCGACAGGCTCACGCGCCTCCCCTTCGGCGACGACCAGTTCGACCTCGTCTCCGCACGCGAGCTGCACAGCATCCTCAAGATGTTCGGCGAGAACGGCGAGGACGAGTGGGAGGCGTGCCTTACCGAGTGCCTGCGCGTGCTCAAGCCGGGGGGCTACATCGACTTCTCCGTCCTCGACAGCGACGTCATGAACGCCGGGCCCCTCGGCTTGGCCAAATCCGTCGAGTTCGGCTTCGCCCTCAAGACGCTCGGTTACGACCCCACGCCCTCAAAGATGTTCGTCAACCGCCTCTACCGCGCCGGGTTCGAGGACGTCAGGCGCGCGTGGGCGTGCCTCCCCCTCGGACCCAAGCCGCGCAACAGCAGCAGCCAGCCACCACCGGCTCTTCCGACGGACCCCGAGACGGGGCTCCCCCCCGCCAACACGGTGCGGCTCGAGGCCATGGTCGTGGGCGAGGCGGACCACGTGGCCGCCGTGACGGGGTTCGTGGCCGGCTGGAGCTGGGAGAGGTGGATCCTGCGCACCGAGATGGAGAAGAACGCCGGGGAGCTGAGGCTCGCCGATACGGTCACCTCGGGGGACAAGATCCGGGAGGCGGGCGCGGCGATCGAGGGGGTGCATGCTATTGTCGAGGAGGGGAGGGCGAGGGGCGCGGCGTTTAGGATGTTGAGGGGGTACGCGAGGAAGCCCAGGCCTATGGGTGGGAGGTAGATAGGCTGTGGCTGGTTGTGCCACGGCGCGTGCGTGTGGTGTTTAATGGTGGTGGTGGTGGTGTGCTTTACAATTTTCTCCTCTTAATCATGATGTTGTGGCTGTTGTGTGAGTCTCAAGTACGACTTCGAGATACCCTCCCATCTTCCATATGTCTTGCTCCGTCGTTCGTCGTCTTCGATTGTTGTTCGATTAAGACACACTTCTTGATATTATATAGCAGCAGACTGGTAGCTTATCGCTCTCTAAGCAGCTAGATCAGAACATGCCTTATTGCTATATCCTGCTCCGGCATCTTGGGTTTAGAATGCGGCCCTTCCCACATGTTAGCCATGGGTCTTCACGAAAACCCTCCGTCCTTCTTAGACAAACCCTAGGCTTGAGAGAGCGTTTGCAGCTGAAGGGCCATCATGCGAGGCCAAATAACGGCCCAGGTCGAGGTTCACTGGCGCATATACCATAGTTGCGTGTTGAGTTCGTTCTCCGACCACCCATTCCATTTTACACCTAACAACCTAACCTACTCAAGAAGGCTATAACCAACCGAGCCAACCAACAGAAACCTCGTTGTCTCGAAAGGAAAACCAGCCACCAAGGCAAAAATATACCAGAGAGAAAAGTATGAGACCGAGAAACTTATAGGCACGACTCCCAAAGAAACCCCCAAGCCAAAGCCAAAGCCCCTCTTTATACCCTATCTCCCATCTGCCCTACCCGCCTGCTCTCTTGAGTCCGAACTCTCCTAAATCGCCGGTTACGAAACCCAGGGTACTAAAACATAAACAGGGAAAGGAAGTAAAATAAGTAGTCCGAAGAGGACAACACAAAACACCGCCCCAACAAATAAATACGTTAAGCATCGTCATACCCCCTTTCCCAACTTGGTATAAAAGAATCCCTTCCAGAACAGGGTATCATGGATCAGTGTCCATCCTGTCCCCGGCAGATACAGGCGACCCGAGCGTAACCGTTACCCCGGGCGGTCGCGGCGCCACATGTCGCGGAGCAGAGGCGGGATCAACGTCCACACTGTCGCGTCCCCGTTCCTCTTGCGACGCAAGAGCAGCAACGCTGAGAGATCGTCGCGGTTGCGGCGGCGGCGGTGGTAGCGACGCCTCCTTTCTTTCTTCCCTGTCTGAGTCGAGCGGCGTCCGGGCGTCGAGTGGTGTCCGTGCATCGAGCGGTGTCCGCGCATCCAGTGGGGTTCGCACTTCGAGCGGCGTCCGGGGATCAAGTGGTGTCCGGACCTGATCCTTATCCATCTGCATTTCCTCGCTTTGCTGAGGAGGCCCGCCCGCCTCCCCACGCAAGTCTTCCTCCTCGCCCGGTCCGGAGCTATATCTCCTCCTCTGCTCACGGTCTTCCCGGCTCGTAGTAGCCTCCCGCTGACTACCCTCTTCATCCCCCTCGCTCCCACCCCGGAGATCCAGCCCTTTGCCCTTATCCGTCCCGGCGGTGGTAGGTGTCTTGCCTCCACCGGCCGTGGAGTCCTTCCTTGAGCTGCCACCAGCTCCTCCCCTTGGCGTACCAGGAACGACGACGCTGAGCACGCAGTCATCGAGATGTTCGTAGAACTCCTGTGCCGTGGCGAACTGTGCATGACAAATGCTGCACCTAGCACCATTCTTGCCCTCCGGCGCGACGTCGGCGCCTGTCCCACCTGCTTTAGCCGCAATCGTGCCGCCCGGACCGGTTACGACCACCGTCTTGCGCTGGTTAGGCGGTGTCTGTTCCACGTTGTGCACAGCAGTCAGATGCCGCTTGAACACGTCCGCGCGGTTGAAGGCCTTCTCATAAGCGGTCCCCGCACCCGGGCAGAACGGGCAAACCATGGTCCCCTTGTAGTGCGTGAGCGCGTGGCGGTTCTTGTCGTACTTGCGCGCGAAGCCCTTGGTGTGGTACTCGCACGTCTCGATGGGGCACTTCTCGGGCCGCTCCTCCATGTGCGTCAGCATGTGCGCGGCCAAGTCCTTGAAGACGCGCCCGCAGTCCGGGTAGGGGCAGCGGTTCCTATTGCCGCCGCTGCTGGAGGCGCCGAGGGTCGCGGGCCAGCCCGTGTTGGCATGCCGGGTGTCGCGCACCGTGGCCGTGGCCGTGCCAGAGGTGGGTGTCGCTGTCGTTGTGCTTGTCGGTGTGGGGATTTCATCTGTTCGTACGATGTGTGGCACGTTCAGGGCCAAGCCGGCGTTGAGCGGATGATTGGTGTAGCTGCCGGGCGCGCTGTGAATCATTACCGGCGGTGGACCTTGGTTTTGGCCCGGAATCTCGAGGGAGGGTGCTAGTAAGGGGTGGCGTTCGTGATGTCCGTGCTGCGGATGGTGTTGAGCCTGCGAGGGAACAATAGAAGGCGGTGGTGGCGGCGCCGGTGCCAGCCTCGGAGCTTCGAGGACCGGAGAGCGCCGGTGCTGGGACGGGTGGTACTCGTTTGGTGACTTGCTGTACTCGTGCTTGTAATCTTCCACATCTTCGTCTCCGCTAGAGTCGTCCTGGTCCTGGTCATTGATGTCGATCGACTGCCGCACCTCCCGCATCCAATCTTTCAATATGCTCATAGGCGGCCAGTCCCCACTCGCTTTTCCCCCTCTGTGCGGGTTGAAGTGGGCTCGGCGGAGATGGGCTGCAGCGTTATAGTACGCGCCGTACTTCTTCTGCGTGACGCAGGCTTTGCACTTGGACAGTGGGACGACGGGTTGCGGCGAGCCGCTGATGTGGCCCGGTGGCTCGGTGCACACCCAGCGTTTCACCAGGGACGCATGCTTGGCGTCGTTGTGTCTTCGCAGCTCGTGTTCTCCCCGGAACCCCTCTGGATATTCGTTGCATTTCGGGCAGTAGACTCTCCGTAGAGGCGGTCGTTGGTACGACGGCCGTATTCTTCCCGCTATCAGGCTCGAGGCTGCGACAGGCGATGTTGAGTGTACCGTAAAACTTGGACCTTCGGCAACAGTATGCCTGCGTCCGTGATCCACCGCGCCTTGAGGCGATACTGTCGACAGAATTCGATCTGACTCGCCCTTGAAGATGTATGGCTCCCGATCCGAGTGAGCCGAGGACTCGCCTCCCCATTGGTGATGCTGAGGCCGCATATCCGGTAACGGTTTCCGTGCAGGTTCCTCCGCCCTCCTGCTGATAGGTGGCAAAGCAAAGTTTCCAGCCCTGACTGGAGACCGTTGACGGATAAATCCATTGACGCCTTGCCCTTCCGACTCTCCTAGCAAAAGGAGCAACTCTTTGGAAGACGCGATACCTCGTTCAGCCCACGTGGATTGCCGTAGCAAAACCGACACATCCAGCAATTCTCGTTCCTCGTGGGTAACAGTCACGTCTGTGCTGTCAAGTATCATAGGCGTGGACCACGCGAAAAGGCTGACTAGAGCTTTGCAAACACTGTGCATAGCTGCAAGTGATGTGGCCGACCCGGGACTGGGTTGAGTCTGTGACACGCGATCAGATAAGACAGCCCTCACGACGCTGAATATGCAAAGTGAAAACAGCAGCGCCAGCCAGTTCTTGGGATCCAGTGTACTACGGCGCGAGGTAAGGTTTTCGAACGTCTGGAGGAATTGGACCATGCAGTTATAGAGCAGACGGTAGCGGCCGAAGGAGTCGGCTTCGTCGAAAATGGCGTGGGGGTTCGAGTTGCTCGTTTCCGCGTGGATTGCAGGTTCGGACTGCTGCAGGTCGTAGAAGAGAGTCTCTCTAAGTAACAGCTTGGCACGGTATAGCACCGGGTAGCTCGCAGCTTCGGCCTCCCTGCTGGACGTTAGACGGCTCAGCCGCAACAGCTGCCAGAAGTTGTAGATCGTCGAAGACATGTTCCAGCTCGAGGCCAGGACACAGAGGATAGGAGGCGCCCTCTTGACAGCCTCTCGTGCAAAGGAGGGCATGGCCGGATTTCCTGGAGGGAATGTCGCAAGATCTTCGGTCCACCAGAAGCCGTCGTCGTAGTCAAGGTGGCTCTTAACCATCCTACCTGTCTCCATGTGAACTGGGTATGTCCTCTCGAGGAACTCGTTCATGTTGCGGCGCACAGCGAGTGGAGAGGCCATTGGTGTTTGGGTTTGACGTGGTGATATCGCCGCTATCCTCTAGTTAGTGGTTTGCCATATATTTAGATCAACTATATAGCACATACGTGGCAGCATGATCTCCGCAAAAGTCGCTAGAGATCCACGCGGGCATCCGAGGTATTTCCAAAAGTCGGAGTCTGGAGAGCTGTTCGGATCCGGACAAAATGAGCAAGGGTCATTGGAGTCGCACTAGTAGCGAGTGTTAGTAGGTCGCAAAAGTATTAGCTCCGTGTCTCTTACGCTTTTGTTTTGGACCTTGCACCGCAGACATGGTCCAATGTCCTTCAAAAGCTTGAGCTCCCCTATTGACTCGAGCCTCGACTGTCCAACACGGCTCCGTTTTAGTGGCGGTAACAAGGGGTCAACCTCGGAGTCGACTGAGCCCCGCTGTCCACCCGAATACTCAGGGACGAATGAGTATGCCCTCAGCGTGTCTCTTTGATCCCTCGGATGGCTCCCCGTTGCAAGAGGAGCCAGCTGAACGCTCGAACTCGGCCGCGGCAAGTAGAGGGGCGATGCTTGCTTCGGATAGTCGCCGCCGTAACTGCGGCTACCGGCACCAGGCTGCTCAGCAAAGAGCGACGGCGGTGTGCCGCCTATGGATAACGCGGAGTCCCTCTTGATCGCCAACACGTGCTCCCTGGAATGGCGGTCTCGGTCGTCTGGATGACAGTATCCGTAGATGTAGTGCATACATCTGTCGTCCCAGCATTTGTAAGAGTGTTGCGGCCGGAAGCTCATGGAGATGCTATCTCTCAGACGCCAGCCCCGAGCTATGGGGTCATAGTGCGTGATGTTTCTGTCCAGCCAGCCATCATAGCCCTCGGGAGCGCGGTCCCGGAACGAGTGCTTCAGGACGTCGAGGAACCTCGCGTCATTCACGTCCACGCCTAGTGTTTTACGGTTTAGACGGGTTCTGGAATGGTTACAGGTCGAAGGGGTCCCTTACCTTGATCTATGCAAGCACTCTCAATACACTCACACCGATACTGGAGAGCTCGGGCCTCCTCGATCTCGGACAAGCGTGGTATCTTGTCAGATAGGCCTAGTGATCGCCTATTAGATCTCACGCCCCTATTTTTGTGCGGTGTTGCAACACACGGATAGTCGACAGAATTGTAGGGTGGTGAGGGCATGGGTACGTGAAGCGCAAGGTTGGGAAGTACAAGATGTTGCGGAGATGCCTCATAGGGATTGGGAGCAAAGCAGTGAGATGAAAGAAAGAGAGTAGCTCACGGTTCTCATTGGCATATGCTTCGAGGGCCAGGAGCTTGTGGCGCAACATCTCCAGCTCGATTCTGATGTTAGGGCCGTACTTCTGAGGTAAAAGCTGAGCAAGTTTGGCTTGGATCTCGGCTTGCTGGTCTAGTAACGACTTGATGGCGGGGTCCAAGGCCGGATCATACGGAGGAGGGACGAGTAGTGTTGGAGGCGGTGGCGGTTGGTTGTCGCGCTCCGGGCGTCGCGACGACGAGGGCGGCCCTGGCGGACCTGGTGGCTCGCCGCCGATTATGGCCGGTGCAGCCATCCGGGGCGGTGTTGTTGAGGCTGGATGTACTTGATGGATACCGGTCCAGTCCGTGTGTGAATAGTGCGGGCTGTGCGGACGGACGGACGACAGTGAGGCCGGGCAGTCCGGGGGCTTTTGCGACGATCAAATCGAGGCTCGGCGGCACGGTTCAGCTTCAGCCTTCCGGGCGGCGCTGTTGCTTCACTCACCCGCCGACCAGCTCCGACGGACCACAGCGTGCATCAACAAATAGCGCGACAGACGTGCGTAACATGGCAGGAAACAACAGTACGTCGGAGGAGGTCTCGCGTGTCGGAGATGCATCACCACGCCATTGGAGACTTTTAAGACTAACACACTTGGACGGCACAGACACACTCTGTCTCTCTCTCTGGGGGGAAAAGAAAACGACTAGAAGATGGAGCAAAGCAACAAGTAAAAAGCGGAAGAAGCCAGAGCCACGCACAAGGGTGCTGTGAGTAGTTAGAACTTTGAAGTGGAATCGAGATGGCAGTGAAATTTGCTCAGCAAAAGCTCAACGCGGCGCTGAGAAGCTCACACGTCCACACACGTCCACATCCACGAGAGACGCTACGGGCTAGGAGGAGCTGTGCCCCATAGCTTTTCTCGTCGAAAATTGCAGCTGTGCAAGGGTTTGGGGGAAGGAAGTGGATTAGGCCCAAGTGTAGGGGTCGACGCTCTTGCTGGTCAAAATTGTCAATTGTCACTGGTGGCAGCTGCTGGTCTGGATTGGACTGGGGCGCAATGCACAGGGCACATGGGCAGAGATGCGCGTTGAAGTGGGGCACAACGGATGTGGACCGTTCGACTTCTCTGGAGTCTGGAGTCGAAGCGAAAAGCGGCAGATTAATACAAAGATCACGGTTCGTAGGGCAAGAGCAGCTAAAGCCAAGTCACTAAATGCAGTCCAACCCTGTTCCTGCACAGCAAAGAGAGCAGTATTTCGTATGTTATAGATATGTGAGGTCGATGTTCGCAACGGCCAAAAGAACAGTCCAGACTTGGGCGGAGGCTATCTCAGCGGCCACCGTTAGCGATGTAACCTCTATTTGCCGTAGACTCGGTGCACTAAACCCATTGTCCTGGAGCGCTCCGCCAAGACAATTCGAGAAAGAGAGAGGCTGGAATCTGGATGCACCATCGGGTCGAAGCTGGCCGGGCTGGAAGACGCCTCAAAGAGGTACAACAACAACAACTCAAGAGACAGGGATGCTGGCCCTAGAAGGCCAAGGGAGACAGCTCCGAGGCTTACCCTTCCATACAGAAGAGTAAGAGCATTCCCCCTCATCATTAGCATGACCGCTGTTAATTCGGTGTTCTCGAAAGCTTGAGATGGAGCTGTGGCCTCGAGCCAGTCGACTTCAGGTTGGTGAAGCTGATGCGGGAGAGAAGGGGGGGGCCATCTCCATGTCTTGGCATTAGGCATAGTATATCATCTCCATCGCACTTGACCTTCAACTGTCCACAATGTTCGAGCCCGACGAACCTGGAAGAACGCACAGCATCACTTCTCCCATTCACTTTCTTCACAGATAGCACAAGATGTTTGGAGAACTGTCGCTTTTGGAAATAACACTCGTACCAGAAGCGGTACAGCCCGGGTGAGTATCGAACTGATGAGTCGAGGACGTTATCTTGCCGACATTTACGACTTTCGTGGGTGCTTCCGTCCTGGCACACAGCCAATTGCTGGCCTTGCCCTCCTCCAGACCTTCCATCCTTTCCCGGGGCTCAACCTGGAGTTATCAGCTGATTCGTTTTGGGCCAGGACTTGAGCCTATGTGGACTGCTGCGCTGAGTTTTGATGAGAGAGGAGGGAGTGTGCCAATTCGCAGCCCGTCGTGCAGCATGCAGACAGCTGCAACGAAAAGATGTGCCGCTCTTGACCTCCATGCTTGTGTCTCGTTGCCCTGTGAGGGGAAGTCTGGTCTATCCAGTTATCTCTACCTCGCTCAACATCACGACCTGGAAGTTCATGCAGCAGAGACGGAAGCTGTTGCTGCGTCTTTGCATGCTGGTGATTGCGCCATGGAGGTCCTTGAAGTTCCCCTCGCCATCATGCAAGCGTCCATTCCTGCGGGCAAGGTCTCCCATCTGCCTTGGCCCTTGGCCCTTCAGGGTTGTCTGTGGTCAGCATTGGATGGGGGGAAGCTCGAAGGTCATCAGCTCCACTGACTCGCCTGCCCACCTGAATGCTTGATGTGAAATGGTCCGGTGCCGCCTCATCGCCCTGGACCTTCTCACGATGGGGGGAGGCGTTGTGACGAGCTTACTGTGCGCAGCATCACTTGACCAGGATTCGGCAGCCCCAGAGAGTCTCGGTCGATGGTACAAAGTTATGGGGATATACTTGGAGCGTCGTAGGGAATAAAGAAGCCGAGATCCCCGATGGGGGGCTTCAACGGTTCTAACCCGCTGTATCAAGGTACTTCGTACTATCCTGGAAAGGTGGACCTCGACAGTCTCACCTCATGCTGCACCTCTTGTCCACAGTCTTGTCCCGCCCTCCCGCATCTTTGATCGAAGATGGACGGTTGTGTCATGTCTGCTCAAGAGCGAGAGGTTGAGGTGGCCTCTGTCAGACCGGACGGAGAGAGGTTGTGTGTCCTAACATGTTGCACACTCGTTTGGGATAATGCCTACCTATGCCGCAAGCTCCGAGGTCGAAGCTCCAGGTACCTTTACTGCTACCGAGTAAGTACAACTTGCACAGCTCTCCAACATGTCGTAGGACCACCTGGACTCTGATCACTGCCTGCCATGTCTAAGGATTTGACTTCTCTCTTTCTCCGAATTTGCGAGGCAAGAACAACCGAGAGAGTTGGTTCTGTCTTGCGTCCTGAGGAGGGAAAGAACGACAGGGCAACCTCTCTGTCGATTATGACATCGAATGTCTTCCATTGTAGGGGCACAAATACCCGTCAGAACCGACACCTATCTCGGCTCAATGACCAACAACAACCGAGGAGATACAAAAAGTGACAGGTGCTGGATATCGGGCTGGAAGTCGTCGTTCAACTCTGAGAAGCGCTACCCCTCAGCTGCGCCACCTTCACCGAGCCGAAAAGCTCAGTCTCACGCACTCCACTCCTGCCAAACTACCCCACTCCAACAACACGCACGGCCCCTCGTTGCTTGCTCAGGTCGAAGCTTCCATTTCTCTCGACTCAAGCCGCAATCAAGGTGAGCGAATCGCAGCAGTTCCTGTCCCCCCCTTCCCGCATGGAAAGCTTCCTTCGCAGCTTCCTCATCTGGTTTAACGGCTCCATGCATTATCAACGGCTGTTATATCCCCCAGGGTCTTGCTCCAGAACATCACGCTAAAACACCACTCTCCTCGCGGCTTCCACCACCAATGAGCTGCAATGGAACTCTCTTCCCATCACATTGCCTGCTACACGTCTGCAGCTGCCCCGCTTGCGGTCTAGCTTCCCCCAACAACCACGAGGGGAACGGATGATTCCTGTAGGGCAGGGCAGGCAAGGACAGCGGCGCGAAGACAATCGCGAAGACGCGGCTGGTGGGCTGGAAATTCAGCGACCATCGGAAGCGAGCCTGCCTTTCTTCTCAGCTGTCCAGGTGGGTTGCTCGGCCAGGGCGAAGGTCAGCTGACTGGATTGGGTTTAGTGTGCCTTCGCCCTACCAACAGCTGCCCGCCTTACCCTCCTTCAAGGCTGCCTCAGCTCTTCAGCCTAGACTAACGGCGCACTTTAACGCAGGGGTTTCCATTGTCCACTTTGTCCTACCAACATGGAAAGAATGACGAAAGGCAACGGGATGGGCGCTGGTGGACGCTTGGATGTCGTTGTGGAGGCAGCCGTTTGGTCTGTACCTGTTCTCGCCCATCTCACATTGTATGTGGTGACTGAGGCCCGGCCATGACATGCCCTTCAAGTGAAGCGTCGGCGGCGGAGTCGTGTCTCTAGACTCTCTGAATGAGAACGAATGGTGTGTTGAGTTGGCTGGTGGCGACATGGGACAGTTCCCCGGTGATCTTGGAAGCAGGCTGGCAAGCGCTCTGCTGCGCTCTAGCCGTTGCCCTCCACACCATCGTCACCTTCCCCATCGAACAGGTTACGTCAAAGGCGTATCTAAGGTATATGTCGCCGCGTCTGTCAACGGCTCCCTCCCCGTGGCTTGACTGACTCATAAGCCAATGGGGATAACACCCCTTACACCGACTTGCTCCTGAGAGATGCCAGACAACGATCGAGCGCCACCGCCGGCGGTGTACTGCTTTCGTTGCCCTGTGCTTCAAGCCAAGCAGGCTATGCCTGAATTTTTACTGCTATGAGTCGTCATGGCGAGGCATGAGACCTTGGAATATGGTACGGTAGGGAGCAAGGACCACCTGCACGAGGTTCCATGGACGGTTAGCCCGAGCACATATCCACGCCCATCAATCGATCACTAAGACGGAGAAGCCTTGCCTTCGATGTTTTATTCAGAAGAACCAGAGAGCATGTTAAAAGATCAGAGTTATTCTAGAGAGAGCCTCCGAAATTGCTCCGTGTCTTGTAGCTCATAAAAACACATCCTCACTTCTCCACATCCCCGATCCTCACATCTTTGCACTCACATCCAGAAGCATCATCACCATCACTATCCATGAGCAGCTATGGAACTCTCCCCGTCATCTCTCCTTGTCTGCCTGATCGCTACCGCATTCCTCTTCCTTCTCCTCAACAGGTCTCGCTTCACGAAGCTTAAACCCTCCATGCCTCAAGGTACGTACGTCTGAAGCCAAACACGCCTATGAAACCTTTCGTATCCATCACCCGCCCGCAACAACTTTCTAACAATCCCCTAGTTCCTCACGGCACCTCGGATCAAGCAGCTTCAGTCGACATCAACCCCAACCCTTGCGTCTCCCAGCCACCACCACAAACCAGCCAGTCACCACCACCCAGCACACCCACCGGGTGGCCTCGTGAAGAAGTGTATCAGACCATCCATCCGCAACTCCTCTGGATCCCCTTCCCCTCCCTCCACCCGCCTCCGGCATCGACGTGTGGGAGGAAGGGATCCGTCGCCATTCCCTGGCAGGAAGACCTCCCGTGCGAGGACGCTACGGGACAGCTCGAGTGCAGAAGGAACTCGGATCTCCTCTCCGGAGTGGGCGAGCAGTTCACCAATAGTCTTGGGCGGAGGAGGCTGAGTTGGCTTGTGTGGGAGGATGGTGCTGTCGATGACGGGAAGGGACGTTCGGCATGCGGGTGTTAGTCTAAGATAGACACACAGCCGAGGGGGACGGGTTGTATAAGGTGGTTGCGCTCCATGACCATAGATATATACCTCAGACGTTCATCGTTCTCTCGTCCCCTCATCGTGTGATCGCCTAATGATGTGTTTAAGCCCCCTCCGACGTATATCAACGGTAAGGATGAGTCTCGCATGATTTAAACTAGACATCTCTATAATCTAATAATCCCCTGTCTACCCAAGTTCAAGCTCACGTTGAGTGAGGCCCGAGTGATGAAAGCTCTTCTCCTGCTCCATAAAGTTGAAGCAGAATGCAAAATGATGTGTACTCCAAACGCGCCCTCCAATCTTGGACTCATGATGAATGCCAGCCCACGCTAAAACCCCTCCCTCCTTTTGGGGATGATGAATGTTGTTGCCCTTTTTAAGACCGTACCATGTTCGAACTCCGTACTTCAAAGATGTCACGAAACCCCCTTGCGAGGTCCAGCTGCCAGGAAGAAAGAGGTCACTCCTCCTGCGCCCATCTCCTCTCCCTCAGCGGCATCTCCAGGCCACTCTTGGCCCGGCTACCGTCCGCCTCCGCCTTCCAGGCCCAGTACTCCCCCAGCCGCGTCTCGGCGTACGAGGCGTAGTCAAAGTCGATGGTCGAGATGGTGGCCTGGATCAGCGCCCAGATCCCCCAGTAGAACCCCGGCACGCCGCGGAAGACGTCGACCTCGCAGAACAGCTTCTCGACCTCGGCGTCAAGGTCGACGGCTGCTGCTGCTGCTGCTTGCCCCCCGTCTGTGGTCTGCTGCGGAGCAAGCTTGAAGTAGCTGCGCACGTACTCCTCGATGAAGTCGCGGCGCTGCCGGCGAGTGGGCAGCACGCCGAAGTCGCAGTCGAAGCCGCCCCACTCGGCGAAGTGGTTGGCGATGTCGAACGCGGCGGGCGAGGGGGTGGCGTACTCGTAGTCGATGAAGGTCACCGTCTCCGTGCGGGGCGGGGAGGAGGTGGCGGAGGTGTTGTTGCTGTCGCTGTCGTTGTGGTCGCCGTTGGTGCCGTTCGCGCCGCCCTCGGGTTTGGGGAGGACGATGACGTTGCCGCTTAGGAGGTCGCAGTGGGCGAAGACGAGCTGTTTCCTCACGTTAGTTATAGTCTTTACTAGTTTTGTGGTTGTAGCGAACATACGCCATTCTTCCCCAGACCTTCCCTCTGGCTCAACTCGCCCACCAACCACTTCAGTTCCCTCTGCAGCTCCTCCTGCCGAGCCCCCTGCGCCTCCGTCTCAGTCGGCAGGGCAAAGATCCACTTCTGCATAACCGTCCACACGTTAGGTGTCGGTTTTCCTGGAGCGACCCCGTCCACGGCGCGCTGGTACTCGGCCTCATCCTGGGGCACCAATTCCTTCCCTTTGGCGACGCCGCCGTCGGCCTTCGAAGACCGCCGGCTGTGTCCCGTCTGGCCGGGCAGACACGGCACCGTAGCGTGCCACTGCGCCAGCCGCCTCGCAACGGCGCGGTATATCCTCTCGTCTCTCAGGTCGGCGGGGCTGGTCACCGTGCCGCGGACGTAGCGGTAGAGCATGCCATTCTCGAAGCGGGCGAGGAGTTCAGGGGCAAGACCGTGGCGCCAGAGCAGCTCGTGGTTCTGCGTCTCGCGATGGCGGTCGATGAGCAGATCGGTGCCGTTGCCGTAGGCGCGGAGGAGGATGGCGTCCGTGTCTGGGTCCGGGGAGTCGGAGGAGATCGCCTTAAGGAGGGTGTTTGTGATGCCGTCGGTGAAGCGCGTGAAGCGGATCGAGGAGGGTTGCCAGTCCGGCCGTAGCTGGGTGATCAGTGCTGCCGCGGACTCGGAGTCTTCGCTGCTGTAGGTGAGGGGGATGAAGCGGATTTGGGACTCGGAGGAGCCGTTGGGTTGGCCGACTGCCATTGTTGTGTGCGACGGTCGGTGGTAGTTCGGGAGGGGTGCGCTCTCGAGTGTTTTTGGACGTTTAGGATTGTTCTCTTGTGGAAAATGGTGCAATTTGATTTTCGAGGTTCGAGTGTGTTTGATGAGGAATCGAAAAAAGTCGGAAGCAAAGTGTTTGGTTCGCTTTTAATTGTGCAAATCGTGGTCGTGGTTGATCGCGTGCAAAGGAGGGGAGCGACGAGGCGGTAAGTGCCAACGCTTATACTAAATCAAAGTCTAGACCAACGTTTCGCAACACCTGCGGACAAAAGGAGCAGGTGACGTAGTGAAGGTTGCTCTGGTGGTAGAAGCAATCAAAGTCAACAACGATTGAAGCGTTGGAGGAAGCGGATGGGTATGTCAAAGGCGCATATTCAAGTTTCTGAAATTCGTTTGCTCGTGTGACCGCCTTTCATTCGGGCCAGATTTTGAGCGACGTCAGGGCGCGAAGGTGCTCGCGCTCTGCCAAGATCCAGCCAAGGGGGGCAGGCGCGGCCAGTGACATTCGGAAATTCATGTGATTGTTGGGAAACAGGGGTCCAGGGCGCACAGTGCCATCGGATAAATCGACTGTGTCTAGGTGGAAAAGTGGCAGTTCTGGCACTGTACTGGAAGATCTTCGCCAGGGTCTTTGCGGGGTTGCGGGACCTCAATCCGCTTGTTGCCCCTCCTCTGCCCCCCTGCCCCTCTGCCCCTATCAAAATTAACAACAGCACGGCAACAAAATCAGTTCGATATCCGTGGACGGTAGTATTCCCTCTGTTCTATAGAATAGAGCTCTTACGCTTCCGGTTGCACAGCGTTCAGGTGCGGTCACAACTCGAATTCTTTATCGGACGGAAGCCAATTCAGGGACGTCAAACCCCCGCATTGATTCAGGGGCTGAATCAAGACCCGGTAGGGCTGGGTCAACGGTTTCTGCTGGTTGAGATGCTCAGTGAGTGACGTATCGTTACCCAGTCCAATGGCGAGTGTCATTGCTGTCTGCGGGACGAGAGCTTCACCGGCGGGAGAGGGCACACTTGAAGACATATCCGAGTGGGTGGTATACAGTTGTCGCGCTGCCTTGCCTTCCGGCCTGGAAGCCAGTGCTCGGTTGCTGAAGAAGGCGTGGATCGTGTAGCTGTACAGACCTCCAACTCGAGGATATAACCTTGTCTTGAGTCTCTTTGTCAATTGTCGAACTGCCAGCTTCAACAACGCTGACCGCTGTTCTCGGAGCCTCGTCCGACAGTGGCTGCTGATAAGGAGCTTCCCCTCATCTTGTTGAAGCCCCATGCATCCAGGGACCTGGAGCTGGGAGGGGGCCCGTTACATTCTAATCATCTTTTACCGAACCTCCTTTCACGCTAGTATTAAAGCTGCCCAACCCCGAAAGCTGACGTCGCTTCCCCACGATTGCGGCATCCGGGACGGTTCGCTTCGTCTAGCACTCAATCGTACAATGTCCGAAAGTATGCAGCAGCCGATCTCTTCATCTTCACGCCAAGCTCGTGTAGAAAGGACGACGACGTCGTGTACCGAATGCAGGCGGAGGAAGCAAAAGGTGAGCGTTCTTCTTGTACCGCGAGAAGGGCATGGATCACCAAGTCTAGCTACGCCAATGTTTGTTCATGATCAGCAGCTAATGCTCGAGACAAACAGTGCAACCAAGGCCAGCCATGTAACAACTGCTCTCGGCGATTTCCACAGCCAAAATGCGAGTACATTCACCACAAGTGAGTATGATATTCTTGCTGGCACATCAACAACAAGCGAGGAATGGAGGGACTTACACAGCCGCAGCCCGAACGGGCGCCAACAGACACAAGGGATTCCCAATATATCCGTCTTCTCCGCAGATCTGGGACAACCGTTACATCCACCTGTAGGTGCCGCAGTCTATGCCTGCATCTCGTCTAGTATTCTGTGGCCATTCGCTAATTCTTGCCGTGGTGCTACACAGCAAGGGAAACCCGGCTCAGGAGTAGCGCCTCAACTGGCCCTAGCGTCGAGCAGTACAGATACCCCAGATCCCGGGCGTGGAGATGCCGAGATCGACGACCGAGATGATGTCCAACAGGCTTCTTCGAAGCCCAAGCTCAAGCCACCGTCTCGTGGGCCGCTTGACGTCGCCAATGTCAGGCCACGCCAAGGCTCAGCTGCCGAGTCCAGAGGACTCGGCAAGGGTAAGAGCAAATATACGTCGCAGGGTGCCCCCGACGACCGAGTACCGGAGGCGGACGAATCATCGACAGGCCCAAACCTGTGGCTGCTGGCCGACTCGCTTGCGACGGTCAGCGATCTGCCAATAAAACCCACCAAGTTGAATGCAATGCTCGTCAAGACATGTTAGTACCACAGCGCCCTACGTAGAGACCTCACATCCACATGCGAGGAGAGTCTGATGCTGATATTCATGTGTCAAAGTCGTCCAACATCTGTACCGCTTCAAGGGACCCCTGGACGGGCAACCAGAGCCGGACAATCCCTTCATAGATGAGTACGCGCCTTGGTGTTTTCAGTCCCGGCTGCTAGCCCCTGTCGCGCTCGCGGTGTCGGCGACGTCACTGGTCCAGCTCCGGCTCATGCCGTCGCAAGCTGCCATGGCTTTGAAAGGACAAGCCATCCACACACTGAATGCTTATCTCCGGTCTCCGGCCTCAGCTACTGATGAAGCAATATCGGCTGTTTCGCAGCTGATACTTAATGATTGGTACTTTGGGGAGACTAGGGACATGCAGGCACATCTCAGGGGTCTTCGTGAGCTAGTGCGTCTCCGCGGCGGATTCGATGAACCGGGCGTAAATCGGCTGGTGAGCAAGACTGCTCTTCTGTAAGTCACAGCTACGTACAACTAACTAGCTTTGCGTCTGTAAAAGCTGACACCAAGTGGTAGCACGGACTGCTTTATCGCGATATCACTGGAGAACTGTCCCTTGAATATGCCGGACTACATCTTCCACGAACCCCTGCCCGAAAAGCTGAACTCAGCTTACAACACTCCTTTCATATCCGACACTCCCTACCCTTCCTTTGGGAAGAGCGAAGCGCTGGACTTACATCCTGCCACGGCCAGAATTCTCGACGACATACGCTATCTGTTCTCCGCCATCCTAAAGCTCTCTCAAAGACCTTCACAAGATGAAGTGGACAAAGTCCAACACACCGCCAAGCTAATCCACGACAGTATCGAGAAGATGCCAGACATCTGTCCCGACGCCTCACCATCCTCCATCACCCCGTCAGTTACAGGTTCATACTCGTCCTCATCAAGACAATCAGCTTCCCTCTCCCCACCACCCGCTTCCTCAACCCCAACCACCTCCCACTCCTCCAGCTCAGAAGTCCCCGCCTCCTCCCTCCCTCCCGCCGCCCCTCCCTTCTCCCAATCCCGCGACCCCTCTCACTTCATCCTCCGCAACGCACCCCCGCAACACCCGCCGGACTTCCTCTACGCCACGGTCCGCCAGACGGCTCTCCTCTACAGCCGGGCGGTCTCGACCCGCACGCCGCTCAGCGCCGCCTGTCCCGTGCCGCACTTCTTCCTCATCTGGTCGACCGCGTTTCGCGTGTCGATGAAGGACTGGCACCGGCGGCTGGGGCTGTTCCTGTGGGTTATTGTGGCTGTCTTACCGACGGCGGGACACACGCCGTTCGCGACGCTGGCGAAGAGTCTGTTGCATATCGGGGCCGTGCAGGTGAGCCTGGATCACTGGGAGGTTGCTTTGGACATGTTGAGGAGTGCGGTTCGGGTTGTGGGGTGGTTGGCTGGGGGAGGGAGGGAGTGGGTTAGGCTATGGTGACTTTGGGGAGGTCTGGAGGGAAAAGGCTGTGAACGGTATGGAATGGGATGGGCAAAAGAAGTTTTGTTTTCAGATGCAATGATACCATGATGACATGACTGTTCGCCGACGTCTTGGCCAACTGTGATCATATGTATCCGCCCGATATGCTGGTAGTCTCCAAGCACGGGTTTTCCCAATGAAACAGCGGATGAAATACCAGGACAAGTACCGGATTTTCATTGATATTCAAATGGGCATTCACAACCTAGCCATGGGCCGCCCGTCAAGAACGATGGCTTTGACTTACACGGGAACATGGTGATGCCAAACTGCTGCTTTAGGCTTAGCGTTCCCGCTTGTGCAGGGCCCCACTGCCGTTCGACCCTCACAGCTCGACCACTCTCGTTACTCTAATCAACTCAACCTCAGGTCAATGCTGCACAGTCTGGATGACAACCTGTATGTGTTTTTTACCACAATGATTCTGTTACATATGCTGCACTCATAACGGCGACCGTACTTGAAGCTCGACCTGACGTGTAGGAGGAAGAGATCAGGAAGACTCACTCACCAGGCATGTGCAGTCTGCCAACATCATCCGCTCTCTCATACCCATTACACCCGCAACAATGGCCCTACCAGTCCTCCCCAACTCGTCCAATTTCCTAGCCGTCGCACTCGTCATCAACCGCCCTCGCGCAGGCCCTAAGCTCGTCTTCCACTACCCGCCTCACGTTCTCCCCGCGCAGGGTCGAGGGGCCGGCCAAAAGGGGGACGAGGACGAGCTCGAAGACGAAGACGACAGCATCCTGGAGCGTCTCACACGGCCGGCTGGACCGTCGGTCAATCCTGCGGGGCTTCTGCAATGGAACCAGGACGACCACCTCTTCACCGAAAGCGGATCCCAGATCGTGCCGTGGGAACACGTGGCCGGCTTCCCGGAAAAGGACTTGGAGAGCATATTAACGCCGGCCAGAGATTATCACAAGCGGCTATTCCAGGTCTCTTTGGAACCGCTGGTGTGCGTCTCGTATCCCATCCACGTGCCGGAGAACGGTGTGTGGAAGAGGAAGAAGAAGAACGCCAAGAGGGAGGAGAAGGCGAAGGGGGGGAAGAAGGAGGACGACGATGTTGCGCAGACGGATGTTGAACCGCATGGGCAAGAGGAGGAATCTAAGCTGACGGAAGCGGACCATGTCGAGGTCAAGGATATGGCTGCTGTGCCCGCCAACAAGGAGGACGAGGCCGAGGAGAAGAAAAGCTCGATGACCATGTTCAATTTGGTATTCATCCTGAAGCCGCAGAAGCACGAGGTCAAGGATCTGGTCGACATTATGTTTGTAAACATAATCAAGAAGGTCAACAAGGCGTACAAGTACTGCCAGCAGCGCGGCGACTTTGTGTGGAAGGAGTCGAAGAAGATTGACGCTCTCAAGGATAAGGGCCGCGAAGAGAGTCAGTTGTACCGCCGCGGTCCCTGCATTCTTTTTGGATACTGACTTCTTGCCAGAACGGAAGATGACCTCCTTATGGAACGAGATACTGGCATCTTCGTCGCTCGCTGCGTCTATGCAGGACATTTACGACGCCGTCTCGCAGAACAAGATTGCCGTCCTCCAGCTGGACACGGCCGAGGGGACGGTAACTCACTCGGTGCAGATTCCGGTGCCGTTTCACGTCCCCGATATCCCGTATGAGCATGACACGGATGCACAGGGTCTGTGGCTTACCACGGCCAATGCTTTCCTTGATGTCGACGAAGACGTCGACGAGGCGGGCTATCTGGACAAGAACTTTGCGCTTCTCCTGAAGGAGGACGAGAAGAAGATCTTGAGCGAGTTGCAGGCCGATCCGGACGAGACGACACTGTCCATGATCGAGTTTGTGCGACACTGCAAACCTACATTGTCGTATGTCCTCCCTTCGCTCAAGCCATCCATGTAAAGCCCTAGCTTGCTAATGCAAACACAGGTTCCACCAAGTAGGCCAGCAATCCAACAACATCCTAACCCCGGCCCAAGTCCGCAAATTCGCGCAGCACTTCATCTTCTGGCGGCGCGCCATCGCCATCCCGCCCCTCCACGCGCGCGACATCTACATCCTCTCGCCAAACTGCGACCTCTCCCGCCTCCCCCAAGCAGCGGCCCGCTGGGCGCGCCAGTTCCCCCTCGCCCCGGCACTCCCCAACTTCCTGGCCGACCTCAGCGTCGCTCCGAGGCCATACAAGATCCACTGCCCAAGCAAGGCCCACCGCCCGCTGTACATGACCATGCTGGCCTGGCTCATGCGCGGCGGCTGGGTGACGCAGCTGTGCACCTTCGCCTACGTCGTCGTCTGGCCCGAGATCATCTACGAGGTCGAGTACGCCATCGAGGCCGAGAATATAGCCAAGGCGCGCCGGGCTGAGACGCAGGGTGGCGAGCCCAGCAGCCTGGATAGCACCAACACAACCGCGTTTAGCTCCTCCAACACCACCACCACCGGAGGAGAAGAGGCCGCCGACTCCTCCGCCTCGCCTACCGCCTCCTCCCGCCACCCGTCTCTCGGCTACGAAACCGACACACCCACCGGCCTGGGGCTAACCATCCTCACCTCCCTCTCCTCCTCCTCAGACCACCTAGCCGCCTCCACCGCCACAGTCCGCAACCTAACCCTCTCCCCCACCCCAACCACAACCACCACCTCAACCTCCAACCCCCAATCCGCCTCCCCAACCCCAACACCCACCTCCATCGACGTCCTCCATCCGCAAACCTCTTCCTCCACCTCCCACAACCCCTCCCGCACACCCTCCTCCCTCCTCCCCTCCTCTCCCCCCCACTCTCACCCTCACCACCACCACACCCCAACCCCAGCAGAAGCAGCGGCCGAAAAGGCCCGTCTCGAGCGCCTCGCCTCCCGCGCGGCGCGCGACCTCGCCGACAAAGCCACCGCGCACGCGCGCAAGGCCCCGCCCAAGGCGACGCGCCACCCGAGCGTCAACGACGCGGCGCACCTGGTCGGGCTGAGCCCGCATGTTATCCTTGACGCCAAAAAGACGAGTGGGAAGGAGAGTCTTTACCTTGATGCTATTGGGCGGAGGCTGCTGGGGGGTGGTGGTGGTGAGGACACGAGGGAGGGGGACGAGATAGAGGATGGCGGGAAGGGGAGGGAGAAGGAGAAGGGGAAGGAGAAAATTGAAACGAATGGGAGAGGTGGGAGACAGGTACCTGGGTCGACGACGACTAAGCAAGGCGGTGTGGCGACGGGGACGGGGACGGGAGCGGGTGCGGTAGGAGGGAAAGATGTTGCGCCCGGAGGAGGGAAGGACTGGGATGAAAGGGTTGCGGCTGCGTGGCCTGTGTTTTGGAAGTACTTCAATGGACGGTGCGCGCTGGAGAGGATCGCGCTGCAGGAGGATATGAAGCGGAAGGATGCGTGGAACTTGTTGACGGGGATGAGTGAGTACTTGTTGACTGTGCGGCATTGGTAGTTGCTGGGATAGTGATGTGTTGGGAGGCTATGCCAGGGGGGGGTCACGTTGGACTCATAATAGTAGTTGAGGCTACAAGGGATGGGAATTATCACGTTGGGCAAATGGTAGCATCAGGTCTTGGATAGTAGAGAGTTGCCATAGCGAGGTGGTCGTGATTAATACCTTGATAAATAGGTAGCTAAAAGCATTGCAACTGAGCGCAAGGGGTAAAGCAGCGAGGAAGCAAATCAAAGCAAAATAAAAGCAGAATCCGTGAGCAAAGACCCTAATCCCTCCTACTCCTCAGGTATCATCGATGTAGAAAAGCCAAAATGACAAAAAAAAGCAATAAGAACCACCGGGACCCTTCAACGACTCAAAAAGGGAGTCCACTCCATCAGTTCATCTCTCCTGGCTGTCATCCAAGTTGTTGTGCTCGAGAGCAGCTCATCGGAGACCCCAAGGAATAATCAACCATCCGTTCCATCCGTTCCGTTGAACGCCGCTGCCGCTTGTGTATAGTCCGACCCCCTGATCCTGAACCTGACCGACCGCACTCCTAACGACCTTCGAAATGCAAGAATAACCGACGTAATGAAAACTTTGCTGCTTGTCGCAGTCACATGCTAGGGGGGCGGAACACAAGAGAAAAAAACGAAACCAGTCCAGAAACGTGACACATTGGCTCAAGTCGCGCTGGTATATCACGGATCCAGACAGAGATATGCAGTGCTTGCAAGACACAAAAAGGCCAAAACCGCCACACGAGAGTAGAAGACGCCGCCGATCTTGCCGTTGGACTGATTTTGACATGATAAGTCGAAAAAGGGTTGTGAGAAAGCAGATCGTTCAACGGCTCCTCAATATCAATCATTGGTCAATCATGAACTCGTCCTCCTCCTTGAACTCGTACTTGCCGTTGTCGTCGTCGTCGTAGTCGAGGAACTCGCCCGAGTCGAGCATGTCGTTGCCCACGTCGCCGTTGCCGTTGGCGTCGGGGCTGATGGAGATGTGGTGGTGGTGGTGGCCGCCCGTCGAGTTGCCGTTGGTGTCGAGCGGCTCGCCCTTGTAGTCCGTGTGCTGCGGGACGCGGAGGCCCGTGCCCGCCGTGCGCGAGTAGGTGAAGGTGTCGGGCTTGCCGATGCCGTTGCCGGCCTCGTTCATGGCCATGGCCTCGAACAGCTCCGTCTGCATGCGCCGCTCGTCGTCCGAGAACTCAAAGGGCACCTGCCCGCCCAGGTCGCTGATGGTGTTGATCAGCTCCTCCTGCTGCTGGAGCTTGAGGTGCAGCATCCACATCAGGTCGCGAGTCCAGCTCACGGCGCCGTTGAGGATGTCGCCCTTGTTCGGGCCCTTGTCCTTCTCGTCCAGCGGCAGACCCGTCGTGATGTTGCCGGTCGTCCCGCCGCTGGCGCCCTTTCGCCCGCCGGGGCCGGACGTCCCTAGTCCCGGGCTCGAGATGCCGTTGAGGGACGGGGAGAGTGGCGTGCCGTTCTGAATGGCCTTGCGAATCTTCTCATCCTCGAGGCGGTGCGCCGGGACGAGCTTGCTCAGATCCTGGATCCGCTCGTTGATGTTGTCTCTTCGTCGTCGCTCGACCAGGTTGTGCGACTCTCTCCTGCGTTTCCTCTTGGCTTCTTGGGACGAGACTTGTTGCCCCGAGGGCAGCTTCACGGGCACGGACGCGCCGGTGTTCTTGATGAAGTTCGCCAGGCTGGCATCGTTTTGCATGTGGCTCTGGATGACCGGCGAGGAGAACTGAGCAGAGGCGAATGAGTGCGGGAAGGTGCTCGGGGTTTGCATGGACTGCGCCTTGTCCTGATGAGCGCCATTCAAGCGGATCGGAAACCCTTCTTGCGAGTTGATGGGTATACCGCCCATAGGAACTGTCTTGCTAGGCAGAGGGCTGCGCTGGTTAGATGGCTTGCGTTGCATTGCTGCTGACAGACTGGCGCGAGCCTTCAGGTAGTTCGGGTCGTTCACGTCGTTGGTAATGCCCCCATTTCCTAACGGGGAGCTGGCATACGATAGAGGCGTGTGCATCGCTCCAGGGAACTGGTTCATCCCACGGTACTGGAAGCCGTTGTTGATGAAAGGACTCTGGATGGGATCTCCATCCGGGGTACTCGAATATCCGTTGTTCAGCGCCTGATTTAGGGGTATGTTATGATTCGAGCCGTAAACCTCCTGGCCGTAGCTCTGGTTTGCGTCCGTCATCCCGTTGTACCCTGATTGTGGTTCTGCCGGGCTCAAGCCTTCGAGAAGGTCGTCGTCATCGAGCATAGCGCCTCCATTCGAGAAGGCGGGTGCGCTGTGGCCACCCATACCGTAGCTATTTTGGTATGAGGATCCGTAGTTGATGGCGTTCGGGTCTATGCCGCCGCCGGTATGGGAGGCACCCATTTGATAGTGATGTGACATTGTGAAGATGGTGAATGGTTTCTAGTGTGAGTTTGGTTGTGCCCGTGGGCCGGTAGGTCGTTGCGCAAGTCGCAGTCTACAAGACTGATGTCTAAGGGAGGCTATTAGCAAACTGCCAGGAGTCCAGTGATAAGGTGTCGCAGGTGTTTCCCGGGCGCGGTTTTCACCGACGTCAAAGTGGCGGTAGAGAGCCGGCAAAGATCAGCAAATTGCTCCGACCGCCGGAAGTGCGACCGGATCTCTTCGCGCCAACAATCAAAGCCGACATGCACGAGCGCATAATGGCCAGTGTCATCGACGCTACTTGAGAGAAGGAGCAATGGAAAGAAAAAGGAGACCTACTGTATATGAGGGACCTGGTGGTGAGGTTCGATATTGTGTTGTTGACCAGCGGTCAGCGCGCCATGGAGCGGAGAAAGATTGGGGGAGAAATGGCGGGGGATGGGGGTCGCTCAAATACGAAGATAAAAGAGGGATGACTCGAATGGCCGAAATGGACAAATTCCCTCGAGGGGTCGATCGATAACGGAGCCGCGAAGCAAAAATGCAAGAGGGGATTCGCTCGAAAATGACGAGTCTGGTTCCAAAGGCGAGCTGCAGAAGGCAAAGGGGGTTGCGCAAGTTGGCAGTGAAGTTTCCTCGGTCGCTTTCTTGTCCTTTCTTGTTGCTGCAGTAAGCGTTGCGGCTCTCGGTAAAAAGAAGCCAGTGGTCAAAGGATGCTGGTTGGCTTCAAGTGGGCGAAACCTGTGCAGCGGATATGCGCAGGGTTGGGGCCGGGGGATGTGGATTGTCCAATCCCGCTGAGCCGTGTCCGGTAAATGTCTTGGAATGCCACAGGGGAAGGAAAGATGCAGGTTGCAACTCTGTCTCAACCTCTGAGTGAACTTTCGATGTTGGTAAGCGGTAAGTTGAGGAAAGCAGAGAGGGATTTCCCGCGCGCGGCTGCGTGGGATGGCCGGGGAGGACGGGGAAGTGTTGCGTTTCCGTCCTTCTCCAAGAAAATCAGGTTATCAACCCGCTAAGCCGCGGATGGTGATTTGTGATTTGGATGTCGATGATCCGTGTTGCGCCAATGGAGGCAAACGAGGGAACTGAGCGTCTTTAATTCGGCCGAGCGAGGTGAGTACCGGTTTGGATCGGCTTGGCTCCCCAAGTAGTAGCAGTTGTACAGCGTGATACCGGGGCTGTCTTCTCACACAGTGATAGAGGGAGGACGTGAGGGAGACGGCGCGGATGTTGGGGGTTGGGATCAACGGATAGGGTAACTCTTAGCAAAAAGGGTGCCTTTGGTGAGTCGGATGGCCAAGAGACAGGATATGCCGCCACTCTTATGTTTTGTACAGTGAGTAACGGATGCAGCGGGTGGCGGCCTTTAGAGGCTGAGTCCTGCCTGGTATTGAGCTGTGGTGGCGGCCAAGCGAAGGGATAAATTCGGTTCAGTGGACCGACGGCCTGCTAAAATATAATCCTGTGCGGCTGCCAGTGAGGCTTGACGGTTCCTTGACCTGGCCGAAAGGGGAATAGGTATAGGAAGCAGCACACTGATGCCAGTAACGAGTAAGATAGTCTGACTGAGGTGGCCGAAGGACCTGGGACCAGCGGAAGATAAAAGCAATGATGATGATGAGGAGAGTGAAGTTGTAGTGGCGGAATAACGTTCAATAAAATATGCGGGTAGTTCTCCTTTCAGGACAAGGAAGCCAAGACCAAGCGAGGAGGCCAAGTCTGCATCCGAGTTGGTGAGCCGATTACCCAGTCTCCAAGTCTTGGAGGCAGTTCGTAGTCTTGGATGTCTAGTTGGTGTGGTCCTCTGGCGTGTCCCGGAGAGGTACTCACTGCAGGTCCTGTTGTCTTGGCTTGCCTATTGGTTGAATGGAAGAAGTCGGTGACCGGTATGTCTTGCTTTCTTGCTTTAGACTAGTGACGGAGTGCCTTAGTCTTCTTCTTGTTGTTCGAGTCCGCTGTTCCTTTTCTCAGCTGAAGCCAACAGGGAAAGGCGAGATGGTAATGCAGTGAAAGGTGGTTGGGTAGGTATAAGTCCGGGGAGATACTGAAATGCCGTCTGGAATCCGGGGTTTGGTTAGTCTAACTGCAAGTCTGCAAGTCTGCAAGTCTGACCCCACACCATGGAACACTCCGATGCCGTCGGTCGGTGTCTCACGCCCTCCGGGACTGCCGCAGCTTGTTGGAACAGTGAACAGCGAGCAGTAAATAGGTAAGAAACAGGTATCACTGACTTGAATCTTGCCTTCTCCTCACACAACTTGAAGAACAGTTGAAGCTGTTTCTTTTAATAGGAACCTTGTCTGGCCTAGAACCCCCCCTGTGGACGATTGGTGAGCTCAATCAATGCGGCCTTTCCCAGGTAGGCAGTTGGCTGAGCTGGTGGTAAAGTAATTTGATTGATTGAGAGATCCGTGCCGCGAACCAGTCAGAGAATGCGAGGTTCTTCCTCGTGCGACGTCCTAAGAGGTGAGAGTGGTGAACTTGGGGAAGGCGCAGGGATGTAAAGTGGTCTGGAGGGGTTATGTAAGCCCAAGGGTTCAACAGTGGCTTCCCGCCGTCTTTCCCGATTTGCGACAGCGCCGATCCTTGCTCCGAGCTGATGCTGTCAAAGTCTCTGTGTCTCTCTGTGTCTTCTCCACACTCGTGCGACCTTGATGGCGTCCTCTTTCTATATTCAACGTGTCCGTGGAACCGGTGTCCTAGAGGGTCTCAGCCTGCGGCTCGATATTGTTATCGTTGTTATTCTTTGGTTATCTTTGGAGACGAGATCCCAAGAGATATGCTGTCCTGCCCTCTCTGTTGCCCGGTTGTGGCAGGTCAATGATCCTCGTGTGACAAGCACAGTTGTCCGGACTGGGAAAGTCACTGAAGCTTATTAGGTTGCGGGACGCCCTCGAGATGTCCAGAAATGGTCCTGATGGCTGGTGGTCTTCTCTGCAGCGGCCGCTGTATTGGTAGAGTCCGAGGGAACGTGGCCAAGAATATGAATATGCGCGAGGCTTGGAGCGGCAAAGAGTGCTGCTGATGAAGCCTTGCGTTACGTGAGACTGGATTCGCGGGATCCGAACTATTGTCTGCAGCAAATATTGGCTGACCTCGTCTGCCTTAGCCTTGCGCTCTGGTGGCGGTGCGACGATGGAAGAGAGAGAAGAGTCAAAAGATTGGATAGGGGGGTCAGCTCCGAAGGAATAGGCAAGGGGAGGCTTTTTATACGGCCGCGTCTAAAAATACGGAGGGATACGGAAACAAGACATCGACGACGACCTCAAAAGGTCATGTCCCCTAGCCAGCAGATTCCCATCTGACTCCCTGAGACTCCCCACGTCCACCGTCAAGGTGGGTGTGCTGATACCCTGGAAGCCAGAGACAGGACTATCTGGGAAGTTCTATTGTGGCATTGCCCAGTTTGCGCCGTTGTTGGTTCATGCTCGCAGTCCTTCTCTCCTCCCGTTTATCGTGGATGCGCTTGCCTGTCTAGGTACCTAGCTAGAGATGGGCATTCTCGGAGAAAAGAGTCAAGGAGGGCAGACTTGGAGGGCAGCAGGGCACCTCATCCAACAGCGTGACTTGCAAGGTAAGACAAGGCTGCACACCCAAGATATCCACACCTCCAACAGCAGCCGCATCCCTTAGCAAACGTAATGCGACAGTAATCCACACTTGGGGACGACATATCACACCTCTGAGGGCGTCCACGGGTGCTGCTGGCCGTAAACCTGCTTCTTGGTGGTCTGACTTTCCGAACGTGAGCCGCGTCGCTAATGGGAGGGAACGCGAGAACGCGCAGGAATGTAGGTATCCGTGTCGGATGCAACCAGACCGAGCTGGACCAGACAGTAAACACTAGTACCTGTAGGTCGTTCGTATCCGTGAGATCAGCGCCTGCGATAGGAAACCTTAACGGACAGCGCGAGTCGTCTTCAACCATGAACGAGAGTGATTCCCACAGAAGAAGACTGAGACAGGTGAGTGACACCAAGGAAGGGCCTTGCTACAAAGAAACGGGCGGGAAGGACCGCAAGGACCGCAAGGAAGGCAAGTAACGGGCCATGTAGACCGGGGAGCTTTGCAACAGGCTTCGACCTTGAAGGCAGCTGCTCACCTTGACAGCTGCCCGGGGTGAATCCCTCGGTGAGCCCTGGTGGCATCCCTCGGTGGCCACGGGGCGGGCAGTTGCGCCACAGATTCAACACGGGAGTCTGGCGGGGGCCAGGCGGCCAAGCTGGAGAATGCCATGTTTTCAATGCGCTACGCTGCGCCTCTCAGAGTCCAGACATCCCACGCCCTTAGAATCCAAGGCATGATTGACAGCAGGGATGCGACGGAGGCATATGCAGCAGCTTGGGCTAAGAAGTGCACAGAGAATGACCAGGCCGACCAGTCACCGCTCGCCCAGTCTATCGGCAATCACGGTAGTTGGTCAAAACCCCAGCAAGCGATCTGGGGAAGAGAACTAGTACCGTGCATCGCGTGCATGAACCGCCTGCACGTCGCGTGTCTCGCCATTCACCACTCAAGCTTACCATTGAGCCAGCTTTTCGATGTACTGTGGTAAGGGAGAGGATTGCAAAGGTGTGATGCACTCGATACGGGATCTGCAAACCTGGCAGGTTGGATCACCGTCGCTGGTCCAAGCGCCTCTCTAACTGTCCGCCAGCGCAGCACGGATCTAGTCCTGGTCAGTGCGGCCCCTCACACCCTCAAATCCAATCACATGGACGGGCATTTGTGGAGCTGCCGCGTCTCGCGGTAACCCATCCTGGTAAGGCGCGGTCCCAAGAGACCTTGCCGCTTGTCACAGGCGTCCTCTGATGATTGTTCGTCTTGAAGGTTCCAAACTTCATGCGAAAGGTTCTGGCGCAAACCCGGCATCCACCACGCAACCACCACCCACAACACGACAACCATCGCAGGCATTAGTCAACTGAAGCACGCGCGGTCACCATAGACTGCAAGCAGAGGATTATCGATAAATCGAAGCGACCGAGACCGAACAAGAAGGAGGCCATCTCGAGACAAGAATAGGGGCGATGCTCATCGGTCTGACCTTGAGACAGCGACGTCATCTATTCTCGCTGTGTCTGCGACGTTGAGAGCCGTATATTCTTCTTATTATCTTGGCAAGCGTATGTACAACTGCTCACCTGATGGTCCTGATACGGCGCTCTGCCTAACAGTCCCGAGCTACCAAGACATTTGTTTGCTGACATGTCATTGGGAATCGTAGCCACCTCTCTCGACTGGCGCATACCTTTTGCGCACACCTAACCACCACACCTCGACGATTCGACCAATAAAACTGACTGTCAAAGGCTAAACACCACCATACAACTCTGATCAAGTCACAAGCCGCCTTCAGCCTTGTTTACTCGCAACCTCGTCCCCGCCCCACAGGTCATTGGGCACACCAGGCTGGCAGCATATCTGGGACAAGACGGACCTTCTTCTCCTGACGACATTCCGTTCTACTACAAGACAGTTTGTCCGCTTCATACCCGAAGTCCAAGGGGTCTCACGAGATACCACACATCAAGAAATGGCATCCGCGTCGTTTCGGGAGTCCATGAACTCCCTGGGTTGGTCGCGGCGGGATGCAGACGTACCGGTCAACACGAGCCAGCAGAGCGGGCTGCTCTCGTCGATCCAGTCTCTGAATCCCTTCGGCGATCGCGGCTACGTCCGCCTGCCAACTACCGAGGGCGCCGGCGCACCACTACCGGCGCCCACTCGGCGAGAGGAGGAGGAAGGGTGGTTCGTCTGTAAGTCAAATCAGGTTCCTTGCTCCTTAAGCTCATGCATATGCACTCGAGCCTCTCTCTTCCCGTCACTGGCGCCCTGGCACTTCCTCCCGCCCTGTCACTGCATTTCCGATATCTCGTCCCCTGCGTCGAGCTGCCGATGCAGGACATGTGCCGCTCCTACATACATGTCTCAGTGTAATGCACATGAACACCTTCCCCTAAGCTTGGTCTGTCGCTGGACGAGCCACACCCGGCTACAAAGGACCGGCCGCTCTTCCCTAGCCTTTACGGACGAGGTGGACTAACAATGTGGTTCTTGGTGGATAGTGAGCAGATGGGACCGGCTTCTCATCTTCGGTGCCTGCAACTTGGGCGCTCTCGCCTGCTTTGTCATATGCTTCTTCCTGTTCCCGGTCTTGAGCTTGAGGCCACGCAAGTTCGTTATCCTGTGAGTGTCTGCCTGCTACGTTTCCGTCCCTTATACGCACACTGCATGCGCCGCCTCTCTCTCTACGTTTGGGCATTTCGTGTTGGTCGTGCTGCGCCACACTCAGCTATGCCAGCTGCCTGTTTCGTCGATTCACAGTTTCCTGCCCTTGCGTCGGTAGACCGTGTCTTTCTGCACGTACCCGTGGTGCATCCGTGGGGGGGAGCCGCATGACCGGGCACGATGTCTCTGGTTACCCCCGGTGACTCGGTGAAGGTGACCTAGGAGTAATATCCACGACGTCATCGATGTTTACTTGCACGATCGAAACAAGCGCCCATGCCGTATTTCAAATACTGGGGCAGGCATTTCAAAGACAACCTGGCTGACTCATTCATCAGATGGACACTCGGATCCGTCCTCTTCCTCTGTTCCTTCGCGGCCATGATGGGGCCCCTGGCCTATGTCCAGCACCTCGCCTCGGGCCCCAGGCTGCCCTTCACGGCGGCCTACTTTGGGTCCATCGGGCTGACCCTCTACTTTGCCATCGGGGTGAGTCAGACCTTCCCTGCGTGTTTGCCTACACATCGAGCCTCCTCACCGAGGTGTAGGCAGGTACGCCCTGTGTTGGTTGTTTGGTCTTCATGCTAACCTCAGACCCCCCACGCACAGCTTCAAAGTACCCTCCTTACCCTACCCTGCGCCATCATCCAGATTATCACGCTGCTTTGGTACCTCGTCAGCTACTTCCCCATGGGCTCGACGGGTATGCGCCTTGCTGCGACGTTTGGGACGCGTAGGGCTGCCGCTTGGATGACTGGATGATGAATGAGCAGAACACCAATGTCCTAGGAATGCGACCGAGGACAACTGCCAGGCGGCGCTAGCTTGATGTCTACCTTGCCGGCAGGGATGGGAAGTATGAGTATCAATACGCCTGGCGGTCGGACATGGTTGGCTTCAAGGCGTTAAGGTCAGGCAACACTGTTATAGCAGTCGCGAGCTTGGATCGACACCCGGATGGCGTTTTACTAATTGACTACATCGAGCGTGTACAAGACTATCCCAATCAGTCCATACCACGGAATGTTTAGTTGGCATAACACCCGGTCCGGTTCTTGTCGGCGTGACTTGGTGAACCTTTATCATCAACCTCACAGTGGCCGATTGCCGTACTCATCCTAATCTGCAACCTAAACTCTCTCCTTGTCGCCACAGATACCAGACGCAGGCAGGGCTATAGCATCACGGTCCGTCGCAGCTCAATTACGGGAAAATATGGGAAGAGGGCGGGACCGGTTCCGTGTGGGTTTGTAACCTCTCGGGTTGACATGGGATGAACACTGTCAGTGTCGGAAGCACACTGGTAACACCACTGTGATCTCCAAAGTATCAGTTGCCCGTCCCGACGTATTACCGTTGTTTGCTCCTCAAACAGTGGGAAGTTACCCATGTCGAGGTATGACGGCTCGGCAGTCCGGCAAGAGGTTCGCGATTCTCTCGTCCCGCGCCGAGATGTTTCAAGCCACGCGAGGTGTAGCAGGATTGCCGTCTTTGCTTCTACGCTGCCTGTTTGCTTATTGTGTGTGCCTGCGTACCTTGTGATGTGACCTCTGAAGAACCGACACCATACCGGTAAAGATAGCCCTAGGAGCAAGTGCTGTACTTGAAATTCCGCCCAAGGTAAGTCGTGCTTTGTGGTATGCAGTGTCTTTTACAGAGAGGAGAGGTAACACCCGACTAGGCTCTTATATCACCTATTTGGTCGATCATGCAGGAAGTTTGTTGAGGGAACACAACCAGTGTTGTTTCGGGGCCTTCGAACCACTGGGCTTTCTTGGGGTTGTTATAGCTTGTCCTCTCTCTCTCTCTCTCTACTTCTTGGTCCGCGCGTTTGGTGTCGATCCCGGGTCTGGGTGCTTGCAGGGCGGGATATATGCTGCTTGCCAGCCCAAGCTGGAACATGAGGCTGCGGTGACACGTGGGGGAGGTAAGGTAAATTAAAATTTGCCAAGTGAGATAGAGGGTGTTGGAGATGCATGACTCTTGTTGATGTTGCTGATATCATTGATAGGTATCATCGAGCAGTAGAGGTTGCAGCATGGTGGTCGATTCACTGTACCTTCGAAGTCGGCGGGGTGCTTGCTTGGGGGTTGAGCCACGTGAAGCCGGTGCTGCATGATGATTTATTCCCCCGTAGAGGTATTTTACGACGGGAGTTGAGACTGGAGTTGAGGATGGAAGGAGCAAATGCCCGGAGGGATAAATCCATCGTGATCCATGGAGGTTCCATGCTACGGGCATGTTGCATGTCGAATGTCCAAGCTGTCCACCTACACCAGGCAGGACCAGGGTTCTTGATATTGGATGTCGGGCTAAATGCCATTCTTATACACGACGCATGCTCTCAAGGTCTCACCTCTCGTCAGCTCGGTCAGTTGTCCCTCTTCGACGTCGCACCTGAACAAAGATATTTATAGAGCCATGTAGCAGTCTCCAAAGAAGCGAGCCCCGCGTTTGGAAAAGGACATATATATCAAAGTTGTCTCCTTGGGAGCGTTCGTCCGCAACAGGACGCGGAAGATATGAGATATGGACAAGTGTCATGACCGACTTCCGAACTGTGTCCTTCCTTGACAAAAGGCACCAGATAGGTATCTGGATAGCAAAGGTGTCACAGAGGGAAGCAGGTGTAAGCACGGCGTCGTAGTTTTGTGTATGGATGGTCAGCAAGGGGTCATCCTTTCTTTTCTTCTTCTATCTGGTAGGAAAAAGGAAGGTGAGGGGGCTGTTTGGTCCCCGTTCCCCCGCTCCCGTTCCGCGGCATCATGCTGGGAAAGCCAATCGACATGAATGGGTTGTGTTGTACGGAGAGGAATGCAGGATCTCGCTCTGAACCCCTGTTGTGACGGTGACAAATGCCATGCCGGGTTATGGTGGTGGTGGACGTGCTGCGACTCGGAAGTCGGTGGTGATGGATGAACTCGGAGATAGTACATGGCTTTCTTGCCACCAGGTTGCCATTGACGAGCCGGATTTATATAGGAGTATGCCCAGTGAGTGCTGATGCTGATGAAGGAAAGATATTGAGATTCGGATGTTCCCATCGCGTGGATAAGCTTCTCCTTCCCCACCAATTTGCCCGCCTTGCCGCTTTCGGCTAGACCTGGATCCAAGTGTTGCTGGCTGGTGTGGGCTGATGATTTCTTCGAGAACAACTGATGAACCATGGACTCTGGCATTCGACTACCTACCTAGAGTCAGACGATGTGATGGTAAACTTCATTAGGGACCGTAGGGTGGTGAGTGTGATGTTGTCAAGGTGAGGGGTTAATAAGAGAGCAAAAAGACACTCCAGGCAGGTCGTGACTCGACTGATGTTCATCCTGACTTGTATGGAGTCTTTTCAACGTCCATAAATTGTAATGCCAATGCCGGAAGAAGAACGATTGCGTAAACCGACGAGGAGTGATTGCCTTCTTTCAGAATGCACAACTTCCTGGAAGCGAGTCCCGTCATTCCTAGAGCATCAACATCAACAGGATTTAGACATCTATCCAAAGGTCGAACGTCGAAGAGAGCCACGTCCATTACCGATATACATCCGCCCAGACCACACCAATACGGTTGAACCCCACAATTGAGCAGTTGTTAGCCGGAGACAACGGTACTGCTGTGGTAACAAATGCTCTGCTCGTCAGGTGCCGGAAGATAGCGGAGAATAGCGGCTTGACAAGCCAGAACACGCCAGACGCCCTGGAAATCCAACTGCCAAACCATGTGTGGCAGTCGCTCAGGCGTTTATTTCAGCACTTTTTAACACCTCGACTAGCGGCAAGAGGGAACGACATTTTTTATCTCCACCGCCTTTGGAAGGTCCCGTCCTTTTGCTGGAGAGGGTCTTGCAAAAAAAATAGAGGAACCTTCTTCCATACCCGGCCGCAAAAAAGTTTTATTCCACACACACACACACTCAAATCTCTTCCGAGTCTTTCCCCGTCTCTTCACCTTGTCTGGGTGTTTTGATATCTTTTCCCTCTCCCCCTTGAATATCCTTCTCACCTCCCCGGACGTGCTCCTTTACCACCTGGCCGTTTACTCTTTGACTTCTACCCAATTCGGAGGACCCATCGAGCAACTGGCTGGTCGTGTGCCGCGCCTCGCTTCGTCAACCAGGCCAAGAGATTTTGGAAGCTGTGATTGATTGGGAACAAAGCTGTCTTTGGCCTTATTGAGACTCTCGTTTGAGCCCCGAGCAGCCAACACTCGTACCGATTCACAACAGCCAAGTTGGGGAATCGATCAAAGCCGAACCGGAGCACCTCTTTCACGATTCGACTCGGATTCCGTTTGACTCCCTCAGACGCACTCAACTTCAGCAGCTTAACATAACTTGCCCGTTGTTGTGTGTCCTCGACGACTCCCTCCACCTCCCCTCGCTCTTTCCCTCAAAAAGGATCCCTCTCTCCTCGGGACAGAGCACAGGCCGGCACTTTTGCAGCAAGACCACAAATCTGCCTGCTTACCAGTTTCCCCCCAGTTCTTTTTTTCGGCAAACCTCGTCGCAGAAGCGTTGTTGTTGGTCCATCCTTCAACCTTCCCTCTCGTGACCAGACCCCTCCGGCCGAAAACACACGGTGCTTTGGGGCCAGTTTTTTTCCGACCGCAGTTCCGCATTGGCATAATATTTTTTTCTCTTGCCTTGCTGCCTCGTTAGACAACAACGTCTTTCAAACGGACCACCTCTGTTTCTCGACCACCAACATCCTCCTACCGACGATCCCCGACCACCCTAAGGAACCATCGAGGTCGTGCATATTCCGCCACCAGTCCACACGAGACATTGGCTTTTGCAACAGTCAGAGTCAATCTTACCAGCACGCCCACCAGCGCTCCCACCGTTTCCAAGTGCGGAGAGGTGTTCCTAACCTCTCCGGACAGACCCGACTGGGGAAGCTCTAGCTTCGATCTCCCTTTTAGCGCGTAGGTGGAAGAAGTACCGCTCCCGCCAAATTTTACATTAGGTACGCGGCAGCCTGTATCTGGTTGTCACGACGCCTCACAGCACCACCTCTTTCTATGGCAACTTCGACCTCGACACCGAGCTCAGAAATGTCTCAAACACCCTTTTCCTACGCGCAAGCCGCGAAGGGACAAACAACCCCTCAAACCACGCCCCAACCCACCACAAGTCCGGCACCACCCTCTGTGAGTTCACAAGGAAAGGATGATGCCAGAACCACTTCGACAGCTGCGACGGTATTGAGCACGACATCGGCCGAGATCGACTTCAACGACTCTGCCAAGCAGTCCAAGACCGACGACGAGCCTGTCTCGCGGAAACCGCAGACCGAGACCTCCTTGCCAGAGCCTACAACCGCGTCACGCCGAGTCAGCAATACCACCTCGAATGTTGCTACCAACGGAGTGTCAGCACCCGCTGAGCCAGCGAAGGCTGCTGCTACCGAAGAGAAGAGACGACGTTCCCCAAGCCGAACGCCCCGCTCGACCGACGGCGAGGCAAGGAAGGGACGGAAAGGCAAGAAGGGCCGGAACCACGACAAGGAAGGCGATGCCGACAAGGCTCAGGACGACAAGGAGGACAAGGAACCTGCAAAGGCCCCCGTGATCCTGTCAGAAGCACCTATTCCCTCCGTAAATATCTGGCACAAGCGGAAGGAGGCACATGCTGCCATGGCCAAGACGCCTGCGTCGGGCTCCCAAAACGCAGCACCGTCGCATGCTGCGCAGGTTGATGATTCAAAGAGGCGCACCAGCGCAGAAGAGGATGATACCCAGATAGGAACTCAGAACGGTACCAACGGAGAGAAGGCACAGCAGAGGAAGTCGGCTGATTCTTCACGCCTTGCTGAGCAATTACCTCGGCGGAGTGCTCCTCGCGGTAGCCGTGCCCCTGACAAGGATGAGAAGTCCGGTGCCGAGTCGCTGCCTCCTGTGGCTGATGCCGCATTGTGGCCGGACGTGAAGTCTGCCGTTGCAGCAGACGAGGGAAAGAAGCCTCAGGAGAAGGTCGAACGCGTTGAGAAGGAGACCCAGGATGGGACAGCGCCATCCAAGCGCAACAAGAAGGAATGGGTCGCAATCCCCTATGTGCCCACGGTGAACTTCCAGACGCAGTTGCCCCAGCGGAGCTCGAAGCCGCGTGGTGGTGCTCGGGGTGGGAGGGAGGCTGGAACAACGAGGGCTGCGAACACGAACTCATCCCATGCCAGCGGTGCACCGGTGACCACTCCCACTGCGGACAAGACTCAGAGCACGACCAACACCGCCCCTGCCAAGGATGGCCGCCCACGGGAAGGCAGTGGTTCGGCTCGTGCCAACTCTCTACCCCCCAGTGCATCGAAGCGCGCCTCTATCGACGCCAACCCTGTCAGGGATGCGCGCAAGCCATCAGCTCCTGCGTCAACTGATCGCCCTCGTGAGCCGGCTTTGGACTCTCAATCTGTAAGTCGGACTCAGCTCATTGCATACGAGACCTAGTTAGCTGACCATGATGTTTTTCAGCAGTCTGGAGCCGCCAAGGCTGAGAACGGCCGCGTTGGTCGTCCCGATTCCAACCCGCCCAGCTCCGAGCAACAGTCGCAGTTTGCCTCTCGCAACTTGCCCGATCGTCGCGGCGAGGCAGGGTTCAAGGGATACGAGGCTTTCAAGGACACCGGCATGTCCGCGCCTAAGGAGCAGACCTTTGCTGCTCGCGAACGGTCCGAGGGCCAAGGACGCGGCCGAGGTGGCTATCGCGGGCGCGGTGGCCACAATACATCAGTTTCTGGTACCCACCAGCAGACCGGATTTGTCCCCAATGGACAATACGCTGTTCACCCCACTCCTGGCCGTCAGAATGGACCTTACAGCCCACCCGCACAGCAGAATACCTTCGGCAACACCTACCCCGGGGGATCATCCCGTGGTGGAGGCCGTGGCAGCGGTCGTGGAGGCTCGGGATCGGCCAACTACTCCCGTGTCAACTCCAATGGTGCTGGGCCTGGTCGGATGGCTCCGGTCAACGCTGGAAACGTGCCATATGACTTCTCGATGCCGCAGTACGGCGCGTATCCCCCAATGCCACCTGTTCCAGTGTACGACAACGGAGCAATCTCGCTGTTGACGGCTCAGATCGAGTACTACTTCTCGATGGAGAACCTAATCAAGGACACGTGGCTGCGCAGGAACATGGACTCGCAAGGCTTTGTTCCGTTCGACCTCATTGCTGGGTTCACTCGCGTAAGTGAAATGGCACCTGATGCCGAGCACGTCCGCATCGCTTGCGAGGTGTCGGACAAACTGGACTACGTCTACGGAGAAGATGGTGTAGAGCGTCTTCGCGTTCGCGATCAGTGGAATAGCTGGGTCTATCCGTTGGAGCAGCGTCTTGAGAAGGCACAGAATGACGGCCCTCGATCGATCATCTTCCGCTCGAGGCATAGCAGCCAGCAATATCCTCCTGCTGCACCCATGATGCCCGTTGGATACCCCGCTACCTCGCCGACCATGTTTCCTGGCAACTTCCCTCCAGAGGAACAGATGTACCAGCAGCCCTACATGAACGGTGCTCACTACGACGCGGGCATGAACGGTGGTGACATGGTGAACGGTCACCGGTACACTCCCGAGACTCAACTGTCTGCTGCCGTTCCCGAGTTTGCGCCCAGTGGTGTCCAGGTTGGCGGTGTTCAACAGCCACCTTTCACCTTGGAAGGCGCCACGACATTCTCGGATGAGCGGGTCGAGGACCTGATGGTTGTGGTGACCGACGACAAGAAGGAGGCCTCCGCGTCCTCGGGTCCCCCCGAGGCGGCTGTTGTCAATGGCACCAACGGTGTCGACAGGTCAGTTCCAGCAGCTTATCTGTTTGCCGAACCCCGATGTTGACATACTATCCAGCACCCTTGCCGAAGTCAAGTCCCCCAAGAACATTGTATGGGCAGAGAACCAGAAGCTCAGCCTTGGGCCCAATCAGGTGGAGGTGCGTTATGTCGATCTGCGCAAGAAGGCGTTCGAGAAGCGTGCCGCTAAGGCTGGCGAGGCCTCACGCGACATGCAGAACCTTTACAACTTCTGGGCGCACTTCCTCGTACACGACTTCAACGCCACAATGTACGATGAGTTCCGCAGCTGTGCCCTTGAGGACGCCAGGGCGAAAGAGAATCCGGCCGCAGTCTCGGACTACGGACTCAAGTACCTCCTGCAGTTCTACAACGAGATGCTCCATGGTGACATGCCGAAGCCTTGGGGTAAGGACCGACCGGTCCCCGAGATCATCAACCTGCACCACCAGGGTGCTCTTGAAGCAAAGCATTCGTATCGTGCGAACAGCGAGACGCGGATGTGAGAGGGTTTCGTTTTGCCATATCGCCTGGAGTTTTCGGAGTTCGGGCATGCGGTGGTGGTCTCCTTTGATGGAGTTCGTGGGTTTGACCTGTGAGCAGGGCAGCATCTAACAGGACTGTGTCTGTCGTATCTCTTGACCTGGTTGACACTGTCCTCTGACACATTTCGTGGCTCCAACGCACGCTCTGGAATCGCGATACCCGTCGACGGGAAGCAGCTACGGTCTGCACCCTTTGGCCGTTGGAATCTTCATCTGAAACTCTCTGTCGAGATATTCGGAACATGGTCGAATCTGACTCTTACTATTTTGATTTTTGGGATCGAGCCACCATTGCTCCTCATGAGCACTGTTGTGCCTTCCGGTGGTCTCCTGCGGCTTCAGGGGCCAGGGTGCTCAGACGACTCTTCAGTCTGCGAGGAAGTGTTTGCGACGCCCACAGCTCGTCGCCTACGCCATGCTATTGGACGGACACGGACATCTCACCGTCGTTCATCTACCAGGCTGCAATGCTCACAGCTTTCGAGTTGGCCATGCTGATTATCAGTTGGTGTGGACCTACCGCTGTGAGTCGACACAATATATAACCAGCCAACCAATCATTGGCAGGACGCATGCTGCCCGGTTTCGCTGCGTCCCAGGGCCCTTGTCCATGTCAGGCCTCGGCGTCTTGTCTTTTCGGGCAAGCATTATCTCTGCTCTTATCTGTCGTCATCATGGCGATAGGGCATTTGGAACAGCGTTTAATGTTTATATTCTGTTTCTTTCTTCCGACAAGCGGCTCGAGGCACATGGGGAAAACGGAACTCAGCGGATTCCCTACCCGGTACCTGGTATCCCAGAGAGGGAGGAGGCCGGCTCACCCTTTCTTGTTCGCTAGACGACCTCCATTTTTTCAACACGCGATCTGCGATCAACCCGGAAAAGTCTCTTTTTCACTTCAGTTCTTACTTCAAAACAAAATCATCAAGGGGCGAACCTCTGCATTGTCGAGATTGCGACAGGGCAACTTCTTTTTCTGCACTGCATTTAAGGGAAGGGGAAGGGAGCAAGGAGGTTGTTTGGTCTGCTGGGGTTTCGGTTCCCCCTCTCTATCGACATGGGAGTTTCTCTTTTTTTCAGCGTTTAGACATTGAGCTACTTTGCTCAAGACCTAGTCTGTGGGGAACACACAGATTCTCAGATGTTGCCAGGCTCGTTGGGGTTGTTCCGTCTTGTCACCCCCTCAACATCTACTCTCCCCTTGACGCCTATCGGAAGACAAAAAACTGGTTTTAGTTGTGGCTTGTAAATGTATGATTAGAAACATTAAACTAAAGATTTAAAGACAAAAGTATTCAGCGTTGCTTGGTATCATTGAGTCTTCATTATCAACTGGTTCGCAGTGAAGTCTCCATCGGCCGTACTATCACCACCAAGTCCATCACCATATCCAATTAACCCAATTTTCCTAAAGAGCAGCAATCAACCCAATCAATCCTACCAGCCCAGCAACAGCCCCCGTCGGCCTCACCAGCGCAGCCGCGTTCGTACCACTGCTCGAGCTGCTTGTTGTCGCCGTCCTGCTGGGAGAGCTGGTGCTCGTCGTCCCACTCCCACTGCCACTGGTAGTGGTAACCACCTCCCCCGTCGTGCCAGTAGTCGCGTCGGTAACGACAACAGCAGAAGTGAAACTCGTCGTCACCACCGCCCCCGCCGAGTCGGTGGTGGTCGTAACAACCACGGTCTGCCGGACCGTCGGCGTCGCCCCGGTTTCTCCCCCTCCACTCTCCCCCTCGCTTTCTGTGGTGGGTGCAGAGGTCAACCTCGTATCAGTCTGGATTGTGAGGAGGTTACTGCTCGTCTCGACCGACACGCTGCCTATACCGCCCACCACCGTCCCACTCGCGGGTGTAGGTTGTCCCGCACTAACAAACGTCAAACTCGCCACGCCAGACTCTGTCGGCCTCAAGCTCCCGATGGCGGCCGTCAGGCTCGACAGCTGGTCCGAGTAACCGGAGGGAACGGCCGAGACGAACCACGCGGGGAGGGAAGAGGCGTCGACGAGGACGGAGTAGATGAGCGAGTTGGCGTCGCCTGTCACGTGGGCCGCGGCGGCGGCGGAGGACACGGCGGCGGAGAGGGAGGAGTAGACTGGGGCTGGGATGTAGGCGGATATCAGGGCGGTGGCGGCGGGGGGGAAGGCTGTTGGGTGTCTGGGGATGGTGTTAGCCTGTGAAATGGGGTATACGATGACGGTGATGGTGGTGGTGATAAAACTTACGCTTGACGGTCTGTTAGCTGGGGAGAGGCTAAGGTTGTGCTCGCTAAGACGAGGAGGGTGAGTCCTTTTGGAGACATGATGATGCCTCTGGTTATGTCTTTTGGTAAGGTGGTTGACTCGTGTGTAAGTAAGTGTTGGTGGTTGACGCTATCTGGAACTTCAGGTTCAAGTTACTTGTGCACGGAGTATTGGCTCAGATATCAGGTGGGACAGGACATAATATCAGGGAGGATTGGTGGAAGACATGGTTCGAGGTTTTGCATGTGAGGCTATATACTTCTCGCTACCTATATACTATGTGGTGAAATACTTGGTCAGGGTGACAATAAGGTAGCAACCGAGCATCCAGGTCTCGCTTGATCAAGCAGGTGGGCAAGCTTCCAAGCTTCCAAGCTTGACAAGAGGATATCAAGCTATTGGTTGGCCAGCTTCATTCACCCCTGCGATTGCCCGTATGGTTACTTTCCTTGAAAACATGGTGTTCTTTCTTTGCAGTTGGCAAGCTGCAGAGACGCAATACCAGGTATACCCGACAACGGGATCTCGCTTCACTCCCGCTCGCTTCACTTACACCGGCGAGCTGTCAACGGACGTAGTATACCGTTCCACAGTCGAGGTTGTTTGCCTGCTCTTTCCCATTACCGATGAGATGGCCGCGTAATGCGACATCGAGGTGAGTGGCATAACATTCTGCCTCGAAGAGTCCTGGAGCTGCATGCCTGGAGCTGGATGCGTGCCGGAGATGGTGTGGGGCCGGGCATGCCAAGCATCTCGAAGCACTACGTCACCGGACTGATGTGGCTGGTGACGCCAGATGCTGCATCTCGAAGTGTGGCACCAACTCTTCTGCCAATGATGAAGTGCCGGGCCACATTGGGCACAACTCGTGTGTAGAGTGCCAGGAGTGCCTTGACAAGAGCCTGCTGCTGCATCGAGAAGACACATATGTGTACCTTTACCTAGATGCTCCAATTCCGATGCCGGGCAGCTGTCGGGCTCTCCATGTCTCGGGCGTTACAAACTGCGCCACCAGAGAGATGCGTCAGTCACGCAGGGCTGTTGCCCCTCATTCTGTGGCGCCTCTGAGCCCTACCAGATAACGATAAGGAGGCCTCAAGCCACTGCAGCAGTGCATCTCATTACCGTGTAGGAATTGTCGGGAGAGGGAATGTGGAAAGTATCGCGGGAAGCGGGAAGCCTAGGACGGTTCTCCACTTCGATGAATGCCATTGTCGGATGGGATATCGGGCTGGGCCGGACTGACGTGCGATGCTCGCTGGGACGACATGATCCGAGATGGGCTGAAGTTGATCAAGATGCGGCCGAGCGAGCTTCTTGTAACCAAGGTAGTCCAGCATGAGCTGCTGCTGGCAGTGGTAACAGAGAGAATGGAAGAAGAATCATGTCCATGTCAAGTCCAGAGCCTGGTTGAGAGAAGTGAAGCGAAGACAGTGTCTCGTGTCTCATGTTTTTGTAAAGGAGGTGTGGAGAGATTCATGGCGTTGGACCCTGTGTGGTGAAATGGTGGGAAATGTGTCGAGTTGTGCCCGAGCAAGGTGCGGTAATGGTGGGGCAGCAAGAGCCAGCCTCCTTGAATCGCTCACCAGGGAAGGGTCGGCCCTCACTCACCGTCACAGCGCCTGCCGCCTGCCTGGTTTGCCGCTGGGCTGTGATTTACGGTCATGTTTCATTCTCCCTCCCTCCCTCTTCCTTCCTTTTCACATTGTGATTCCAACCACCAAAACGTTCCAGGTTCTCTTGAGATATTCTGCCTATTTACATATCTCACGAGTCAGCTACTAGATCGAACTGTCCATCTCTTAGCATCACCAAGTAAGCAGTGCCACGATTCTCTTAACCCTGGCAAAGTCAAGGAACTAACGGCGGGCCAAGTTGTATCTGCAGACTGCAGTGACGGCTCGTCTTACAGACTCCCATCGCATAATTCTCCCACTCTTGGAACCCCTCCTTGCTCTCCCCTCTTCTCTCGACTGAATAAACCCCCTGCGGAAATAGAACCTCGCTCTGTCATCACCCCGAGCGCCATCTTACACCTCACTCGTCTTAACTGCCATATTTTCAAACACTTTCCTGCTGTTGTTGGTGCAAACAGCGCACAACCTGAGCTGCCATGGCAAGCTACGGGTATTACGACGATGCGCCACCAACCCGGGAGCGCACAACCCGCTACGTTCGCGAGGAGCGACGCACCGGCGGCAGCGATCGCGACCGCCGCTATGAGAGGGACGACTATCTAGGAGTTCATGGGTCATCGCGCGATCTAGTTCCGCGAGGCCGTGAGAACAGCGACCTCTCGGTTGAAGAAATCCAGCGCGACTTCCCTCCACCCGGCTACGCTGGCAGAGATATCCGCCGTGCCCGGTCCGCCGGAGCCTACGATGACTATGATGACCGCCGCTCTTACTACGACGACGACCGGGACTATGACCGCCGCTCCAAGAAGGGCAGTGGGTCCAGCGTCTATATTGAGTCCGAAGAGAAGAAGCGCGCACGTGTCCTCGGCAAACAAGAACAGATCATTGCTGCCATCACTGGCGCCGCTCTTGCCATCGGCGGCAAGGAGCTTTACGACCGCCGCGAGGCCAAGAAGGAGGGCCACGATGTGCACAGGAACGTTCTGGCTACGGCGGCTCTCGGCGCTGCTGGTGGCTTTGCGGCATACCAAGGCACGGAATTCTACAACAAGCGCCAAGAAAAGGAGAAGAAGTCTACCATGGTCGTGCACAAGGGCCGTGATGGTAGGGTCGACGCATACTACTCTGACGAGGAAGATGATCCCAAGGAGAAGAAAGGCCACAAGAACTTCCTCGAGGGCGCTCTAGCAGCTGCTGGTCTGGGAGGAGCTGTCAAGGCTCTGACCGGCGGTGGTGACGATAAAAAGTCTGACACCCGCAGCCGTGCTGGGAGCCGGTCGAGATCCCCCAAGGGCAAGGGTGAGGGCGCCAACAAGATCCAGAAGGCCGCCATGGCATCCCTCATCGCCGGTGCCACCGAGGCCTTCCGCGTCTCCAAGGAGCCTGGTGGCTGGAAGGGCGAGAAGGCCAAGCGTGTACTCACCGCTGCCGCTGGTGCTGCGGCCATCGACTCCTCTCTCAGCCAGGAGAAGTCGGGTAGCAAGCTTGGCCTTGCCGAATCCGTTATTGGAGGTCTGGTAGGAAATAGAGTTATCAACGGCTCCAAGAAGAACATCGAGGAGGACACGAAGACTGGTAGAAGCCGGTCTCGCTCCCGCGCTCGTTCTGACGCAGGAGGTGGCGGCGGATCCGGTTTAGCGGCTCTCGCAACGGCCGGACTCGGTGCTTTTGGTGCCAAGAAGATCTACGACAACCACAAGGAGCGGTCCCAGTCTCGCTCTCGTCGTCGCAGCATCGACTCGTATGACAGTCGCGACGGCTCGCCTGACAGGCGTCCCCAGCGCAGCCGAAGTGTCGTTGACAAGGCTCGGAACAGCCTAGCCAGGCTCGGCATCGGCAATGGGGTGGATGACGAGGACGACAGGCGTCGAGACAGCAGCCGTAGGCGCAACGCATACGATGACGAAGATGAGCCCAGAGGCTCACGCCGCCATCGCCATGACTACTCGGACGATGACGACGACTACTACAGGAGCAAGGGTAAAGGAGGAGGCAGAGACCGTGACTACGATGACGACCGCTCAGTACGTGGCGGCGGACGTGAACGGAGCAGGTCGCGTGGTGGTGGTGACCGACGACGAGGCAGCTCGAGAGGCTCGGGCTCAGACTCGGATCTGGGAGACTCGGACGACGATGCAAAGAGGGCGAAGAAGATGAGAGGTAAGCAAATCATCACCACTGGCTTAGCGGCCGTGGCGACCATCCACGCCGCGCACAATGTGTACCAGAGCATGGAGAAGCGGAACGCCCGCCACAAGGCCGTCAAGGAAGGGAGACTCAGCCCAGAGGAAGCCAAGAAGTTGAAGAGCAAGGCGCTGCTGCAAGACGCGGCGTCTGTGGGTATTGCGGCGCTTGGTATCAAGGGCGCCATCTCGGAACTCAAGGAGGCCAACGAGATGAGGCACGAGATGAAGGAGTGGAAGGAGCAGAGAGAAGAGCGGCACCGGAAACGGATGGAGCGGCTGCAGCGACAGAAGCGCCTGCAGAACGGCAGCGGCTACGACGACCGTGACGATGGCTATGACGGACGCAGGGCTGACAGTTGGTCTCCGACAGCTTCTCACAGGGGAGGACGGTACGACGAGGGCCCTCGGTATACCGACGGTAACCCTTACTCGGCCGCTCTACCCGCTCCTCCTGTCGGATACTCTGACAGGAGGTATTGAGGAGATTCGTACCACTTGACCAAGGCATGTATTCGAAGCCTTTCAGCTCCTCTCTCTATCTGGCGACTGTCATCTGCCATACCATCCTCAACATTTCACACATTACACATCTTGGATTACCCAACTATTCACCACGAATACCCCATCCGTCACGCATTTACGACTCATGAACAAAACACACGATACAACGATTGGGATTTCTGGCGCGGCGTTTGAAGAAATATGGAATTGGCTCTTCCCTCTCCTTGCCGGAACTTGATGGAGTGGTCGTTCTGATACATTCTTCAGTGCTGCACACTTACCACACTTCAACACGCATTCTGTTCTTGCAAAGATAGAACCTTCAACCTCAAATCCTTTCCCTTATCACACCCGGTTCTTGTTTTTACTAAATCCATTATTATTAATGAGTGGACACTAATATGCTTCCTAATTGGTGACAGACCGTGACCGTCGCCGTCACTAAAAGGGCGCTCGCGCTTCTTTCCGTCCCACCCGCAACACGACACACACCAGCCCAACCAACGACCCTGCATAGATCGCCACACACGGGGCTAGATCGGGTAACGGGTCAAACAAAGTCGATCAAAACCACCCGAACGTTACCAGTTAATTGCACCACAAACAAGGCGGCCGAAGGGAGCTTTGTTGCAGTTTTTTTGGTCCGGGTTTTCCGCGTGTGTCACTATGCATGATACGACCGGGGACACGACACGATGCACCAACGAACCACACTCCCGACACCGATCGATTCGAAACGCACGATAGATGGAACGCCAATTGGATGAAATGGAGGGACAAATATGGGCTTATTAGTTATCTGCTTTATGATTGGTTTATTTTCACGATCTGTTTGTGGGTGGTGTTCTCTTCCCCCTCTTTCGAGTTAACGCTTTACGAATTCTCAACATGGCATCACAAGTCTTACATTTCACATCTACCTACCCACTACTATCACGATATCCCATCTCTCTTCTGTGTTTCACACTCTTGAAGCCTCACACCTCTCGCAACCGGAATGGCCGAAGTACTCACATCTCGTCGCTGAGGCATACAACTCAAGTTTGTTATGTGCAGAGTGAGCTGTCAGACAAGGCGGACAAGATTGCAGCGGTCCTTCATGATATCACGACATGAGGAAAATGTATTTAGCAGCGCGGATTTAGATGATGATTCGAATTGCACAGTTTCACTCACTCAGTAACTCTTCATAGAATGAATGACAAGACCGTCTCCCCGTAACCGACAGCATCTCATTGTTAGACTCATCCTGGGCAACTGAAGTCGAAAAGTCCAAGATTGCCAAGGTCGATCGGGGGACCCGGCCAGGTGGGAGCTCCCGCACACCCAAAAAGCTTGGCAGGACCGATGACATCATGTCGCGAAACGGTCAGGAACGGGGACGGACGGTTCGGAGGTGGGGACGATGGAGCCATCAAGAACTACGGGTGGGATTGCAAAAGCCAGCAGGGGCCAGGGGGCTGCATCGTAACATCGTCACATTCCTGAACAAGTGGAGGAGTGATAAAAAGGGAGAAAAAGTCGCCGGTCCCGGCATGTCCGCGTGGTCAGATCGGTCGATCGAGTACATTAGCTTGTTGACCTAGGCCGTTTCTCTCTATCGCCCGATGTTTCCGTGCTCACCGCCTGCGGGTAACCAACTAGTACGTACACCGCAGGATCGTGATCAAATGTCTGAAGTGCATAGCATGCAATAGCCAAGAAATGTGTGAATACAGCACCACAAACTACACGTGTATCATAGCGGTGTACCACCCCATGGCCACAGAACCCTAAGAACCACCGCCCTGAGCAGCCTGGATACTGCCCCCGGTCTGCTTCCACTTCTGCGCCATGGCCAGCAGATTCGACAGGTTCTTGGTCTGCTGGTCGTCGGCGGGGAAGACGTAGTCCGTGTACTCCTCCCACGTGTCGTCGTCCAGCCGCCTCTTCTTCTTCGTCTTGCGCGGCATCTGCTTCTGGATCTTCTCGACGTCCTCCTCGCTGCCGTGCGTGCGCTCGAACGCCAGCCACGCGTTCAGGATGGTGACCCGCTCGTTCTTGAGCTCCCGCTCCTTCATGCTCTTGTGCGCGCGCTCGAACACGGCCCGCGCGCGCCTCTTGGCCTCCTCGCTGACGGGCCGCTCGACCTCGTCCTCGTCCTCGTCCTCCTCGGCCTCGTCGGCGCCCTCGGGCACGTTGATCTCGAACTGCGCGTAGCTGATCCAGACCTTGGGGTGGTTGGCCTTCTCGAGCAGGCGCTCGTACAGCGCGCGCGTCTTCTCGTACTCGCCTTCTTCCTCCTCGAAGTCGATGTAGGCCTTCCACACCACCTCGGGCATGTCCAACACGGGCTGCTCGATGCCGAGCTCGAAGATGCTGCGCGTGCGGTCGAGGTCGTCGAGGCCGCGCTCCAGCTCGGCCCACTTCACCCACGTCTGGCAGTTGGACGGGTTGAAGAGGACGTGCTTCTCGTACAGCGTGCGGCAGCGGTCGAACTCGTACAGCTTCTGCTCGAGCTCGATGTAGCCCTTGAAGATCTTGTCTTTGGGGCACATGCCGATGGCGCGGCCGAGGGTCTTGCGGGCTGTGGTGAGCTGGCCCTGGCGGATCTCGAAGTAGGCCTTGTGCAGCCAGATCTTGGCGAAGGTGAACTTCTTGTGCGGGATGAGGCTGAGGCAGGTGTCGTAGATCTGGCGCGCTCTTTCAATGTCCTTGGCCTCGAGCTCCTCCCATATCGCGTAAAATATCCACAGGTAGATGTACCGCCTCCAGTGGCGCTTTTCCTGCGTTGGTGGCACTTGGGCAACCGCCTTTTCGTAGACGTCGCGGATCCGGTCCACGTTGCCTGACGACTCCTCGAGACGGGCGTAGTCGAACCATATGTCGTAGTTCTTTGGGTTCTCTTTGACCTGTTCCTCGTAGTGCCGCCGCCTCTTGGACAGCACAACGTCCTCGACCCCCTCTTTATCGCCAAACTGCTTCTCAAATGTGGTGTACTCCTTGTGCAGAAGCATGGATTTTGACCGGGGGAGGTTGTCGAGGCCGAACTTGTAGATCGCACGAGCTCTGTCGTAGTCCTTGAGCTTCGCCTCGTACCTCGCATATGCGATGAAGAGCTTCTCGTCCACAAGCTCATCACCCAGTGATTCAATCGCGGTCTGGAACACCTCCCTCACCAGGTCGCTCGTTCCGAACTCCTCCTCGAATTTAGCCCACTTGATCCAGTTCCTCGGCTCCGGATGGATCATAGTGAACAACCGGAAGATGTCCCTCGCCCGGTCGTACTCGCCATACCTCTTCTCAAGCCGGATATACGCGCTGAACGCCTGCTCGTCGGGCTCCCACTTCATCCACCGATCAAACACCTGCCTCGTGCCGGGGATGTTCCCCAGCATCTCCTCCACATACAGGTACTTGTACCACAGCTTGTCCACCCGCGGCAGGCGCGTGACCGCGCGATCCAGCACGTTGCGCGCATGGTTGATGTTCCTGTTCTTCAGCTCGCTCTCGACATAGCGGATCCACACCTGCACGCTGTTCGGGTGCACGTCGAGGCAGCGCTCAAAGATGGAGCGCGCGCGCGCGAACTCCTTCTGCTCGAGCTCCCACTGCGCGTACTTGGTCCAGTTGTCGAGCCGCACGCGGTTGCGCTGGATGTAGTTCTCGAACTCGCGGCGCTTGCGGGCCTGGAACTCGTGCAGCTCCTCGAGGTCGGCGAAGCGCTGCTGCGGCGCCTGGATGGCGACCTCCTGCCTGTCGACGGCTTCGCGCAGGAGCTGCTCGGCGGAGATCTGGACGGGCGCGGCCGCCTTGTTCTTCACCCGCGGAGGGCCGTGGACGGACTCCATTTTCGGTACTCGGTACTCGATGCGCGTAGATGAGAGGTGGATGTATCGGTTCGATGAAGCCTTTTGTTGGCGATGGCGAGAGGGTTCTGGGGACAGGCCTTCAAGCACCTGAGGTAGAAACGAGGCCCTTTCGGCCGGTATGTCTCGGGGTACAACGTTTGACTTCCGTGTATTTGCTCGGAGGTAAGGAATAGTATGGTTGATATTGAATGGGTGTGTCAGTAAGGAACGTGTCTCTATGTTGAGACTAGTCTTCGTCTCAAATCTCTGTCTCGCCAAAACATCACAGCCAAGGTTGAGGCGCAAGAGCTACGATAAGATAACAGCAGAAAGCCTGTTGAGCTTATTAAGTGGGTACAGCGCCACAACGCTCAGCCACACCAAGTGAATCCCCTGCCTGGAAAGTCGAGTCGCGAACATTGACATCTGCTTTGATATCTCCCCGTCCTTGTTCGTTCTAATCCACTCTCATTACACAACTTCGCTACGCGCGCTCTCGACATTGCATCTCCTTCGACTCTTTCCGACGTACACTTATCAACACCTCAGCCGGAGTAGCGACACCGCAAACATGTCGACGCTTGCAGATGAGCTGCTGCAAGACTTCGAGGACACCGGCTCAGAAGGCGGCGACGACCAGCAAGACGATGGCTTCCTGAACGGATACGGCAATAACCAGTCGCTACGCGATGTGGGTATGGATGGCGATGACAGTGATGACGAGGAGAAGGATGTCGCCATGAACGACGCGGCAGACGGCGATGTGGTCGAGACGACTGACGACCCGGAAGAAGCGAAGGCCAAGGTCGAGAAGATGCAGTTGGGCGGCGTCCGCGATGTACGGAACGTGGCCGGTCTTATGAAGACTCTGGAACCAGTTCTTGAGGTTAGTGTCCGCGGCGACCCCCCTGTCCGTCTTGTGCATGACAAAACGTTTACATCTATATCCATGAACACTAGCCCTGACAGTATCCATCGGACGTTACAGAAAATCGCATACTATCAGTCACAGCCTCCTCAGGCCAACGATATCGGCAATCTCGAAGACCACCCCGAGTACCACCTCTTGACGCAGTCCAATAGTCTCTCGACACAGATCGACAGCGAGATTGTGCTCGTACACAAGTTCATCCGAGACCACTACTCAGTACGATTTCCGGAACTCGAAACGCTCATCACAAACCCCCTCGAATATGCGAAGGTCGTCGCAATCCTGGGCAACGGCCCCTTGGACGCCGAGAATATCAAGAAGCTACAGACGTCAACGGACAATCCGCTGAGCGCGACGTTAAAGTCGGTTCTCGACGGCCCGTCACTTATGATCGTCACAGTCGAAGCCACCACCTCGAAGGGAACGGAGATGTCACCAGACGAGCTCAGCCGCGTTGTCGCAGCCTGCAAGATGATGATATCCCTCGACAACGCCAAGAAGACACTCACCGAATACGTGCAGTCGCGCATGACGATCTTCGCGCCAAACCTCACAGCCCTCATCGGCTCCCTCACAGCCGCCCAGCTCCTCAACACGGCCGGCGGCCTAACAGGTCTCTCGAAGACGCCCTCCTGCAATCTCGCGGCTTGGGGGTCAAAGAAGCAAGCCAACGTCGCGCTGGCCACCAACATCGGCATCCGCCAGCAAGGTTTCATCTACCACTCTCCCGTCATCCGGCAGGTTCCCACCGATCTCAAGCGCCAGGCCATGCGCATGTTCGCCAACAAGATCGTCATGTGCGCTCGGAGCGACTGCTTCCACCAGTCCCGCGACGGATCCGAGGGCGAGCGGCTGAAGGACGAATGCCTCGAGCGTCTCGACAAACTCCAAGCCAAACCCAACAGCAAAAACGCCCGTGCCCTCCCCGCTCCGGACGAGAAGCTCTCGCGCAAGCGCGGAGGTCGCCGCGCCCGCAAGGCCAAGGAGGCGACAGCCATGACGGACCTTCGCAAGGCACAGAACCGCATGGCGTTCGGCAAAGAGGAGAAGGAGATCGGCTACGGCGTCGGCGACAGCACAGCCGGCCTGGGCATGATCGGAGCACAGAGCGACGGCCGACTGCGCGCGGTGCAGATCGACCACCGGACACGGGCGAAGCTGAGCGCCAAGAGCCAGGGCTGGGGCGGCGCGTCGAGCCTCAACAGCCACGGCGCGGCGTCGAGCCTCAAGGGCGGCATCGGGGGCGTGGGCAACGTCAACCTGCAGGGCAAGGGTCTGCGGACCTCCGGCGTCGGCACCATGCTGGGCGGCACGAGCACCACGGCCGGAACTGTGTCGTCGTTCGCCTTCGCGGCCGGCCAGGGGTTGGAGCTGGTTGATCCCAAGGTGCAGGCTGAGATGAGCCGGAAGCGGAAGGCGGATGAGGACAGGTGGTTCAAGGGCGGGACGTTCACGCAGGCTGGCGGTGGCGCGAGCACGGCGAATGGTGGGTTTAAGAAGCCTGAGCTGCCGCCCAGCAAGAAGCAGAATACGGGGAAGTGATGGGACTGGGTCGTGGGAGCTCAGCTGTAAGAATGTATGATTTTGGGAGGGAGGCAGAGGATGGGATAATGCCAGATACTACATGCGAGGATGTCAAGGGCGGTCGCTATGGGACGGGTTTGGGACCGCTCCGTCCTCAAGGCAGAGGAACATGGCATTGTTACCGACCCATGCAGCGCAAAGGAGGGTTCGCGCGAGGCATAGATACCGGGAATGGCAGGGGGAGTGGACTTCAGTTGGTTGTTCTTGAGCTGACAGTCTGTGCAAGAGGCACAGTCTGGACCTCACAGTCATGTCTATTTGTTAGACACGTCGCCCTTCTCTGAAGCAGGCAATATTTACATTCAATGGACTCCCTAAACAGAGGGCCGTTTACGGCAATCCATGGCTTTGACTCGGCGTTGATCTCATTAATGCATAAGTGACCACCCCGGACGCATCCAAGTGAGGTATCTACACGTGTACTTAAGTGAATTACGCCAGCGTCTTCGCCGACGCCATCGACCTCGTTCATGACTCTTGGCTTATTGCAGTGCTGCCATCCTCACCGCAGAAGCTAGATGGGATATGGATTGCGTACAGCGTGCCAAAGGTCTGTCTTCGTCTGCCGTGTGGTCCTGTTGCTTGTTGCTGATGTGGTGACATCTTACCAAGGTAGACCGCCGACGGGTACTGTGCCACTCACCTCGCTGACCCCCAGGCACACTGCCACTGTCCAAAATCACACCGACTACCAAAGAAGGCTAATCATGACACGGAGGAGCAGACCGACATCCTGAGCAGCCGTGGGCAACCTGCCGCCAAGACGATCCTCGACGGAGATAAACCTCCACGATGATCAGAAAAACGATCGTTTTGAACCACATCCCTCAGTAACCGCAGTCTGACTGATATGCCGCCGAAGTCACCGTTTGACATCTCACCGTTAACCTGCCAGCGACAAGAGCATGACGTAGCATCCAAAGAAAGGGACAAGAACCCTTCAGAAATTTCAGTCCCTCAATGTAACCCCTGCGAGCGTCAACCGATTCTCTGGAAAGCTTCCACCAGGAGGATGATCCTCCACTGTCACGATTCCGTCGTTAGTGTCATCAGATCATTCCAGGTTGATGGCGTGCGTCTCGTTTGTCACTGATTGCGGGGCAAGACGCCAGACTACCAATCACGTCGCGGCTTGGCGAGCAACCCAAGCATGGGAAAGTCGTGCGAGACCCCGCCGACCCCATGGCATTTTGTCAGATTGCCATGCCGTGGGTTGGCGCTTCTCCGCCACCTCAGCGGAACGCACTCACCGTCAGGAGTGCTAAGCCAGGGGGGTGATCTGCAAAATCGTTCCCCTCTTGAGCGTAGGCTCAAGGAGGTTGCGTTCCTTTCGCTCTGATTCGCCCATTTTGTCAATGATGGTGAAGATGCTCTCTGCGCTGAGGGATCGACGGTTTGCAGTGTTTTTACTGCATGATGATCATTTTTGAAGCTGGTTGCTGAGGTTAATTTCTTGGAACGAGGACAGAGAGCAGACACACAATTTGTGGGTGATCCTGGTGATTTGTCGTAGTGATCCCTTTCTTTCGCAAGGATACAATCAATGCTGCGCGACCCTACACTGTCTTGAGCCTTTTGACGGACGCGACACTCGGCTGCTCGGCTCCTCCGAAGAGTAGTGCCCAGTGGAATCCGTGTGGCACACGCTTCTTCAGGGTCGAGGGCAGCGCATATCGTTGGCCGCTCAAATCAGGGTCCGGCTTTTGACTTGGGTTTCCTTGGTTTTTTATATAGCTGCCGATATGGTTGATTCCTAGTGGCAGATGATGGATTCGTTTCCAATCACGGAGCATGCTTGCTTTGTCGGGTTTGAGAACGGTCTGAGCTGACGTGGACGTGTTGTACTGCGTTCTGAGCACACATTTCCAAAAGCCACTCATCCATTGGCATTTACGTGCGGAATGGCGGCACAAGCTTTGGTTGTGTGTCACTGCGTCGACCGTGTTGCGGTACGTAATCGACGCAGCACGAATGCCGTCTGTGAAGGCTGATTCATGCCACGAGCGGGGTAAGGAAAGTCGAAATGCTTGTTTGCCCCTTCCCTCGTCCTTTGACCTCAAGCTCGACCCCCGGAATAGAGCAGACAAAGAGCGGAACGCGCCATCACACACACACACCACCAAGAACGGCTATCCGTGTCTTCCGTTGGCGAAGGGGTCCCGAATCCTTCACCGGCCGGGCTCGACGGCAACTTCATGACAGCGGGGTCAAGCGAGTAATCGGCCGGCGCCTTCAGCATGATACCCCTGGGTCCAGTCGTGGTTGGTTGCCGAACCTAAATGCTCGTAAATCAGCGTGAACTCTAAAAAGCGAGGGTGCAACCCCAGTTTCTAACTCAGTGGTAGAGGTACATACCACAGTAGTAGGCATGTCGTAATAGACCACACCTCCTCCTCAATGACCGGGGATAGTGGCATCTCGCCTCACGTCTAACGAGAAGAGGCACAACGCCTGACGGCATTCCGCTCCGGAGCAGGCACTCCACCTGGCTGCCAGTAGAGGAATGATAGAATCATAAGCGTGGCAGTAACTGGGCACACATCCGCTAGACCTAGACTACCTAGAGAGTGAGGTGTTGCATCAGGTTGTCAGCGCTGAGCCTTATCTGATGCCCACTCACACACCATCAGCCCACTAAAGACATGCTGTGGCTTGATCATCTATCGAGGTGCTGGACCATAGCACAGTAGGGTAGAGCATGCGCCGTCGGATTGGTAACATCTGGCGGGGATGGATGAGATGGATATTGTAGTTCTTCATTCTTGTCTCCATTGCAAATATGTTTACAAAAGACGAGTCGTTGTCAGCGACCGTTTATCGGTCAAAGAGAGCTGCAGAATAAAACGGGCAACGGGATTGGTCAGCGGGGTTCCGCGGCGGGACGGGTGACGTCTAGTCGAGCGAGCTTCAGGGACTTTTAGGGGTTCTTTTGCAGGACCCCTAATAAGGGACCTCAAGCCAAATACCGGTATGCCCGAATGAAGGCCGGTCGTGGCTCCGGTGCTGCATTTTCGGTGGCTTGGCCCTTCTGTGCACTCGTAAGCTGCGGAATGCTTTCATTTCGAGGTTTTCTTCGGACTATGTGTCGAGTCCGGGCGGTCATGATTTTTCATCAGCAAACCATCTCGAAATAGGTTGTCTGCTGTCAACAAATTGGGGGAGCTGAAAGGAAGAAAGGCTTAGGCATGAGAACCCGAAAACCTGACTGGGCTGACAGGGGTCCACTGCACTCGGCCCTGTCGCCTTAAGTAAAGTGGAGCAAACAGGGACCGGTTCACGCCACACCTCATGTCTGCATGTGGTAAATCTGAGTGGGTCATGGTGGATCTTCCCGCAGTTTGGCAGGATCCAGGGTTTAGCGCCTGGTTCGATCAGACTCCAAAACCTCGATCATGCAAACATTTCGAAGCAGTCATTCGCGACGTTCCTGAAATCCCAGGCCTTCCCGACCTTCGGCTTCAAACCACTGCCAAAAATGAGGTCAAATCTGTCGGTGAGATTTTCATACACGTCTGCTCAGGAGATCAGCAGCAAAACCCGCTTTGTTTTAATATAATTTTGTCCGCCAGTTCCCTTGTCAACGACAGTCAGAAAAGCAACATTGCTACGTTTGCCATAGCAAATAGCGGTAAAGCCACCCGCGGGTTCTCCAGAATGCCATGCAGATCTGATGCGAGAGAGATGGGAATTCGATCAGGTGCGTGCTATCTTCCACCGAGGCACGCATACTGACTCTGCAGTCGTGCAGCCATCTTCCACGTGTACTTGCAGGCCGTGGTTCAGGCTGTTGTCTCTGTCAAACAGTCGGAGTGGCTGCCGAACTCAAAAGACATGAAGCCTCGAAGCCTACCTACGGAGCTTACGCACATAGCAGTTCCCGCTGATGAGTAAAGGGAGATCAGGAACACGCGGATCAGGAGAGCTCCTGTCTCCTCCACTGACAGAGGGCCGGTGTCGAAAGCGATTGGCACATGGAACCAGCATCCACAACCTTTTTCTTCAGGGTCATGCTGTTGATTGAGGAATTTCCTGATGTGGACCCCTTCCGCTGAAGCCGTGGTCTCTTTCCGCAGTGCCGCTATCGCCATCATGAAGATTCGAACAACCGTTTCATTAATCACAGATTCTCCTACGGCGTGTTGCCCTCAAACTCTAATAATCGAGCAGCATCCCTCTCGGTAACGGAGTAACGACAAGGTAGTTTATGTCCGGCGAGAACGGCAATGGCCCTGGCTGCCCAGTGCCCTCGACGCGAATTTCAGGATTTTGGTACCGCGCTTGTGCGCGGGAGTCAAGCTGCGGAGCAAATGCTACGGACGGAGCTAGCGAAGTATCGCCTCCAAGCTGAGAAGTACCTGGACGATCGGGAAGTACCTGCTCATCTCCACAAAGTCTCGCGGCAGAGCCTGGTCGATCAATGATCTTGTCCGATTATTGGTTGCCCAGTTTTGGTCGTTGTCCCGTCTGAGCCCCAAGTCGGATGCTGGGGACCTGCAGCAGCCTCCCCGTTCCAAACGACACGACCCTTCTTTTCGCTTCTCTTTCCCCGGCCGGTTTGTCCAGCAGGAGGATCGATCCACTGCAGAGGACATCAGTTTTGTGTTGCTGAGCTCCAGGGCTCCTCCAGAGAAACATCAGGGGTCTTGGCGTAGCTGTCGTGGTATCCAGGGTCCGCACTTCATCCTGAGATCGAGATCTGTCTGCTGTGCTCCGCCGAGGCCAGTGATGAGGCATAGTTCGCAATTCATACGGCAGCAGTGGTGCGGCTTCAGGTGCACAGGGCGGCCAGTATGTTCAGCAACACATTGGACGCAACTTATAACGAGATCCTTACGCCAAGGTCTGGTTGAACTCTTTTTTTCAGCTACTTTGACTCCGGATGAGCAGTGCTGCGACAAACGTTGGAGGCCGGAGAATATCCTCCACCCCGCGTCCCCTTCGTCTTTCCATGCCAGACGAGGTGATCGACGATGCGATTGAGGTGAATGCGTCGCGGTAACGGAACCCTTCCAGGTTTCGACAACCCGGGATTCCCGCGCCGGGCATTCCATTTTAATTAATACTCGTCGCGTTCAAACGGCCGGAAGTGTCAGCTCATCAAATTGTTTCCCGGCTTCCCTCCGGAGAAATTCCGCTACTACGTGCCCGGAACGCCTTCGATCGAGATCAACAAATCCTTTGGGCCCCCAAAGTTGGCAGCCTTTACGAAGCTACTCCGCTGACCTGACCTAAAAGGGCTAACAGGTTACGAACTTTAGGGGTAAGGGCTCGCCCACGGTATACGTCATCGTGACAAAAGCACATTTCGTCATTGTTGCGCAACCATGGACCGCAAATCCCGGTCGTCGCTGTGAATATGTCACGGCACTTGACAAGAATAATGTTTCCAAAAGGCGGCACAGCAGCGATATTCAGAGCCGTTGCAATGGCCTGAATGGATTGTAGGACATATGAAGAAGGCAGCTGTTTTACGAGCTTGTCAGCTGCAACATGAGCGCTGGACGCAGAGCAGCCTCCTGCTGATGGAACGGGGGCGGATGAAACGAGGGTTCAATTCAGTGCTGTGATCGCGATCGGGAGATCTGCTGCAGTTGTGAGCCATGCTCCGGAACCAATCACTTTTTGAGACAGCGCACATCAACGGCCACGTCGGATACGCCTGGTACGGTGCAGCGTTGTTCCTGATCAGCGTGGAGTAAGGTTACAAACCTTAGCTGATGGACTCCATTCTGTCGGGAGCTGGCTACCTACCACAGTAGGTCCTCATGGCAACGTTAGCCGACACGCCTTCGTCGAGTTTCAGTTGTGAGCTGCCATCGCCGGCCACACTTCTACACGAAGTTTAGTTCGAAAACTTGGTCGGCTAATCAGCTTTTGCGCATCCAAGAGCACGGCAACGCATGTGAGCACGCCAGGACTCGAGGCTGACCATACAATACTCTTTGCTGTGATCTCGATACCTGACCGTCGCAGGCGGGATGAGGACCCCTGGCGCCTTGGGGGGGTACATCGAGCGGGGTGCTTCGCCAGGATTGGTACCAAGAGCACGCTACTGGTACTTGGGCGACTTCTGTCGAACGCACAATGTGGCTTGACGTTCGACCCCTCGCCTGGTTTAACGCCAAGGAGATGGGTCCCCTGGACCCAGTCGGTGTCCGTTTTGGCGACAGGGGTCGACGCTTGCAGCATGCTTTTGGGTGTGTGTCTGAATGAGAGACGGACAAGGGAGCAAAATAAGAATGGGGTTTCATGCGTTCCCAGTCCACTTTCACTTTCCCATGTTCGGCCCTGAGTTGAGACGCTACTCGTCCACTTCCTTTATAAATGGCGTACTCCCCCAGATGTGCCACACACAGCTTCACCTGACGTACATTTGTTGATAGATACCTCTACCCTCTCTCGACTAGCTCATTACCCGAAGCTTCCTCTCCATCTTTGCCGAGCCGTCATTGCTTAGCTTCCGTCGACGTAAGTTCGTTCCTCTGAAGTTTGAAAGAATCTTCTCAACTCTATATCCGTCTCCCCATGGCTCCGCCCTGCTGCGTTTCCGAGCTGTCGACTAACACGGGTTGCAGCACACGAGAAGCTTGACCTGCAGCCACGGCGCAAAAGAACAGCGTGCTCCGGTTTCAAAGTTCAGACCAGACCAAATCATCAGACACATTAATAACGACACTATCCGACAATCACGATCCGCGCACTCCAGATCATCCCTCAGCCTGCAGTCTTGTCTTGCTGTGAAGCTCCGCCTGTTCGCTCATCACTCCTCCGGGACAAAGCAAGTTGTGTGTTATATACTGGGTTAAAGGGCCTCTTGGGTTATAACTGCCAGACGCCAGATCTATATCTGCCATCAGCCAGTCCCATCTTCAACATGCACGCCCGAGATGCTGCGGGGCGCCAAGTCTCGCTCCTGAACGATGACTATAACCTCCAACGCCGCCAACAACAACAACAGCCAACTTACCACAACTACCCACCGCCACCATTCTCCAGGAGTGAGTCTTCGTCGCCAAATACCCCAGAACTCCTACGGTCGGACTCGTACGACTCCCAGATGAGTAACGAGCCGATATCACCTCTCACTCCCGCCTATGAATTCGGTCGCTACGCTGTAGCGCAACCTGATGCGCGATCACACTACGACGACTACATGGAGTACAGCACCGGCTCCAAGCGTCCCAGCGCGGGCTTCGCGGACAGCAGGTCGTCTTCATACGAAGACGATGCAGGGACCAGCCCGTCTGCTACCACGCCGTCTTCGGAACGGCCAGGCAAGCGGTATCCATGTCGGTACCGCGACAGCCACGGCTGCGAGAAGACCTTCACCACCTCCGGCCACGCCTCGCGGCACTCCAAGATCCACACGGCCGAGAAGGCCGTCCCGTGCACTTACCCGGGCTGCTCGAAGAAGTTCACCCGCGCGGACAACATGAAGCAGCACCTGGAGACGCACTACAAAGAGAAGTCATCGCGTCCGTCACTCTCGGCCAGCGACCGGCGCTCCTCCACGGTGTCCAAGTCGTCATCCTCCAGCCGCCGGGCGGCGGCAGCGATCGCGTCTCTTCGGCAGACGCCGCCTCTACCCACACCCGGCGTCGGAGGTGCCTGGGACATGCGGGCGCTAAACCTCCCGCTCATGTCCAGGCCGGGCGCTTCGCGCGCCCCGAGTGGTCTCGACGCTCTCGCCATGGCAGTAGCATGCCAAGAAGGCGCTTGAGAAGGGCTAAGCAGCCGTAACAGGCTGTGCCCGATCTCTTGCGGATCACTCAACCACTACCCTCCATCCTTTCTTCACTTGTCCATATTTGCATTATTCCCATATACATATTCCGGTGTCGAAACCACTATACTTCCCTAATATACACGAACAAATGATTCTGGGGACCTGGTGTTTTCTTTTTTGGCTTTTTTGATCTGGAGTTCAAAGAAGGGGGTTGCAACGTACACGAAACAAGGCAACTTGCACTATCGTCGGGGGGACTGGATATACGAGATGGGGCGGTTTACAGGAAACACGAAGAGACAAACAGCATTTCGGCCGGCGCAAACGGAACGGCGATTGGGGTTCCTATCACCACTTCCGGAACCCTGTTTCATTTTGGCTTGGGTCTCTTTTTGCACACCTGTTCTTGTTACTTTTTGAGTTGGCCTCACTATGGAGTCCCGAGAAGGACTGCCATAGAGAAAGGGCTGGACGGCGACACAGCAATAACTGGATACCTTCCGGGGTGGGTTGCCACCCTGGTCACCAAACTAAATGGCTGTCGAGAGCACCTGAACCTGGGATGCAGCCAGTTGGAGGACTGTGGTCACCGACATTGGGGACGTTTGACACTATATAGCGAGGGACGGACATCTCGCTCGTCATGACCACAATAGCTGGCATAGACACATCTGAGTTAGAAGCGAATTGAACGAGCTTCACTGATCAATTCGCGCGTACCATGTTCCTGTGAAGGATCAATGTGATGATGTCTGTAGGAGAATACTCGTAAGGACCGGTTGATAGCCTGTTGAACTCCATAAGCACGCCTCGAAAGGATAGATAGCTTGCCTGCGCTGCATCCGCCTGCTCTAAAGTCATAAACATGAAGCCATAGAGATACCGCTTCAAAAAGGCATCTCCCAAACCCCACCCTCATCAAACACCGTGCCGCATCCGACGACAACATGCCGATTATCTCCCTCCATCCCGCACTCCTCTAGACAGTGCCGCTTTTCACTCCCCCAACTCCTTCCAAATCTTCTCGTCCTCCGCCACCGCCCTCGCCATCTCAAACTGCTCATCAGTCTGGCAAACCAGCACCCTATGCCTCGCCCCTTCCTTACCCACATCCTCCACCACCCCCTCGATCTTCCCCCCGTTCTTCCCCTCGTCAATCTCGAACCCGATGCACGCGCACTGCTCCACCACGGCCCGTCTCAGCTGCTCGCTCTTCTCGCCTATCCCGCCGGCGAACACGAGCGCGTCCACCTCTCCCTTTAGGGAGACGTAGTACGTGCCTATGAACCCGCACACGCGGTCCACGAAGAGGTTGAAGGCGAGTTTGTTGGTGGGGTCGTCCGAGCCGGCGATGGTGCCGAAGTTGGTCGTGCCCGTCAGGGACTTCCACCCGGACTCCTTGTTGAGGATCTCCTCGGCGCGGGAGATGTGCAGTTCTTTTGTGCTGGCGGGGGCGAGGCGGCCTACGTCTGACGCGTAGTGGAAGACGAGACTGTGCGTAATTGTTAACATGGCAAAAATGAAGGAGAGGATGAAAGGTAAGCAACTGGGGGGGGGATTTACCTAGGATCAACGCTCCCGCTCCTCGTAGCACCGGGCAGACCCGCCAGCGGCGTGAGCCCCATGCTCGTATCCCAACTCTTCCCGCCCCTGATGGCGCACGCGCTGGCGCCCGACCCCAGGTGGAGGGCGATGATGTTCGTCTCGCCCACGGGCTTCCCGAGAAATTCAGCCACGGACCGCGTGATGAAGGCGTAGCTGATGCCGTGGAACCCGTACTTCCTCAATTTGTTGCTCCTCGCGATCTCTTGGTTGATGGGGTACGTCCTGATGTGGTCGGGCAGCGTCGAGTGGAACTGGGAGTCGAAGCAGGCGACGTTGACGGCCGAGGGGAGCTTCTTGATGCAGCTCTTGACAATTTCCAGGGATTTGGCGTTGTGTAAGGGGGCGAGGTCGTTGAGCGCCTCGATCTTGTCGTACGTGTCCGGTGTGATGATCTCCTGCGCCTCGAAGTCGCCGCCGTGCACGATGCGGTGGGTGACGACGGCGATGTGGTCCTTGGCTTTGATCTCCGGGAGTTCGGGGTCGGCGATCATGGTGTCGAGGAGGAGGGAGAAGGCGTCGTCCTGGCTCTCGATATTTTCGTCCGAGATGTCCTGGGATTTGACGACGGTGGTCGAGCCGCGCTTGTAGTCGAGTTTGGGCGGGGGTGAGGTGAGGCCGCTCACTTGCAGCTCGGCGATCTGGGTTGGCCTTTGGCCTTTGGTTGCTGTGAAGACGGAGATCTTCACTGACGAGGAGCCGGCGTTTACGGAGAGGGTGATTTTCTTCGACATCTTTGCTTGCGTCTGTCCGGTGTTTTGCTGTGTGTATTGGTTGAGTAAGATAAGATGAGATCGCGATAGATGAGATGAGTATGGGAGTCTGGTTGAATAGATGAGGTATATATACCAGTATCAATCCCAAAAGTAGGCTCGGCTTGGCTTATAAAGGCGGGAGCGCTATCGTTATCGCGATAACTTCACGAGCACCACCTGGTTCCACACTCGTTTTTGTCCTGTCCGGAGAGCGGCCGAGATATCAGGTGTGAAGGTCGTCTCACAATGCTGCGGCGGCCGGTGATGGGCTGATTAAGGATGGCCAAAAGTCGTATGACGTATTGGAGGGGTCGAGAGGGAGCGGAGCGGGTCCCGGATGACGGCTTGGCACAGACGGCTTCGGCCCGTCCGACCACTTATTCCGGCCCGGAGCCCTGTGGAGTTTGATGTCTTGGGGACCAGTGGGACTATCCTATCCCAGCCACTCTGAGGCCTGGCCTTTACAAGGAGCAGGAACATAGTGAACGACACTCGACTCTGTGCTTGCCGAGTTTCACTCACCGCATAGGTGTCATTGCTCAGCATGCCTATCTGGTATCATAACAGACAATTCGCTGGTTTAGTACATGTTCATGTCTCGTATATGTCGTGGTGACCGCAAATGTCTCCCTGCCGTGCTCTCTTCGCCGGCATCAAGGACCAAGATTCTCACCTGCGGGACCTGGATCATCTGGCCAATGACCCCCAAGTTCGGCTGGTGATATGTGTCCGTTCATCTGGTTGCCGGTCAGCTCCGGAGACGGTAGTTCGACGTGGCCCTCTGGAAACGGGACACCGAATTCAGCTTCGGAACTGTGAGCTATGGCCCATGGTTCTATGAATCTGCTGTAGTCTGGACGCACGGTCAGTCGAATACCAACGAGCTGAGATAAGTAGTCGTGTCTCACCATCAGTCCCCTGCTGCATCCGTTCGTTCCTCGTGAACTGTATGCCCAGATACCGGACATCGAGGCCACCCACTGGTTGTGCAGCCACCGTATTCGGGGCCGCCTGTGCCTGACGCGGCCGGAAAAGCGACGTCGCCGAGAATCGTCGACCTGAGGTCGTGGTCTCCGCGCTTCCTCTCCTGGCCCCTCTGACCTGAATGCGGAGTCGGCGGTGGCGGTCATCTCTTTGTCGTACTGCCGGCTCGAAGTCGTTGACCAAGTACTCCTTCCATCGCCGTCTGTGGTTAGCGTAGAATGTTATGTAGTGATATGTTGTATATCTGTCGCGCCAAATTTTCATCCTCTGGATAGTGCCGAGGCCTCGCACATTGCCATAGTTGTCGGTCCTTCCGTGGGTATCGGACCAGACAACGTCAACGTCAAACCAATCGACCAAGTCTCTCCTTCGGACATCCCCTTGGAACTGTATAGAGCTCTCTATCGTCGTGAACTCATATTTGACCTCGATGTAGTCGTCGTGAAAGACGCCTTCTGGAGTCTCATACCTGACCCTGGATTGGCCCTTGAAGGTGAGATATAGCTCCAGCTCCCGAGGGTCTCCAAAACGCCGGTGTTGAGCGTGAAGGGTGAATGGATGGATGTCAGACGGCGAATCAGACGGGACTGTTTATAGTCAGTGATGTCCGAAACTTGTGCCTACTGCCGAAGAACCACGGTGTGACGGACGACATACGGTAGTGTTCCAGCACCTCTCCCTCATAACTGCACTGCCAGATAACACGGGGCGGATCTGTACCGATGACTTCCCATGGGCCGAGATAGATCGTAGATTCATTGGGTGTCTGTTCGAATAGAGTTCTTGATGAAGGCAATTAGAATGTGTAAGCGACAAGGGTGGTCACTGCTGTCCCCTGCTCACGTACATCGTCGCATGGTAGCCCGGAGGACCCAGGTCGAGCGGTCTCAGTGGTGTCTGCGGGTCGGACCCCTCCGACGTTAAGGGCGATAGTGCAGAGTTAGGGGTCCAAGCTGAACCGGATGGACTTGTGTGCTGAGCATAGGTGGTCGGGCCACTGTGCGAGGACGATACAAATGACGACGTTGACGGCCCGGGGATGGCCATCGCTCGGTGACGGATCTGGTAAAATGCCAGAGATAACGGCTGCCCTGCAGATGCGGGCTGTTGATAGGACACCAGCCGTTGCCACAAGCTGATGCTAACACAGCAGCTTGACTCGCCAGAGCTGGCTCTCTCAGATGAGGCGGTAATGATCCTGGGCGCAGCTGGGTCTGGGAGCCGTGACTAATTCCATGCCTGGTGTGAAGATTGCCGTCTCACGAGTGCCGAAATAAGATAAATCTGCAATGCAGGGCGGGCTGCACAGAAGGCTGGCGAAGAGTAACGGGGAACCAAGATCGATTAACGATAGTCCACAGCAACACATCAGCCTATGCGGACTCGACGGACCTGGGGCTCATAATGGCTTCCAGGACTTCTGAATGGACAACACCTCCAATGATGCCGGCCTGCCAGCTAAGTACTGCCACAGCTTAGGGTCGTTCGCCTTGAATGCTTAGGACGCCTGCTGTTAGAAAGTAATGCAGAATGACTTGTGCCCCAACTGTACGGGGCCGGGAGAAGACCAACAATAGAGCCGCTGTAGACTAGACAAGCCACGCAGGAAAGTCCGAGGGAACTAGGTTTGTCACTGCCCCCAAAATGCTGCCCCAGTTGAGCGGTCTCGGGACCCGCCTGCGGCTGGCAATATTTTGGCTGCCGAGAGCTGAGACGCCAGCAAGTGGTTGTGCGGGAGTCGAGCACATGGCACCAACCGACGATGGTGATTTGCGTAGAACGGGAGCATGCGCTAACAACGGCCTGCTTATTCTCGGGGTCCTGTGCGGGGCAGTTGTGTGGGACTCCCGCTAGTTCGGCGGAACGCTCCTGACCAATCAGATGCTCGAATGAAAGACGCGGGCCGTGCGAAGCTCACTGTGCTGAATTCGGCTCGCGAAGTTGAGACGGCGTGTCTCAGCGCAAATCCAACGTCGACACATCCACTCCAGCCAGTCTAGACCAACCGTGCCAAATACTATCACTTGAACTCTCCACACTCATTGACATATGTATCACTATAAGCAACCTCTTATATCTGCTTTTTATGTGATGCATGATTCATCATGCCGGTTGGAATGACCATGAGAGAGAGGGAGATCATGGAGAAGCTCTTCGATCTCAAGAAACTGACGAGCTCCGAGATTGCGTATGTGCTCGGCTGCAGCGTCCAAGTCGCAACGAAGCGGAAGAAGCAGTACGAGGACACGGGAACAATAACAGCCGTCAAGGAGATGTCCTGGCAGAAGATAAAACCGGAGCATCGCGAGGTTCGTCACCTTCGCCGTCCATCTCATCCTGACGCGTCGCGGCATAACTCAGCCGAATCATAAGAACAGGTCCTGATGAAATTTGTCGAGGAACATGGCGAGAACAAATCTCTCCAGCAGATGTCAGACTACCTAGCCGAAGAAACCGGAGTCAAGGTCACTCCCGTGCATATCGGCAGAATACTCAAGGCCGAGAATGCGGCCAGAGGACAGGCACGCAGGAAGATACGCGCTCCGAGGACCGAGAGCAAGAAAAAAGCTTGGCTTGCGCCCGAGATGGAAAGGGCGGCCCCTTACGAAAACAACGGTCGCATCGGCTGGTCTGTGCCGCCCCCGGAGAACAACGGCCGAGGCCGAGGCCTGGCGCCGGAGCCGCACTTCCTTCCACCAAGAGACGGATCGGGCCAACAGCCTTTGGGTCAGCAGCCTCTTCCATCACCAATTCACGGGGGCGAGTCCGGCTTTATCCCCGGATCTACAGCGTACTTCCTTCCGAGATCGGACGCATCACAGCCTTTGGAGCTGCAACCACCTCAAGCGTCAACTAATAGTTGCAAGTCCGAGTTCACAGAGAGGGGCAGACCAGAGCTCGCGGCGAGACCTCCGACATACTTCATTCCACCACAAAACGGACCAGTGCCTGCCGAGCAGGTGTCACACCAGCCCTCAGCCAGCCGGGTCGAGCCCGGGCTCACGGAACAGGGCAACTCGAGACTCACTGGGAGTCGTGATTCCGGGGTTTCAGAAAGGGCCAGCTCAGGATCCATGGATAGGGCCGGCTCGGGGTCAACAGATAGGGATGGCTCCGGGTTGACGCCTATGAAGGTCGCCGATGAAGCTCTCTGTGAAGCTCTTCGCCTAACGAGGGAAGCAAAGTAGCATTGACCCTGGGGTGTGCGAATGGCGTTGTGCACGAAGCAGGAGGGCATGTTATATGATGGCAACAAGCGTTGGTTTTTCGGACTCCTGCATGGTCACGCAATTTATACCCCTTTTTTCAGTGCCTGTCTTTTGCTCTTTTAACTAAGCGCTGCGCAGTCAGCATCACGCTGTGGGACTTGACGTACAGTGAGCCATAAGCCTTGGGACACTGTGGCCATGCAGCTTGACCCCCACTTACACCATTCGAGCTTCAACTGTCAATATCGGAGCTGTCAGCTTTTCTTACTCGGTCAAGACATGTCGATGAGGCAGCGATCCAGCGCTGTTGGAGAAACGAACCGTCATGACGGTGCCGGGACCGAACTTTCTTTTGGAGTCTTCTCACCGAGGGCTTGGGCGATATCCACGCGAAGGATGAAGCTGCAAGGCAGAATGAGCTCAAGCACATAGACGCGGGAACCCAAACAGTCCGGAGGGTGTAGGGACCCCCCGCAGCTCTCATTACCCTGTCGTTCTAGCCTCTCCGAGAATCGAAATAGCAGTGGGCAGAGCTAGAGATGGTGCAGCCAAGCCAATACCCGGACACAATACCTCGAACCATGGTATATCTGTATCTCACCTCGTTTCTTTTTTTGGCGAGGATTCATCTCATCTGCCTTCACGTGTCTATCATTCCAGGTGACATTGACACCTCACTGCTCTGAGCCAATGTGTCGCTGAGCCGATACAACATCTGCGTTGGGGGGCTAACCATCAGCTTGAGCCGTCTGTCATCACGACCTGCGCCTCTATTCCACCTTCTGTATCTTCTACGCACGTTTTCCACCACCAGCGTATCAAAGAGGTAACAACCATGTCCAGCGCATAGCTCAGTTGATTAATCCCCTCACCCCATCGCACAATGCCAATGGCAGTCGATACATATCCCGACCCGGAGAAGAAGAGGAACCGCGGGTTCCTGGGATCCGACAGTTCGGCTCTGAGTCTCCGCGATCGCCAGGTACGTGTCATTCTCCGTGGGTCTCGTACTATGTATGTATGCCCTGACCTTGAAACGTGTGCAGGATCGTGACCAACTACGTTACGAGCTCGATCTCAACTCATGGAACCTCAGGATCTGGGGTGTTGCAGCTTCCGGCTTCCTCACTGATTCGTAGGTGGCCCCTTTACATGTTTCATGTCTTGCGTACCATGACACCTGGACACGACTGTTATGGAAAGCATCGTGGGAAAGGTCCTGCTTTGGTTGACTTTGACGGCTTACGTGCGACAGGTATAACTTGTTCGCCAGCAATGTTATTCTCGCAACCATCTCCTTCGTATACTTCCCCGATGCCAGATGGTGCGGCCTCGTCATCAACTTGTTCACACTGTTAGGGTGAGTCCCAATGCATTGTAGTACCTCGCAAGACTTATACTGACACGCAGCATAGTTCAGTGGTTGGTCAGCTGCTCTTCGGCTACCTAGCAGACCGCTATGGACGCACGCGACTCTACGGCATTGAGCTGGTGCTCGTCATCGTCTCCACCATCGGCGTCGCCACGAGCAGCTACGGCTACGGAAATATGTCGTTCCTGGCTCTGTTCACATGGGTAGAGTAGTCCCTCGTCTTCCCCTACCGTCTCATTGCTGTGCTGACTCTCTTAGTGGCGCTTCGTGATGGGTGTCGGTAAGCTTTTACCCATAGACTCCCCCGACTCAACCCTCCTTGCTAACGGGGACAACTAGGCATTGGTGCAGAATACCCGCTCAGCGCCATCATAACCTCAGAATGGGCCAGCACATCCTCGAGAGCGACCATGATCTCGTCTGTCTTCCTCATGCAACCCGTGGGCCAAGCGCTAGCGCAACTAGTCGGCGTCTGGGTTCTCCTGGGCAGGAACAAGCAGTTCGGCCTGGAAGAGATGAGGTGCGGCATCGACCTCAAGAACGAAGAAGCCTGCAAGAAGGCCGTTGACGGCATATGGCGCATCGTCATCGGCACGGGTGCCGTCCCCGCCGTCTTGGCCATCCTGTTCCGGTTCTTCTTGTATGACTGCGGGCTGTACACATTGGAAGTCAAGGGCAAGCCCGGAAATGCGTTCAGGGACACACAGAGGGTATATGGGCAGCCTCATGGGGCCACGAACGGGGTTGAACTGGGACCGCAGAGGAATGGGTCGGTATATTCGACCTCCGAGAGTCCGAAGCAGTTCTCGCTGGAGGACTTGCGGAATTACTTCGTCAGGGAAGAGAACTGGTACTATTTACTAGGTAAGTCAACACCCAAAACTGGTCATATTCTGCATGCTTTCTCGTATGCCGCCAAAACTGGCACAGTATACGTTGAACACACGCAACAAAGTTCATGGCGGCGCAACATCGAAACTAACATTCCTACGACAGGGACGGCAGCAACATGGTTCTTTCTCGACGTAAGCTTCTACGGCTTCTCCCTCGACAACCGCGGCACCCTCGCCGACCTCTGGGCCACGACCAACCCCGTCCACCTCAGCCCCAGCCTCCCGTGCTGGGACTCGACCCTCCCCGGCGGCGAATCAGCCATCCCCGGCTGGGCAGCGGCCGGCCGCTACCCTTCCTGGCAGACGGACCCCACCCAACCCTGCAAGACGATCTACTCCCTCCTCCTCGACCAGGCGAAGCAATACCTCCTCACCGTCTCCGTCGCCTCCATCGCGGGAAGCGCGTGCTTCATCTTCGCCGCCAACCGTTTTCGACGACGGGAATGGCTGACCACGTCCTTTCTGTTGCTCGCCGTCATGTTTCTCGTGACGGGAGGCGTGTACTACGGCGTCAACCACACGTCCGGCGCGCCGGCTACCGTGGCCCTCGTGGCCCTCTGCCACTTCCTGTTTAACTTCGGTTTGTCCTCCCACCTTCCCCCCCCTCCTCCTTCGCATCGAAACACTCGCTGACATTTTCAAAGGCGCAAATACCCTGACCTTCCTCATCCCCGCCGAGATCTTCCCCACCTGCTACCGGTGCACCTGCCACGGCCTCTCCGCCGCCGCCGGAAAACTGGGCAGCATGTTGGCCGTGCTCGTCGTCTACGGCATCAACGCCGGCTACGGCAGCCGCACGCGCCAGGGCCTCATCTTCCTGCTGTTCGCGACCTTCATGCTCCTCGGCGCGCTCTTCTCGTGGGCCTACCTGCCCGACGTGCAGAGGAAAGTTGGGGGCGGAAAGCTGGAGACGAGGAATCTGGAGGAGCTCGGGGAGGGGAGGGAGAAGGCCAGGCTGGAGGGGCAGGTTGTTGGGTTCGGGGAGAAGTGGATGGAGTTGAAAGGGAGGAGAACAAGGGGGGGTGTACTACAAAGGAGGACAGGGGAGACGCCGGCTACGCCGGTTATTAGGGAGATGGTTCCTGGTGGGGTTGTGAGGTGATGATAGAGTTCTATGTAGTCCGGGCTGTGGAGAACAGTAACTGTTCTCGCCGAGACAAGGGTTGCTGATAGTAGACAAGGTAAACCTGCGAGGACCTAGGGAAACACTACTCGCGGAACCATGGGCGATGAACACACTGGTTGGTATACCAAGCAGCAGCGTATATTTCACAAGCTCGCTCCTTAACACCGTCAGTGACCCCAAACGGAAGCAGCAGCAAAAAGATAATAGCGCCTCCTCATAACCCTTTTTCCTCGTACTATATTGCGCCAGCCGCGAATCGAACGCGGGGCCCATCGAGTCACGAATGGCAACGATGGATTTTACCACTAAACCACTGGCGCTTTTTCCTTTGTGAATTGCATGTTTAGAAGGGTTGGTGGGAGCGGTTATGAGTAGGGCTCGGGGTTGAAGTGGATGTCACTGACTCGGGGTTGCGTTGGGGAGAACTTCCCGTGGTGGAGAGCCTGAACACCTAGTTCTAGTATCTCGTGATCATGGTATGAGGGATGGGGTGGATCGGCGAGGAACAATTTCAACGGAGTCGATTATTTTTAAAGGGGTGGAATTGTCAATGGTGAACAGCTGATCTTTGGCATCACCTGCATGATACGGCGAGTTGTCTTGGAGCAAGATAGGGTGAGCATGACAGGCAGAGAACACCGAATGGGAGGAGCCGAGTGTTGCAAACGATTGTCATTCAAGCATTGCTCTTTGCATGGAATAACCAAGGGACCATCGTACGGCCGCTTCAAAGCACCATCATTACTTTATACCGAAACCAGCTCGTGTACCCACTTTCCTGTCTCCGACCCAACAATCAAAAGGCACGCCACGCTTAAGTCTTGACATCAGGCTCGTCGCGGCCGACAAACTCCTTGAACTTGAGGAGCTCGGTGGCGAACTTGATCTCGGGCTTGAGGAAGTCCTGGGCGTCCTGCTCGTACGTCGAGGGGTCCTTGCTGTACTGCTCGATGTACAGGCGGATGGTGGCGCCCGAGGAACCGGTGCCCGACAGGCGGACCACGATGCGTGTGCCGGTGGAGAAGCGGGCGTACAGGCCCTGGTTGCTCGACACAGAGCCGTCGAGGTCTGTGTAGCTGAAGTTGCCGGCGTCGGTGACGGTGTGTTGGTCTGCGAGACACATTAGCGGCTGCAGGAATCTCGGACTTTTGGGATCACGCTTACCGTCAATCTTGCTTCCGACAAACTTGGGGTCGGCGACGAGATCCTTCAGAACACCAACGACCTTGTTCGCACCCTCGCCGTCAACATTCTCGTAGTCGTAGCGAGTGAAGAATGTGCGGCCGTACTCATTCCAGAAGTCCTTCTGGATCTGCTTGATGCTGGGAGCGACGTCAGGGTGCTCGACGCCGAGGCCGGCAATGATGTTCAACCAAGCTACAATAGCCCACAGGCCGTCCTTCTCACGGATATGGTTGCTTCCGGTACCGAAGCTCTCCTCTCCGCAGATGGACAGCTTGTCGGCGTCGAAGAGGGCACAGAAGAACTTCCAGCCCGTAGGCACCTCGTAGCACTCAAGGCCCCGCTTCTTGGCAACCAGGTCGACAGCGCCCGAGGTGGGCATGCTGCGGGCCAGGCCGTGGACGCCATTCTTGCGGAAGTAGGGGATAAGCTTGGCGTGGTGGGCAATGATGGCCAGCGAGTCACCGGGTGAGACGAAGGCGCCCGCACCGTAGATCATGTTTCGGTCTCCATCGCCATCAGAGGCAGCTCCGAAGGGTATGTTCTTCTTGTCGACGACCTCGACGAGCGAGTGCGCATAGGTAAGGTTGGGGTCGGGGTGGCCACCGTTGAAGTCGGGTGAGGGCTCGCAGTTCTGGATTGAGTCCTCGCCGAGGCCGAGCTCCTTGCGGAAGATGGCGGTGCCGTAGGGGCCGGTGACACCCGAGAGGCCATCGAAGAGAACCTTGAAGTCTGGGTTCTTGACGAAGAACTTCTTGATCAGGTCAAAGTCGAAGATATCCTTGAGCATGTCGACGTAGTCGGCGGTGCTGTCGACAATCTCGACCTCGACGTCGCCATATGTTTTGGTGCCAATGGTCGAGATGTCAATGTCGGAGATATCGGCGAGCTTGTAGGAGGTAAGGGTCTTGGAGGTCTCGTAGATCTTGTCCGTGACGGATTCGGGGGCAGGTCCGCCATTGGCAAGGTTGTACTTGATGCCGAAGTCGTTCTTGGGGCCTGCAGGCAGTTGGCGTTAGCTGTTGAACAGGGCAAAGGTAACTCAGGCGTGGGGAAAAGAGAAGCACTGCTTACCGCCGGGGTTGTGGCTGGCAGTCAGGAGAATGCCTCCGGTGGCCTTGCGCTTGCGAATAACATGGCTGGCAGCAGGAGTGGAGAGGATGCCGTTCTGGCCGATCAGGAGCTTCTTGACGCCATATGCGGCACCGATCTTTGCGATCAACTGAATGACCTCGGGGTTCCAGTATCGACCATCACCACCGATGACGAGGAATGCGCCTATGTTGTTCCGTCAGCACTTGTCTCGATAGCAGCATTTAGGGGGCTCGTAGACCCTACCCTGAGCTCCCTCGGGGATGGATAGGAGGATGGATGCGACGAATGCTTCGCTGTAATGGGGCTTCTGGAAGACGGTGACCTTCTTGCGAAGACCTGAGCTGCATTTGACAAAAGTATAGCCATGTTAGTGTGCGATGATCTCACTTCTCAGACGGTGAGGGGTATGGCATGATGAAATGTTTAGGTTTGGTGATGGCGCGGGGTAGCTTCCGCAGCGAAATAGGCGGGCACGTCATTGTTCGAGACTTACGTTCCAGGCTTCTGGTCGGTGAAGGGCGTGAACTCGACAGTCTTGGTCCTCATTGTGAGTGTACTGTTTGGTCGTTCTTGTGGGGAGGATAGGGAAGAATAGAACAATAGATGAGGGAATTCAGAGGAGAGAGAGATCAAGGTTGGGTAGAAAGAAGCAAACAACAACTTGTTGAAGAGGAGTGCCAAGGGCTAAATAAAGAGTGGGAACTGAGGAGAAGAGATGGCCCATTGGGCGCCATCGTAGCTGAAATGAAGCTTGCAGTCTCACCTGCATTGAGAGAACCCGATAGACCAAAAGGTGGGGACATTCGCGAATAGAACCTCCCCGTGAGCGACGTTTGGAATGACTTCATTGTGGGTAACTCAGGAGACTGAGGTCCAGATCGTGCCTTCCTACCAGGTACCTAGCCAGTTGTGGCTCCACCAGTGTTATGCCGCGACTTCAAGACGAAGACGGTTCTGATGATGCCGGTGACATGCCGAAAGGCCATTGTTGGCTTCAGCTCTGCGGGTGACAAGCAGTCAGATAGGGGCATGAGCGTCTGAGACACGCCATGTATGCTTATCCCACAGCTGAGATGGACAGTACCTTGTCCCGCCATACCAGTCTCGGCATGATATCCTCCAGACTTTCAATTCCATGTGTCTTCCGTCAGCCGTCCGTCAAATGCTCGTGTTTCTCATCTCTGTTGGATATGCCGAGCCATGATAGTTGTTTACCCCCTGCCCATTTTGAGCAAAGTCTGTTCAGGCCTTAGCAGATGCATCCTGCGCCGGCTTGAAGAAAGTCTCCCTGTAGTACCTTGCCTCCTCGATGCTCTCAAGGATATCCTGCTTGGCCTCGTGCAGTCCCTTCTTCGCCGGCGCCTTGGCAACGACATCCGGCGCCCACCGCTTGGCCGCCTCCTTGATCGAGCTGACGTCCAGGATGCGGTAGTGCAGGTACTCGAGCACCTTCTTGTAGGGTCCCTTGCTCAGGAAGGCCTTATCGGCGTGCACACTGTTCCCCGCCAGCAGCGCCATCCGCGGTTCGGTGACGTGCTGCTGGACGTAAGCCAGCAGGTCCTCCGCGGCCTGCTCGGCCGTCACGGTCGACTCGACCACGGCCTTGGTCAGACCCGTCTTGCCGTGCGTGTTGCGGCACCACTCGTCCATGGCGTCCATCCGCTCTTGGGTTTGATGGACGACTGTGCCCCAGCCTTCGTTGTGGGTGACTTCCAGGTCGCCGTTGGTGATGAGGCAGAATATCTCGATGATCTCATCTGTTTCCGGGTCCAGCCCGGTCATCTTTGAGGGAGGATTAGCATGAAAATGGAGGTCTGCCCTGCGGATTGTCGAGAGACGACGTTACCTCGCAGTCGATCCAGACCAGGGGGTCCTTGTGGCTTGTCATGGTGTTGTCGTTGGTGTGCTGAAGGCTCGGAATGTAAGGAACTTCAATGGTGAACGACGACATGCAATGGCTTGTCCACTGTGAGAATGGAGTGAGTGAGTGATTGGCTTTTCGACGCCTTAGCGGGTGGATTCTCCTGATGAGTGCTGGAGCTACACTAAAAGCACGATAGGTAACGTAGTATTGACGATGCACGTCAAAGAGTCTGTGAGACCGCGTGGTGATCGTCGGACTCATCCGAGCTCTCATCCAGGCAAGATAGACTCGCTGTTAGACTGCCAGCTCATCAGCCTGACAGTCGTTGACGGAATGAAAGAGTGCCTCACAGGGCGCATTTCTGCCGCTTCATGGCACGTCCAAACACTCATGTGGGGCCATCTGTACAGGGATCTAGCACGCTATCAGCCACTCAGAAGCAAGGCATTTGTTAACGTTGCAGTGCAACCTCCCCATGTGAGTGCCGTTCTCCCGTCTGGCCAACCTTCAAGAGGACCTCGACAGGCAGCATGGTATAAATTCAGGCAGCCCGAGTACCCAGCAAAAAAAAGTAAGACGTCCAAACCATCATCTCAGGCCACGAAGAGCCCAGGAATCGAAAAGTCAACAAAGTCAAGTGAGACAAACAGTCTTGGCATTCAGGGGACAACGACTTACACGCCATACCTACCACCATGTCGGCTCTCAAGAAGGTCCTCCCAACGAGGACCAAATCTCAACATGAGGATGTCCCAGAGCCCATGGCATCCACAGTTACCAACGCACACAAACCAGAAGGCGTCCTACCGCCTCCCAAACCCCCAATGTCCGCCTCCCCGCCGCGGATCCTCATCATCGGCGCCGGCTCCCGAGGCTGCTCCTACGCCGAGGCCATAGTGGCCTCCTGCAACGGCCTGGTCGTCGCCGTAGCCGAGCCGCACGCCTACAAGCGCGAGCAGTTCGGCCGGCAGTTCATCTGGGGCGCCGACGGCAAGCCCGGGTCGGAAGGCGTGACCTTCTCCGGCTGGAAGGAGTTTCTGGTGTACGAGACCGAGCGGCGCAGGCGGGAGCAGGCCGGCGAGGAGGTACCGCTGGGTGTGGACGCCGTGTTCGTCTGTGTTCTCGACGAGATGCATCGCGAGGTGGTGGTCGCGCTGTCGGAGCTCGGAGGGCTGCACGTCATGTGCGAGAAGCCGCTGGCTACGAATCTGGACGACTGCGTGGAGATGTATAAAGCCTTGCAGAGCAACGAAGGCAAGGTCTTCTCCATCGGACACGTGCTGAGATATAGCCCCCACAACATGGCGTTGCGGAAGCTGCTGCTGCAGGACAGGGTCATTGGCGATGTCCTCTCTGTCGTGCACACCGAACCCGTGGGCTGGTGGCATTTTACGCACAGCTACGTCCGGGGTAACTGGCGGCGCGAGGACACCACGGCACCCAGTCTGCTGACCAAGAGCTGCCATGACATCGACATCCTGCTCTGGCTCCTCTGCTCCCCGGCCTCGTACATCGACGGGAACAACGTGGCGCCACACCTGCCATCAACAGTCTCGAGCACCGGCTCCCTGCAGTACTTCAAGAAGAGCCGCAAGCCCCTCGCCGCCGGTGCCGCGACCAACTGCCTCTCCTGTCCGATAGAGGACAGCTGCAAATACTCCGCCAAGCGCATCTACGTCGGCGACAAGCTCATCGGTCTCGGGGTGGGCAACACGAACTGGCCCGTCAGCATCGTCGTGCCCGACATCGAGGACCACGGCGACGGCGGTAAAGGCCCCGACGCGGAGAAGGTGCTGCTGGCCAAGCTGGCGGAGGACTACGACAAGGCCACCGTGCCGGACACGGCGGTCGCGAAGCGCAACTGGTTCGGCCGGTGCGTGTGGGAGGCCGACAACGACGTCTGCGACGAGCAGATTGTCACCATGACCTGGGACGAGAACCCGCTGCCCGCGGACCACCCCGCTTACTCCGGGGCTGCGTCGCCGACGGCCGATCCGATGTCGAACAGGGGCGCCAAGACGGCGACGTTCCACATGGTCGCGCAGACGAAGAAGATTTGCGATCGGTACACGCACATCTACGGCGTTGACGGGGAGATCTACGCCGACAGCCAGACGATTACGATCGAGGACTTCAGGACGGGCGAGACGAGGGTTGAGAAGCCCCGGTTGGAGAGTCTGGGACATGGCGGCGGTGACGTCGGGCTGGCGAGGCAGTTTGTGATGGCTGTGGACAAGGTCAAGAATCACGGGTTGGAGGCCGAGAGGGCGCAGAGGGAGATCGTCGGGTGCACGCTCGAGGAGGTCATTCGGTCGCATGCCATGGTGTTCTGCGCCGAGGAGGCGAGGAGGGGGAAGAAGGTCATCGAGTGGAAGGAGTGGTGGGCTGAGAAGATCAAGGGGATCTGAGGTGGCAAAAGGGGTAAGGTAAGCCCCTATTGTTGACATAAACAAATCCGTCAGGTCGCTTACGTATGCTCGTGTTCTGTAATGCGGTGAAGGCTTGGTGAGGATGATTAATTTAAACTGCAGAAGTTATGCAGGCTTCACACCCTCTCACACATGCTCACTACTGTGATCATGCTTGAGTCGCATTGAAATGCCGCGCCCGCAAAGTAGTCCCCCGCGCGGTATTCTCTATCCTTGAGCAGACAGACAGAAAGTGCTCTCAAACGCGTAGCTGGAAGACCGTACGCAGTTGCGAACGCAAGAGCGCAGAACAGGTACATGGTCGTCGCAAATGAGAATCGCAGCCGAGATCTCTCTCTTTCCAACAAGCTTCGACGTCACGGTATTCTTCAGACCGTAGTCTTCGTACTTCCTTGTCCTTGTCATGTCCTGGTAAGCGGTGCCCAGTTCTGTCCTTGTTCGTGGTTGTCGTCCCGTAGCAGGTACATTGTACTTCGTCCTGAGCAGTGAGAGCCCTGCGTCACCCTCCTTAAGCAAGAAGGCCATTTTCGGTGACCCTCCCAACCAATGAGGTATTGTCGACGATGTAGGGGACCAATGAAACCACCCTTGATCTACCGAAAACAGACTCTGCAGCAGTTTTTGGTGTAGGGTACCTATGTACTCCGGGGCAAGAGGCTCGTGGGCGTGTAAGACGAAGGGAGACCAGCACCTTCAAGACATTATGTCGTTCAACGCAATCTCCCATTGTGAGAATACTCAGTTTCTTGCCTCTCTCCACGAGCGTTGACAGTGTGATACCAGGATCTGTCATCTCGTTAGTTCCGAAATAGACGCCAGCTGACGGGTCGTTTCGGACGTATGCTGCTTTACCTCCACGTAACTGGAGACCCCGAGACCCGCTTCCAGATATCTCGTTTGGCTAAGACAGCGTCCAATGGCGTTCCCAATGGATCTCTGCGACGTGGAGGAGATCTACGAGGTCATTGACGCCGTGGCGGACAGAGCCATGTTCAAGGAGTACACCCATCTTGTCGATGACAGCAAAACGGAGCGTGACAATACCCCTTCCGTCACAGATGCTTCAATGACGTCCGCCTCGGACTCGCAGTCTGAGCGCACTCGGGGCACTACCATGGACCACTCCGAGGTCACCTCGAATGCGCCCTCCCCTGGTTCTGATCAGGACGACATGATGCAGGAGACCGGAGCCAACGCAAACAACCGGCATCACCCCACCCGTGCGGGGGCCCAAAATTCCGGTCTTGATCTCCTCATCCCTGTCCTCAGCGACACGCATAAGGAACGCACTGTGGTCGACAGACCCGCTACCTTACCGCCCTCAGGCGGTCTGGTAGAGAAGACCTTCCCTGTTCACCTCCGCGCCTCACGGCCTCTTGCTCCTCGCCCCGGCGCACACTCTGCCACTGTCATGTCGTGGAGTCCTGGGTCCCCTCCGCGAACAGATGTTCCCCAGGGAAGAGCAGGACGATCCCGTACCGTCCGCGACCCAGAGAAGACCGCTGCAGTTAGGAAACGGAAATCGTGCCAGCATTGCGCAATCCTCAGGGTCGAGGTAAGCAGGAGCACCGTCCTGTGCTCGATGTTTAACTTGTGCTGACCCGATGTCCAGTGCGATGCGAACGACCTCTGCGCAAGATGCGGCAAGTGGTCGTCTGATAACGGGCTCCCCGATCAGCACGCCCGTGTCTGTATCCGAACTCGTCCCGATGATATACTTCAGTCTGGCCGCCATCCCATTCTGGAGGGAGATTGGTAGCATCAACTCTGTAGCAGGTCTCGTATCACACAACTAACACAGTAACAGGCCGCTGGACTTCGGAACGTAACCTTCAACCCGCGTCTCTCAACCAGAGAATAACAGGCCAGGGACAGCCAGTCCTCATCACGGTGTATTTCTCGCCGTCGGACTGGCAGGGTCTCCAGATCCCGATTGGTATGCACGCTGATGGAAACTTCAGAATCGTCGGTGACTGCCCTGTGCATGAAACCGAAATTCTGAGGTGGGTAGAGAGTGATCTGGGAAAGCCATGTATAGGGCACTTCCAGCGCTCTGTGGAGGCGTTCCTTCACCGCTACGCCCAACGGAACTGCATCGAGAAGGTAAGCTCCACTACCACGTCACTGTTGAGGATGTCGCGTAAGACGGATTGGCTAACATCGCGGCTTCTAGAGACCCCTTGTCAATAGCGCTGTACGAGTGAGCTCTCTTTGGAGGTTGATATCGGCGAACGAATTGTGGTACACCAAGTTCGGGGAGCAGCCAAGGCGACCTCTTCCGGTCTCTGTGACAGCGCAACTCAAGCACTTCGCCCGCTGCCAGATGTCCTCTGCCGAAGAAAAGGCGATCAATGACATCTGCGACATCATTCCAAATGCCTTCAGCAAGATGAAGGATCCCAAGGAAACTCCAGCAGTCTGGGCCTCCCTGTGGGCTCTTGCCCTTGTATACGGCCAGGCCATCCAGCTGGCTGCGAAGAACCCTTTGGCGTTCAAGAATGGGTTTGGAGAAGTGACAGGCCGACTCCTTGACGTGCTTATCGTAGCCCTGTGTGGTCATTTCCGCACCCGAAATGTGCTAGAAGCGCTGAACAGTGTTTGGCAACCATCTTTCCTCGGAAACGAGGACGTGATGACCGCATTCGAACAAGCTCGTGTGGAAAGGCGTTTCGTGTGTGAGTACTAGGATCGTCACTTGCATTTCACGAAGCCAGCCGCGCTGACAAATGAACAGATGATCAGACCCAGGCGAAACAATACCACGGCGATGACTTGATTCATGGTCACCTCGTTCAGCATGAGCGCAAGGTCATGGGTCGGAAAAAGCAGAAGGGCGGCAAGGAGAGCATGGCCTTCGAGGTGGTCATGTGAAGCAACGTAGATGGGGCTTTTGGTTTCCGCGGTGGCTGCTCCCTTCTTTCCTCTCCCATTCTTGATTTTCCCTCTCGATTTTTCGATTTTTGTGTTTTTGGAATCAGTGATTGTTGGCGTCACACCACAAGAAGGATACCTGGCAACGGGACTTTCGGGCTCATGCAATCCGTTTCATGGCACATCCTCGGCTGGCCGAGGATGGATGTTCGAGGGCTTGGGCGAGATTGCCCCAGGCCTGGTTCTGAAACGATTTACCGGGGAAAAGGAAACCCCAAGCATAGCGTCGCGAACTACCCCCTGTGCTTAGGTCACAGTCTGGATACCTGTTGAATTTGAGCTTTGACTTTCCACCTCTTGTCGCCGTTGTTCTTCGTCTTGCCAACGTTCTTGAAGAGGTCTTCGAGATCTGCGAGGTCGATGCCCTTGCTTGCTTCCGAGGTAACGGTCAATGTCAATGTGAGCTTCTTTGTCTTGCCGTTGTCGTCGACCGACGGCTCGAACTTGATCCTGCTCCTCAACATATCGGCCGTCTTCGGATATGAGGGCACGATTGTGGCCACAGTTGCAGCAACAGCGCCAATATACTCGGCCCAGAAGACAGCTTCTGCATCAGCCACATCGAAAAGAGCTTGCAAGTTACGGCGGAGCTGCTGATCGAGTGGACCGAGTCCGCCGCCCCATCGAGCGCAAAGCATGAGAGCAAGCAACGCTCTTCCGAAATGCGTGAGCCCGGGACTTCCGGGATCCCGGGAGAGAGAATCATGAAGGGCGGCGGAAGCGTTGGCTTCACTGTCATGGCCCATGTCATGCCATATTTGTCGTACAAACAGGGGTCCAAGTCCCGTGTCGAAGATTGTAAGGGAAACCGAGGTCGGTAACGCGGACAACAATACGGACAGGATAGCTTGCGTAATGTCGTCGCCATGGCCTTCGGGGTCAACAAGGCTTGTGACGGGATTACTCTCACGTAGATCCTTGGGGAATCTCATCATCAACGCACCCTCGCGGTTGCCGCCACTGCAGAAGGTAACGCGTCGGATCTTTGGGACTGCCGTGATCAACGCCTCTACAACGGTGACGATGGCCGGAAACTGAACACCATGTTAGGTTTGGATCGCAGCAGCGGATAGCAAGTTATCAAGGATGTTGGCATGTCAGAAGGAACAATTGATACATGATGTACATGTATCCAACCTCATAGCCGAAGCTGTCGGAATCCCTTTTATCATCATTGTGCTGGGGTGTTGGAAGAGAAAACAATGTACTGACCTGTGCACGCCTTCGTTTCGACATACCGAAGATTTTCCCATCGTAGGTCTGGTTGACGTTCACCATATCTTTGGTGCGGCAGAAGAGATCTCCAGGGACTGTGTATGAACCGATCGAAGGTATCGGATACGGCTGGACGGGGTCGCAGTGCATCAGCATGCTCCCATACCCCCTGAATCCACCCCCGCAAAGGTAGACATCAAGCCCAGCGCCATCCTCGCCGTTCTGAATTTGAGAGACCGTTGCAGCCAAGCTCTCGAACGATTTGCGCAGATTCTCAAAAGCTCCCCTCATGCCGACCTGGAGCTTAGACGTCTCCGAAGCCCGGACCTCGAGGTCAGGGCCGTTCAGCACGCGAATCAGCCTCGCAGCACCAAATGGTAAGCTTTGGCCGGATTTCGCAGCAGCAATCTCGTAGCTTTCGCCCAGCGCGCCAGCAGCAGAGACGGGTGATTCTCGCCTGGCAGCATCGGTGTCCATGTATGTCATCTGCACCGACCCGCCGCCAAGATCGAGGAACAGGCCCTTGACGTCCGCAAAACCAGACCGCGCTCCCACAGCCCCGAAAAGTGTCTCAACTGCTGGGGCAAGGATCTGAACGTTTAGCCCCGCTTCGGTACGGATGGCTTCCAGCATGGATGAGGCGTTCTGCGCACGACGCATTGCCTCGGTGGCGAACACTGTGATGTTCTGCTCAGGCACACCATAATGCTCAACGGCGATAGAGCGGAATCGGGCCAGTGTCTGGGAGACGCGAGTGATGGTCTCGGCAGGAAACACTAGTGCGCCACTTGAGCCATCTGACGAAGAGTTGAGGGCGTCAAAGAGCGAGATGGCTGCTCGCTCCTTGTATACCGACTTGAGTAGCCTGGCGCGTGGCGGGGAGAGGTCCGATATGGAGAACCGGATGCCATTGCTTTTGCGGGGGGCGTTAGATTTGTGAGCGCTATGAGAGGAGCCTTGCAGGTGGGAGACTCCTTTCAAGCGTACCTTCCCATGTCAACCAGCGCGAAGAGATGGTTGGATGCCGTCGGATCCCACTTAGGCATCTTGGACTGGAAGTTGTCCAGCGTGATGATGTCGACAGAAACCGCCATCTTCGCGATGTGATCTGAGAAACAGAAGAGAATTCAACTCGCTCGCTTCAAAGATAGTATGTAAGAAAAGGATACGAGAACGCAAAGTGATTGGGGACTTGGGATTGTGAGGTGGAAGAGAAGAAGTGGAAGAGGAGTTGAGGTTTAAATATGAAATCTCAGGGTTGTGTTTTCATTGGTGGAGCCCCTTTTTTCGGTGGGACCGGCCAATCAATAACCTACTCGCCAGCTGCCGAACGGGGACCGTCACACATCTTCATGGGGCCGATTGTGTTAGTCTAATCGTCTCACGACATGTGCCACGAACCATCATTTTCGGTGAGTTAGATTGCGGTGTCTCGTGTTCGTCGAGCTGCAGATCGATTTCGGTGTGATTACTGGTGATATGGTCTCCAACCGAGCGGACTCATGACCGGCTTCCCAAGATCATCGTCACAGTGCCCAAGGCTCCAGGCCCTTCCTCGTCCATCTGATACAAACTAGGTAGCCCCGCGGATTACTGTACATTCTGTACATTATGGAAACAATCTCTCCTTCATCCGAGTCGGGGTATATCCATTCAAGAAGCAAGAAGCTGACAAATGAGAAGCAAGGTGTATTGCATGAGCGGTGTTAATCCACACAGGAAACGAGGAGTAGAAGGGGTATCAATAAAGCAATCTGGTAGGCCGTTTTGTCTCTCCGTAAGCCAGTCTTCGTAATAGCATTCTCATGCTTTTCCGGCCGTGAAGTCGTCTCTCGTACTGTCGTCATCATAGTGTGGTCGTCGTCATAGTCGTGTATCCTGTTCCGTTCATCGGGTGGGTTTCGTCATCAGCATCAGCGTCATACGGGGTTGATGTCGTTATTTTGAGAGTGTTGAGAGATGTGTTGTAGAAGGCAACTTGGGAAAGTCACTGTCGTCGGGGTCGTACTCGTATACTCCCTCAGTTAGAGGGCCCGGCCTTCGCAGCAGCAGGTCCATTCGCCTCGGACGACTGCGGCGTCGCGTTGTTGACAAACACCTCCTTGAACCTGCCCGCAGCCTCCTCGCTGACGAAGTAGATCTCGAAGGCACCGGCCTTGTTCTGCCTCATGTTCTCCTGGCGGTATTTCTGGCAGAAGACGTAGAGCGCCACGTCTTTCAGCCAGACGCGGTGTCTGGACCGCCTGCTTAGCCAGGTTGGGGATTGGGACTGGTGGGTTACTTGAAGGGGAGATTGGTCAGCAAAAGGGGAAGACAGGAAGGACATAGCGAGGGTGAAGGGACGACCTACTGAAGGCTGTCCAGACGGGACATTGTCTCAGTTCTCCCTCCCAGACGGCGGCGTGGAGGCGGAGACCCTGGGTTTGCTGGTCTTCGTAGACGATTAGCGAGTGCTTGTAGCCATCGTCTATGATTTGTCTGTGATTAAGGATCCGTGTTAGCTCCGATGCACAGTACGAACTGAAGACAGAAAGTGATGGTATGTAATGATAAGCAAGACATACGCTTGAAACAGCCGCTTCTCCCGCGCCAGCTTGTACTCTTCCGGATGCATCTGCACCGTCAGCGTGTTACGCGCCTTCAGCGCCACGAAGGTGCAGTAGAAGAGCACCATCTCCTCCCAAGTGAGGAAGAACAGCACAGCCCACAGCTTACTGCATTCCTCGGACCGGCTCCAGCGCTTGAGTTGCAGCGCGCTGCCCTCGCGGTTGATGCACAGCTCGTGAGCCCCGCGGAGAGAAAACCAAGGGGCGCCCTGGTGGAAAGTGCGAATGAGGAGATAGGGCGACTGGTTGATGGGGTTCAGGAACACCATCAGGGAGATCTTGTCATCGTTGAAGGAGCGCTTGAACAAGATGCGGGAGTCGGGCGGCATGGACACGCCGCCTAGCGGGAAGTGAGGGCCGAACGACCGCGAGGGGCGGATGTGTTTGAGTGCTGTGCGTGACGGGAGGGGGAGGCTGAATATCTGCTCCGCCCAGTGGGTGCTGCGCTCGTGCGCGAGGGGGGCGAGCATGAGTTCCTGGCGGATAAGGGCGCCGACTTGGAGAGGTGGCGGCGGGATGCCCCTTTGCTCTCGCAGCTGGAGGATGCGGGTTCGGAGAATCTCAAGGGTGTTGAGGTCGAAGTTTGTCGACCTAGGAAACACTACTGTTAGCTGGTCCGAGGTGTAGACCTAGTCAGACAGAACGGTAAGGCGTCTCTTACCTCGTCAGCAGGTACTTCAACATGGTCAGAAAATGGTTGTACAGCACGAACCGCTGGGGCAGCGACAGTCCCACAGCCTCCTCCGTCATCCTGTTGCACATCTTCCGCCACCTGATCTCCCTCGACAGCGTCTTGTCGTCGATATACATCTGAATATCCCTCAGGCTCCTGCTGAGACACGGCAGGACGACGTTGAGATAGTCGAGCACGACCGGCACGCGGGCAATGTGCACCTGTGACCGGTCGGCTAGGTCGCGGAGGAGGAGGCTGCCGTTCCTGATCTCCTCGCTCACGAGGACCATGTGCCCGTGGAATGTGTCGGCGAGGCCCATTCGGAGACCGTCCAGGTTGAGAGCTGTCAGCTCGGCTCGCTCGGCTTCGCGGCAGCATCCTTGGAGGAGATGGGCCTCGACTGGCAAGGGGGCCATGATCGGATACTCCATTTCGGGTGGGTTAGTATATCAGAGTCATCGGATGGATATAGGGGTTGATATGGTGATGATGTCTCTTCGTGAGGTGGCTTCTTGGCACAAGGTGGTTGGTTGTTGATGTGGTTTCGATCGTTTAGAGAGTCATGATCGCTGTTTTTTCTGTACATCGACCGCTTCGTTGTCGGAAATCACCAAGCCATGAGGCTATCCCCACCCTCCACTCCTCATAACCGCCTCCCAGAGACTGGATATCTTTCGTGCCGTCCCTTTCTTCGGTCGTGAGGGTGGCTTATAGCAGAGTTACGTTGTCGATGACTAGCTTCGGCAGGATCACCACGGACCGATTATTATGGATGGATTAAGAACCAGTGCGCAGATTTGAGGGCAAGAAGAGCGAGAAAATCGATGGATAGGGTGACTTTTGGTAGAGGAACTGGCTCTGCATAAGCGCCACAGGGATGTTCGACACCAGATCACAATCGACCGAACTGCTGGGCCAGAAAAGCGGTCGGGTTCGGGACAGACTCCCCGTCACTGGTTCCACTAAGAAAGTTCACGAACCCCAGCTCCTTGGCCTGGATGTTGTTTGACGAGCTAGCCGTGGGATTTAAAATAGATATGAAGATTGTGGCTGCTCCTCGCTGAAGATGCAAGTAATGATAGCGTGATGGGCTGCAGAGGTGTCGATCCCACTCATGCCACTACTGACAATGTCGGGAGGGGAGTTTGGAAACTCTTCGCAACTCAGTGCAAGGTAGACGAGGCTCTGAGAACGTGATATATAGAATGCTCTGGAGAGCTGCTGTCTGACAACAACCGGGCATGAGAGTAATTACACTCCGACTTGGAGGCTCAAATCGGACGAACCGAACGGCTCACACAGCCTATGAACAGCTGTACATCCCCGGTATTCTGGTCCTCTCATAGCATTCGATTTGCAAGGAGAGCATGACCAGGCAATCAACGCGTAGAAGAGGCGAAGTGAAGGACAGAAACGACGAGATTGGAGAAACGCAACCCGCAATCGGCACGACGTTCTGGGGAGTCAGCGTCTGCCACGAAGCCGGACCCTACCCCAGGTGCATCGAGAGCGTGCAATGAGCTGCTTTTGTTGAGGAGAGGCCAATCCCGTGGGTGCGGAGGTAGAGCGAATGAATGGAAAGAACAAGGAGACTCTTGTCCGATTGTGCGGAGACAATGCCGCCCCAGATGTTGCATAAATATGCATTGTGTGCTGGGACTTTCTCGTGGACACCATATCTCTGTCGAGCGATATATTGGCGGACTGTCATTTCTTGTGCAGCCGACTGTTTGGCGAGAGTGTATCTTTGACTACCTTATGCATGTGCCCACGAGAGGACAGAGAAACAGTCAAGTGTCCAGGACACACACAAGAAGAGAGCCTACTGAAGTGATCTTTATTAGCGAGCATGATGATGCAAAAGAAGGAGACGAAGATACCTAGACCTGAAGCAGAGGTCCCCGAATCGAAAAGTGCAATTAAGCATTTACAGACAATCTTGAAACGACGACCATGACACAGACGTGCATAGGAGGAGGGTATCGATGCCGTAGAAATCGATGCAGTGAGCATGCAGAATCTGGATGCAGCCTGCTTGGTGCTTCAGTCCTTGAGGCAGCCGCGGGAAGGGACTCGGGAGAAAGGATGTTGTCGGAATCGTGCAGCCTTGTCAGGAAATGTCAAAGTTATAGAAAGAAGATAAGAAAAAAAAAAGAAAAACAGTTCGTCAAGGTCGACTTTTGCAAAGGCTGCAGCCTAAATGATGCCTGGTTATGGACTGAGCAGGGACCTTGAAAACGAGGCACCCCAGTTCAAGTTCTTAGACAACCTGAAGCCAAGACGGACCTGACGCGACGCGAATTCCTGTTCCGGAAGAACGACTGCCAACTTAGTTTGTGCAGTACTTGGGGAGCAAGCATATATACCTGGTATATAAGAGCCGTATATCTAGTGCAGAGACAAGCAAGCACATGACATGCAGAAGGCACGATGACGCAGACGCAGGCACAGACGGACGTTGCCTAGAACAGAGGTATCGCTATTGTACAGATGGCGATATGGCCAGCGGGCAGTTGTTTGATCCCTTTCATCACCATATCTGGCTTGTTAAAGCCTTGCCGAAGAACCCTCCGTCTTCATACCGAGATAGAGAGCAGACCGAAACGCAACCGAAAAGGAAAAAGACGCGATACCGATAATAAGAGAGAAGCACTGTGATCCCTTTCCGTGCTTCCTGCAACACCCGTCCCAAGATACAAGTGCAAAAAAAGAAGGCTCGTGGCATTCAGAGCGTGCAAGCGTACTGCGAGTTCATGATCATAAAATCAGGGCTGAAAGCTCGCGGAGCTCAACGAGTCGCCGGGGAGAAGAGTTTGTTTAAGAAGACTCCTCCTCTGCGTCGTCGGCCTGTGCGATTTGTTAGTCACGAGTGTCCAGACAGTAGGGTAGCATGATGTCTCACATTGTAAGCTGCCTTCTCATCCTCATACCGCTTCTTGTCGGCAGCGGCCTTGGCCTCGTAAGGTGTGCGCTGCTTGTCGGACAGAGCCTTCCACCGCTCACCGAGGATCTTGCCGACCTGGCCGAAGGTAACACCGGGGTTCTCCTCACGGACGTTGTCGCGCTGCTCGTTGGCGAAGAACATGTAGGCGGACAGGCCACGCTTGGGTGCGTTGGGGTCTGGACATGGTTAGCAAGGGCTCATGACTGACGGGGGTTGTTGGACATCGAGGTCTTACCCTTCTTGGCACGACGAGCACCCTTCTCAGCCTTCTTGGTCTTAGCAGCGGCCTTAGGCATGTTGTCTGGTTTTGTTTGGTCTAGAAGAGGGAGAGTCATTAATGAAACTCAGCAGTGGGTCGATGGATATGACAATAGAATGACGCGAGTTCAAGTGCAGTCAGTGCATGGGAGTGGAACGAGTGGGTGTGTTTTGGCAGATTTCAACGCGTCTCGACGACGTCAAGGGTAGAGAGTCGATAAGCGCATTGATGAGAAGCGATGGGGCAGATCCAGAGGGTTGTCGCAAATGCGATTGCGAGGGACAAGTCGTCGAAAAGCGCGATTGAAGCTCGGAATCAGAACTGCGTGATGTTGACGAACCGGATTGAGGTGTCAATCACGCGATCAAGACGCGTTGTTGAGCTGTTGTGAAAGCTGGTGGTTTTGCCGTGGTATGGGTGGTTTGGCGCGGTGATAATTGGCGAGATGACTGAAGCTCACGATATATGTTTTGGTGGTGGATGCGCGCAAGTCCCAAGGCGATAACAAGAGAACCGAAGGCCGAAAGTCGACCGTTTGACGCCCAATTTTTGCCGGCAAGTCGAGATCCAAAGTGATTTATCACAGCAAACACTTGTTTCTGGGCGATGGTGGGGAAAAAGGAAGGGAAGGGTAAAAGTGACTTGTGTTTTGCACTGGTGCGCAGCGCAGAGGGAAGTACTCACATGTTTGGGTTATGAAGAGAGAGTATGGTAGGTTCTGTGTTGTGAGGGCGATTTGTATGGCGATTTTGTATGAGGAGAGTTTGGTAGAGACAGAGAGGAAAGGCAGAGGTGGGCGGGCGAGGACTGAGTGCTTTTTCTTATTATGGGCCGGGTGCTGGCCACCTACCTGCTGCCCCCTTCACTCAATCAGCCGAGTGACCAGGCCAAAAGTGCGGGCACCACCTTTTGGAAGCCCCTCTTCCTAGCAAAAAGGGTACGTACCTTCCACCAAAAATCAAGCCCACTGTCACCTCGCCAGCCAGGGCAGTCCTCACTCCCGTCATCACTCACTGCCCAGTCGTCACCCGCACCACCAGCGGCTTTTGCGTCTCCAGCTGCTGCTGCTGCTGCTGGGCGCCAGTCTGTTTCTGGAGTTTGAACACCTTCCGTCTCTCCCCAGCCGCACACTGTAGCGAAAACGCACCCAAGTTGTTCCTGTAACAGTACCTGCACAAATTGCACGGTAGTGCCATACAGTTTGTCACTGTGTACTTTATTTTCTGCTGCGTGAGACTTGCTGTGCCCCTTCACTTCCTTCTCCTCCCTTCCAGGTCTCGCAACCTTGGTTCTCATCTTTTGATATCGCACCCGGACCTTGAGAGTTACGCACTGCATCGACAGTGCTTCATACCTACTATTTTTATTTATCATTTATTCAATCTTCTGGCATCATCTCTTGTCGTCTTTAAGCGTGTGTATGGTAATATTTCGTCCAGAAGCTTCTGCAGACAACAGACGCTCACCAGCTTGACGCGGGACATCGGTGTCTTCATCACTGGAGGGACAATGGTCCGTCCTGTTTCAGCATCAGATCTCATGATATTGTTGGAAAGCTCGCGGCCTTGTCGAGCCAGCTACTGAGCTCTTCATGCACAGGTGTGCTTGATGCTATCTACCTTGGGGGAAAGAGCCCTACCTTAGGAGAGAGGAGTGTGAATGTGCACCTAGTCCAGGAATCACGGCGAGAGCGACGAGGAACCAGCAGGAGTGGAATGGAGACGCGTTCCAGCGGTGGAGCGCAGCCAGCTCCAGACTCCATCCAGCAAGGCCAGCACGAGAAGAGAGCTGCGGTGCTCGCCAATAACAATTCACTACACGTGTAACAACAGCACCCGTCCGGAAATGTACTTTATCAATGCATTGCCAGGATGTACTCCTGCGCATTGTTCGCTTGTAACCGTGACAAGGAGCCAAAGTACCTTTTGCCTTGTACCCATACCTCATACCTTGGGGTTATTAAGCTCGCCCGCCGGCGATGCAGTCATCATGTTTTGGGGTGCCTTTGGACCCGTGTTGTTGCTCCACGGTCTTTGAAATCACTCCGAGCATTAGCGCCAGTACAAATTGTGTTTCCCCCGCGAAACACGCCTGCTCCCAGCCTCCCAGCCTCCCAGCCTCCCAATGCACCCCCTCTCTCTTCTTCCTCCTGTTCTTGTGGCGCCATTCGACCAAAACCAAAGACCAAAGGGGTGGCTGATGAGTTGTGCAACCAATCTCTATCGCACAAAGACAGACAATACGAAGTGGCCTGCCGCAAACAGATTGGGCTCGTCCATGCTGAAGTGAAACTGGGCGAAGGCTGCTGAGCTGACCCAAACTGTCTGTGTTGTGTTGATGCAGTTGTCCAGCAACACTGTTAAGGTGTTAGCCAAGAATGCGGGCTGCCACCCACGTCACTAACATCGGAGAACCAAAAGCGACAGCGTACTGGGCGTGTTTTTGGCTCAGACGCACAGGAAACAGGAGCAGCATGGGAGCAGCGCTGCTTCCGGGCAGGATTCCGCGACGCACCACTTACACGTGTACTAAACCCACACTGTGACATTGCGCTGTGACACCTTCTCAGCTTTCGCAACATTTGGAGAATCCGGAACGTTCCTCTGCCCCCTTCTTTCCTCTCTTCCCTCCCCCGTCAGTAAACCGTGGATCGCACCACGGTCCCTCTCTCCCCTTCCCTGTAAAACCTAAGGCACACTTGGGCGTCGGGTGCGAATAATCAGACCTGTACCACCACCCAGCAAACAGTGCAATTCCAGTCCCATTGAGGTCTTTCGCGTGGGCAGAAGACACAATCAATTTGCAATTTGCGACAAAGAGCGGAAAATAGCCAGTCCTTCTAGGATGAGGTCTGCCAAGCCATATCACGTGGGTGAATGTGGCATGGCCATAGCTCCTCCAAGTTCAATTGCCGCTACACTCAATTTGACTTAAAACATGACGAAATGGCTGCATGAGCTCTGGCCGCCAGAGGGCGATGGTGGGTTCGATCATCAACCCGACAATCCTGGTCCCGTAACGTTGAAATGCGATCTTGCTGTTCCTTCTCATCGACCGTCCTGCCTTGTGGGTTTGGACGGTCTTCAGCCCCGGCCCGTACTCGGCAACCCAACTCCCAGCCCGCCGCCGCGGCTCATCTGGTACCTGCATGGGCTCGCCTTCAGGACAATCCGCACCGTGGTATGCCATCCGTTGGGCTCTCTCACGGCCCAGTCGCGCTCTGGTATCGATAGCCAACCTTCAACCTAAGTGCGGGACGTGAGATATGGCAAAGCGCATGCCCTCAAATCCTCACTCAGGCGGGATCGAGAACGATGTCTCTGAGCTCCGCGTCCTTAACCCAGTCGACTCCGCTGCCGGCAACCACAGCACTCGCCGTCCCCTTGATCACCTTCCATTTCTGCCGGCTTGCCTTCAACTCCTGTTCCAGCCTTTCCACCTCCTCCCTTGTCTCAGCGTCGTCGAGAGCCTCAGCCTTATTTTGGTTGGCTGTCTCTGCTAGCTTCAGGACTTCGGCCGCCAATTCAATATTGCGCCTACCGATATGCATGGCTTCGACTTGAACTTTCGCCAAATCATTATTGACCTTCTGCCTCTCCATATCTCGCTTGGCGAGCGAGGTGGTTACTTCGTCGCGATGTTCTACAAAAGGTAGTAGATCACTAGTATCCAGTCAGTCATGGTGCCTAGCCGGCAGACTATCGGCAGTGGACAACACATACCGTTCGATAGGTGTCGAATCTGTCCCCCTATGGACGGCCTTTAGAATCGGGTTGTTCACCATGACGCTCTCCGCTACCTCGCTGCGCAGCATCCAGGAGGCTCTTGCTTCCAAAAGCCTGTCCTGAGCGTTTATGACGTCCTGAGCGGCAACATTCTCGGATGGATCTATTGACCGTTAGCAATCGATGCGAGACGGCTTTGAAGAGAGAATGAACGTACCTATCGTAGCTCTGTGGAGCTCTTTCTGGAGAGCGACCTCAAACTCAAGCCTGGTCAGCTGATCGTAGAGGTCCAATATCCGGCTTTCCTTATCAGAAAGTGGCAACGGACCGTCTTCTCCCCAAGTGTTGTCTTGCGCTTCTGCGACACGCGCATCTTCCATTTCGGCATCCATCTTTGAGGTGCTGGGGGACTCTTCAACAGACTCAATGAATGTAGTTGGCTTATGTCAGCCACGCCACGATAACATGCTGCTATGGCTTGAAAGTTGTGTCCAACGCCCCTCGACGCGTTCTCTCCGATAGCTCCTGTTGTGAAACGCGTTGTGGCGCAGATGTGGCTGATGAGGTTCGATGTTGTTGAGCTTGGCATGTGCCTAGTCTAGTCTAGTGGATGAGTCACGTGTTTTATTACACGGGCCCATAAGGTACTGTGGAGAAGTGGGTGGGCTTGCACGGGTGGTTCCGACCTGATCCAGTTAGCGTCACAGGATGCCATCACTCTATCGCTGTCAGATTATCTTCCACGGCGGCCAGCTGTCAGTGCTTGACCAGCCTGATAGGAGCAGCTGATTAAAGCATGCTGACTTGCGTGCTGACTTACGTGCCTACCTAAGGTATGCCTTCCTTTCCCATAACAGCGAATCCCTAGAAACTCTAAGCATATCAGCGAGTTCATTCTGCCCTTCTCCGTTCCGAGGCATCAGCCTTGGCTGCATTCGTATCTTCGCTCAGACTCAACTTTCGCATCGGATTCTCTTTGTTGACCGATATAAATCAGGTCCGTCTTCTTGTCATGATCTATTAGTCTCCAGCGGAGCCGCTTCCGTCTGGTTTACGAAACTCATCCGGACTCTTGTCTACTGATACGGCTGCTGCCTCTCTACACGACGCCCTTGGAACCGAGGAGATGTATGGAAATGGCGACGCAGGTGTTGATCGCCCACACGGGCCAGCGCCTGGAGATAGATACTACACAGTTCCAGTCGTATGTCTGTCTCTTCCAGTACTGATACCTGTAAAGCCCTGACTGACACCTGTGATCTCTAGACTCGATGATTTCAAAGCTTCCGTAGCTCGCCAGAGCTCCATACCCCCCCAGTGCATCATAGCCTTGACTTCCCAGGGACGGCCGCTCAAGCTTCAGACAATACAGACCGAGGTCAGCACCTGCACCTATCGCCCTGACTTGATGACCTAGGCGCGCCCGAGATGTTGTGCTGATGAGCTCGACACAGAAAGAGATATACATTTACGATATACGACTCACACAGGCACCCTCGGCAGGGGCATCGCCGCTACCCAGATACGAAATAACCGTACCGAACCATTACATTGTCACCGATCCCCCGAATCAAATAGAGGACAGCAGGTCGGTGCGGTCATGGCAGGAGCTCTTCAAGGCACGACGTGCCTGGGCACTGAAGATTCTGGACGACTGTGCTCAGATGGCACAGGCCACGCAGGACCGTGCCAACGAGACGGACGTCATGTTCCGATGTCTCGAGGCCGCCATAGCCAACCTTGTATCCGTCGTGAAAACCCTCGAGCCGAAGTACGCCGAACTACAAGGCTGGTTGCCGGACTTTCAGACCGAGGCCGTCACCCTCACGAAGACTTGGGAGCAACTGTTGTCGCTTGCTCGGAGTATCCCCGTTTCGTCTGGCATGGTTCGGTTCATGACTGGGCGTGACTTGAGTGGAGGAAAGGGACGACCGCAGAAGCAGGCTACACTGGAAGATCTTGTGAATCTCGATCATGCCAGGAACGTTGGCAGGGCGGCGCCGTCTACTCTCAAAGACCTGAATGGACGTATTGCCGAGCTGGACAAGAACGCAAGCCGACTCTTCCAAGATGCAGACCGTCTTTTCCGCGACTTCGAAGAGATAGCAAATCGTTCTGATCTCAGGCAGGAAGGCGAGTCATTGCAGCTGCTCGAGGACATCGAAGCTGTGGCCAAGAAGATCGACACCGACTATCACACAACCTTGGACTACACCAATTCGACGCGGGACGTTCTTCAGGCGTCCAAGATTGCAGAGAACCATACGAAGCGTCTATTGCCTAGCATCAGCAAGAGGGCGGAGGAGATGGATGAGATGGTGAGGTATGCGACACAGACCCGCAATACCCTTGCTATACAATCGGTGCATTTCATGCGCAGCATCACCGAGGTCACGGCTCTCAGCACCACCGTCAGGGGTCTGATGAATTCCGTCAACCAGGAGGACGAACTGTCAACGTTCGACTACTTGCGCCTCATCCACCAGGTCCCTTGGATGTATGCCTCCTACGTCGCCGAAGCCATCAAGCGCCGCGAATGGTTCGAGAAGGTGAAGCAAGACTCTAGTACTTTGGCCAATGAAATGGCTGTCTTCCAAGACGAGGAAATGAAGAGGCGACGGAGGTGGCACAAGGAGATCGGCGATGCTTACCAACCAGGCACACCAGTCGCAGATGGCAACGTCCCTGGCTTGGAAGTGAACTTGCTGGGTGAAGACGACCAGTGGCCTGCCGTAACTCGACAGGATCTGGACGAGCTCTACGAACGCCTACAGAAAGAGGGGGCTGACCCAACTCTTGTTGCGGATGTCGGTAAGCTCATCAAGGAGCTCAACAATCCAACGAAGCAACAGTCCAAGCGGTTGAAAGCCTTCAAGAACGGGAGTGTTCATGAAGCAGCTCTCGGGAGAAGTGGGCTTCTGATACGCGGAGACGATGACCTGATGAGGACTCTACAGGCCGACAAATCCAAGCTGGAAAGCAAGCTTAAGACGGCTGAGAGCCGGGTGCGGCGACTCGAGGATCTCCTTCATCGGCAGACCCAAGCATCCAGGCCGAGCTTGGGGAACCTCTTCCCGTCTTCTGGCCAACAGACGTCGGACCGGAATGACTCTCTATCATCTCTCAAGTCTCCCCGTACCTCTGAGGATTTTAGGAGATCCTCACTAGGGGAAAACGCTCTTATGCAGCGAGTTCAGCAGCTTGAGAGCGAGCTCGCAGCGGAGAAGGAGCGGGCTCTTGCCTTCGAAAAGGACCTCAGCAGCAGAACGACAGAGCATGATGATATCAGGGGTCAGATGGAGGAGGCGAACTCGACCAAGAAGGACCTGTTCGAAAACCTACAAGCTCTCAAGCGCGAGTTTGAGGAGGAGAGGAAGGGGTACGAAGATGAAATCAAGCGATTGCAGGCTCGTCTGGAAGACACGGAGGACGAGATTGAACACTTTGGCGAGTCGCGCGAGAACGAGAAAGCAACCTATGACGAGAGGCTTCACGAGCTGGAGACGGAGAACCACAAGCTCAAGAAAGAAAAGCACGACGAAGCGCTCAAGACCGAAGGCCAGGTGGAGTTTCTCCGTAAGGAGTCGAGACTGCAGAGGGAGCGGGTGGAATCTCTAGAGAGGCAGCTGCAGACCTCGCAAGAAGATGCCGGCCGGCTAGCAAAGAAGCTGGGCGAAGCTGAGGAAACGGGCGAAACCCAGCTTCGGACACTCAGGGAGGTGTATGAACAACTCTCGCCAGACGAGGCTGTACCAGAGGATCTTAACGACCTGGTTGAAGCCATCCTTGGGAAGACGGCTGAAGTCCTGGCGAAGGTCAACAGCGTAGAGGGAGACATGGCTCTTCTTCGGTCTGACCTGGAGTTGGCTCAGGCTACTGTTAAGGACCTTCGGGCAGGTCTGGCGGCGGCTGAGAACACCGTCTCAGAGAAAGAAGTCGCGGAGATGCACCTCCAAGACCAACTATCTAGGGAGAAGGCTAAGGCCTCAGCTCTGGAACAGGAGCTGGCCGAGGCGCGAGAACAGCTTGCCGAGCTGCGCGTCAAGATTGCAGATGGCGAGACGGGCTCTGAGTCTCTCCGCAAGAAACTGGAAGAGGATGAAACCAGGATGGCCTCCATGACTGAGGAGCTGGCGTCTCGACAGTCGCAAGTGGGCAGCCTTGAAGAGGAGCTGGTTCTCTTCAAAGACAGGCTGCTGGATTCCCAGTCGAAGGTTGCTAATCTCACCGCTCGCCTTGATGCCCGGACTGAACGGGCCAAGGACCTCACGCAAAGGTTATATTCGCAGAATGACCGCCTATGCCGGCTCCTCGAGCGTTTGGGTTTCTCCATTACTCGCGAGGGAGATTCCATGGTGATCCAGAAGGTGTCTCGCGCGGAGCGCTCCTCGCAGAACGTGAATAACGACCTATCTGATCCCGGATCCACATCGCTCCGGAAGTCGGGTACCCTCAACAGCCGCGTCCTGGCCGATAGTGCGGACCTAGAACTGCTATACTGGATGAACGCCTCGGACGCTGCAGGTGAGGCCGAGAAGTACAAGGCCTTCCTGTCCGGCCTCGGCAGCTTCGACACAGACGCCTTCTCGGAGGCAGTCTACAAGCGAGTCAAGGATATCGAACACATGGCTCGCAAGTTGCAGCGAGACGCACGAGGCTATCGGGATAAAGCCCATGCTCTGCACAAGGACGCCCACGACAAGATCGCCTTCAAGAACTTCAAGGAAGGCGACCTCGCGCTCTTCCTTCCTACGAGGAACCAGTCGAACGGCGCGTGGGCGGCCTTCAACATCGGGTTCCCGCACTACTTCCTCCACGAGCAGGAGGCGCATAAGTTGCGCAACCGCGAGTGGCTTGTTGCGCGGATATCCAGGGTACAGGAACGTGTGGTTGACTTGTCTAAGAGCTTGCAACCGAGCCTAGCTTCCGCCACTAAGAACGGCGCAGCCGCACACGAGACAGAATCCGTCAACGAGGAAGATAACGACAACCCCTTTGACCTCTCCGACGGGCTACGCTGGTACCTCATCGACGCACAAGAAGACAAACCCGGCGCCCCCTCCACACCGGGACTAGGCAAGAGCACAGTCGCGGCCAACAAAGTCGACGCCGTGGCCGACATGTCCAGCCACAGCCGCACCAACTCGAAGGGCAGCGTCCTCGGCGCCGTCGGCCGCGGCATGGGTGCGCCCTCCGGCATCGAGGGCGTGAGCAAGTCGCTGTCCAAGAGCCTTGAGAGCCGGCGCTCCAGCACCGGTTCTAGGAAAGCCCTGCCATTTGCCGCCGGCGTCAGGGGTCGCGACAGCGCGTTGGCGAGCGAGACGAACTCGCTCAGGGCGGCGCCGGGGGATACGCCTGTCGGCACGAGTCCGACGCAGCACCATGCTCATGGGCATCTGCAGCCGCAGGCTCGACCGTCTACGCCGCTTGCTTACGCGCATGGGGTCGATGAAGATCAAGAGCAGGAGGCGGCTGCCGATGGTGGGGACGAGACTGAAACTGCACGGGAAGAAGGGAACACATCTCCCCCTGCTGCGGCTGAAGGCCAAACCCATTCTGGGCAGCAAGGGAACTCTGAGGTGGGCAACAACGTCATTGACACTCTCCTTGGACCGTGATCTCTTCTACTTTTCATCTCCCTCCCATTACGGACCGTCGACTGATATCGGTTTGTTCAAGGCCGGCACCACCCGTCGGAATCAATATACTGCGCCAAAGGCTCCTCCAGGTCCCGGGCCTCTACATCGGGAGATCAGTGCTGCCTCTGTCGAGAGCCCGTCTAAGAAGTCGGTTGTCTGGGACTCGCTTTGGAGTCTGGACGTCAGTTACGAGGGAGGTCGGAAAGGGAAATGAAGGATTCTCAATCGGTTAAGGGAGTCGATGGGGATTCTTTTTATTCATGTTTTTAAGGAGTTTGGGTTTAGGCTGGGTCTTGATATTCTTACCGTGCGAGTTTTCTTCTCCCCAACATTGTGCCATTCTTCTGGATCATTGCGTGGTGTCTCGGGGACTCTCATGGACGCCAGATACGTCTCTGTTATGATAGCGAGGATAAGGACCGTTGCAAGACTATCAACGTAGACTGCGCGTGCCAGTGTGCACAGTCGGAATAGACAACGAATGACAAGTAATCATATATTTTGATGCCATCTATCTCACAGACCTCGGACGGTTCTAAGCGTAAACATATTTACAGTATTCGTACAACTACAACCACATCTTGTCCTTCCGCCCCTATCGACTCCGCCATCGTTCCTCACTCCGCATCCTCAGCAGGCAAAACCTGCACCGTCCTCCTAACGAACTGCACCTCGGGCACGAACCTCGACGCGCCGGGCACGGCGATCTCGACCTCCCACTCGCCCAGCGTCTTGACCCTGTCCGCGTCCTCGTCCTCCATGCCGACGAACCTGATCGACCGCGCGTCGAGCGGGATGCGGCTCGCCTCCGGGTCCAGGGCCAGGTCGCTCCTAATAGCCAGGAGGATGTCCGTCGTCGAGACGGACCCGAAAATGGCTTGCGGTTCGGCTGCTGCCTTGGAGGAGGAGTCCTTTTTCTTCTTCTCGAGCGAAGGCGGCAAGTCTTGCACGTGCTGCGCCAGTAAAGGTGAGCGCTTGGGCGCCGGTGTCTCGGGTTCTGGAGCGGCGGCGGCGGGGATGGGTTTGCGGTGGAAGGTTATCGTCGGGACGACGAGGGTTGCTAGGAGGGCGTGGATGCGTTCGGGCTGTTGTTTATTCTGTCAGTATTTCCAAAGATAGAGAAGAGTAGGGGAGGCAGGGACGTACAGCAATCGTATAAGCCGACACGGCCTCCTCGGCAGCCGTCTTGGCCGCCGGGGCAGCTTCTGCCTCTTCTTCGACCTCCTGGCCTGCCCGCTCGTGGGCGCGGAAGTCGTGTTCGCGCTCGCCCACGTCGGACTTGCGGCTCAGCCCCAGTTCGGCGAAGCGCTGGACGGTCATGTACTCGGCCTTGTTCTTCGGATACCAGAGGTTGCGCATGCGGCCGCGGTCGACGCGGAAGATTGCGTCTGTCGGTTGGGCGATAGCTGTTAGCTTAAACTGGCTCTGGGTGAGGGGAAAGGAAGGGAAGGGGGGAGAGGAAGCATACCTTTCCTGCCATAGCGCGGGATATCCTCTAGTAGCCGCACGATCACGCCCTCGTCGTAGTGGTGTTTTGACTTGTTCCGGATCTGGGGGCGGGAGAAGGGGGAGATGGGTGCGGCGGTCCAGGAGGCGCTGCTAGAGGCGAGTGGGCTGGAAGTTGGTGCTGTTATTATTCGCCTGATGCAGTTGAGACATGTCGGCGTCCGGCCGAAAACGGGAGCTGCCATTGTAATGTGTCAATGGCTGTGAACCTCGTCGTCGTCGTCGTCGTCGTCGGATCGTAACTGTTGACCTGAGATCCCCAGAAATTTTGAGCTCCAGCATTGGATGCCGAGACGGGTCCACAAAGGTGAGAGCTTTGACGGGTGATGACTAAGTAGGCACACCGAGAAGGGCCAACGAGGTGAGGACCGTTGACCTGAAGAGCCAGAACGCATTTGCTACATACTTCCTTTTCATTTCATGTCTACGAAGTTAAGCAATGACAGACTATGCTCGCCATACCATTAACACTGGGTATCGTTAGACTAACTGCAATCATCACCTCCAGCAGGACTACCTGGAATCTCGTCAGACCACTAACCACCAAATGCTCGTCCATCAATGAGGCGCGTATGTCTGCTGCTGATTCACAGGTGCATATTGATACGCTGCGCTGAGTTAATCGGAATCCTGTCTCCAGAGTCTCAAGGATCGTACTCACGTTGTTGTTGCTGCTGCTGCGGCGGCGGTGCACCGTACTCATACCCAACCCCAGCGCCAACAGGAGACGGCGTCTTGTGCACGTCCGAATGAGGGTACTGACCAGCCTGCTGCGCGGGCGCGACCCCTTCCCAGCCCGTCTGCTGCAGAGGCGGGCTGCCGTACATACTCACCGGATGCGACGCCTCCGGCACGGCATACACAAGGTTGCCTTGTGGCGGCGTGGCCGTGGCGTGGCTCGCGTACATGGTCGACGGTGTCGGCTGGTAACTGTAGGACGGGTTTAAGGGACTGCCAGGGCTAGGTCCCGGCGGTGATGGTTGTTGCGTCATGGGCTGGTTCGGCGAGGGGAGCTGGGATGATTGCGGGCCGCCTGAATCTGAGTTCTTGTCTCTGGATCGGCGCCAGAAGAAGAGCGCTGCGAGCAGCACGAGCCCGACTCCGGCTATGCCGCCTACCACGCCTCCGACTATGGCGCCGACTGGTGCGGGTGCCGGACCTGGGTCTGAGGATTGGGTTGGCGTTGGAGTGGGAGAAGATGTGCTTGAGCTGCTCGTGGTGGTACTACTGCTGGACGACGGTTCAGGAGATGTACTCGACGTTGTCGGTGTCCGCGTTGTGCTTGATCTACTTGTCGTGCTTCTCGTGGCCGTTGGAGGGTAATCGATCAGCTTGTCGGTGCCCCTGGTCGAGTCGCAGTTCACAAGCGTAAAGATGCTGCCCGGGCTCGCCGTCGTCGAGAACGTATAGCTGTGGCACAGCGGAAGGGAGTTTGTACAACACAGCGTGTGCAGGCCTGACACGCTGTCACATGCGCCCGTCAACGACGCCGAGTAATCGATACATGTCGTCTTCATGGTACTGAAGCAGTCCGTCCCGGTATTCGTACAGCAGCCGATGAAGGTGCCGTCGTTCGTGCATGATGCGCCAACTCGAACGCATGTGAAAGCATCGTCTGCCAGATATCGCGCGTCGTCAGAACTACCTCGGGGACGAGAGACATCGCGATAACCTACCCCATTCCGTTGCGATATATCCGCAAGTGTCTGTGCCCATGGTGAAGCCGGTCATTCTCTTGAACAGGTCGAACTGCCCGTACTGTGGTCTGCTGGGGGCCGATGTCGGTCGCGGCGACACGCCTTGCCCATGGTCCAAGAAGGCACCCGTTTGCTGCGGCAGCCTCGTTGTCCCCGGTTCAACATGCTTGAAGAAGGAGAGGCCAAGGAGAGCTGCCACGGGTGAACCCGTGAACCAGAAGACGAACAGTTGAACTCTCATTATATTGCTCGCATCAGGACAGAGAGATCCGTGGTACAAGCGAGCTTTGTGGGAACAGAAACTCCGCGGTAAACAAGTGCCCGAGGACGGTTCGGCAGCCTTGCGACCGGGCGCGATGGCTTCTTATTGCCATGATTCTGTTCCCATTCTCCCCTGCCCTGCCAAGAACCCAGCGAGGCAGGCTCGCTACGGTTACATGAGTCTGACAGAGCTAAGTCGACCCCAGCTCCAACGGTCGTGCTGTTGATTCGTTGGAAGCGTGCGGCCGCTGCATGTAGCCAGTTGGAAGCCCAGCGCCTGCTTCAAAGTAGGGTGACGCCGGGGCATTGCCTGCACCTTGCACAGCCGCGATTCGGGTTGTGGTGCAAGGACAGCAAGAGCACACAAGACAAACGGTCCACAGGCCTGTTGAACACTGATGCGAAGAATAAATAAGCATGGCGAGATGTTACACCGACGAAGGGAGAAACAACGGACGAATGATAAATGAAAGATACTAGTACCTCACTGTACCTATGGCTTTCCTAGACCCTGTAAATCTGGTTCTGGGGGCCGAAGCACTCGTAGCGATCCCTTCCATGCTAAAACCGGCTGTGACGATCAATCGCCAAGTTTACGAGCTTCACGACAGTCGGCCTTATAGAACGATCGTCGCCAAGCTTAAAACGCGGTGCAGAAGGATCGGGCTTAAAGGCTCTTCGCCGACAAATTACGTCGGAGATGCCCTTGACAACGCTGAGAAGACCCTCGCGGGCCGTTGCTCTAGTGAAGTACTAGACTTATAAAAGGAATGGTGTTCCAACCTCGGTGGGGTTTGTGACTTGCAAGTTATCCCCAGATTTTCGTTCTCAGCATACCACTTGTGTAACGCAGGTCCTCATAGCTCAGACACCAGGAACTGAAGACAACCGACCACAAGCGACATGGCTCTCGAACGACCACTCACCCTCAAGGGGAAGCTCGCCATCGTAACTGGAGCATCGCGCGGGCTTGGAGCCGACATGGCTTGGAATCTTGCTTGCCGAGGGGCTAATGTTGGTCTCCCCGTACCACAGATCATCATCAACCACACTTGCTGATTTGAAGTCCAGATTTGCCTCACCTATGTCTCCGAAAAGAGTACAGCAGCCGTCCAGGAACTGGCGGCCAAGATCGAAGCACTACCGCACAAGCCATCTGTCTATCTGTGTTGAGCAGACGTGTCGACGGTAGACGGGCCAAAACAGATCATCGACCAGCTTCTCGAGGCCACCGGCAACAACCTTGCCGTCAACATACTGGTCAACAACGCCGGCGTCGAGAGAGTCAAGTCACTAGCCGAGCTCAGTATGGACGACTATGACGCCGTCTTCAACCTGAACGTCCGCGGCCTGATCCTGATGACGCAGGCCATCCTACCGTACCTCCAGCCAAAGGGGCGTGTCATCAACATCTCGTCTGTCGGCTCAAGAGAAGGATTTAGGAACCTGGGCCTCTATTGCGCATCAAAAGCCGCTGTCGAGGGGTTGACACGCGTCTGGGCGACGGAACTGGGCCACAACGGTACAACTGTCAATGCTGTGAATCCCGGCCCGGTGCAGACAGAGTTACTCGACAACATCCCGAAAGAGATCGTCGATATGCAAAAGAAGCTGACAGCGGTCGAGAACCGGCTGGGCCAGCCTGAGGAGGTTTCGGACATAGTGTCGTGGCTGGCAGGAGATGAGAGCGGATGGATTTCTGGACAGGCTATCAGTGCCAGTGGTGGGTATGCCATGTACTGAAACTTTCTGCCCTCGAATTGTTGATTGTTGTTGATGGTGAGGATGTGATGGTCATGTGTGATGGAAATAAGAAACAGTTGAAGAGGTTCTGGGGATGAGAGGCGCCAAGCCATCAGTTTACGCTAAGCCTAGACTAGCACTAGCGCAGTGTGGCTCCAGCAAGCACGGCCCGTGCGTAACCTTTCTACTTCGCTTGGCCTTGTGGATCCTAGCGGCGCGCCGTCAGACTGGAGATGGCCTCGAGTGGAAGTTAGAGAAACAAAACATCGAGCCAAACTTCACTTAAACATGTTTCAACACTGTACTCTCGTCCCGCACACTTTGTTCTCACAGTTCTCTCAGCTGGCATGACACATTGCGATTTCCCTCAGCGACAGGTTTCGAGCATGCGCTTCCACGCCACTTAGCTCCTCATCCATACTTCCAACAACCGCTTGACGTCTTTACCCCATGTAACTCCGACTAGACGATGGAGCGCGATACCTTCAAAGATGATGCCGCCGATACGCTCGCGACGCGACCAAATGGCCGGGCGACCGCGCCCTTTGTTATCAACAGAAATGGCTCGAGAAAGGACCTATTCGGAGGTCGGTCACATCAATCCAACAAGGCGACTAACGGCTCTCAAGCACGGTCGGGAAGCGCCAGCCTCTCGCCGGACCCAAAACATAGCTCGCCAGGCAGTAGGATACCGCGGCTAAACTCGAGGCCGCCGAGGCCGCTCGGGATCAAGGAGGCATACAGGATGGCAGAGGAAGCCGATGAAAAGGAGGCCGCTCAAGGATCACCCAGTCCGGCACCTCGGACGTGGAGGTCGAAGCTCGAGAGTGGTGGGAAGGGCGACAAATCCCCGTCCGAGGGTCAGGGATCGCGACGACGACCGACCACGGGGCGGCTATACAATGCATTATCCAACCGACGCGACACTGCGAGCTCCGCCGACAGCTTGGGAGCCGACAACCATGAAGGCAACGACTCTGACAGTGATATCGACCAGAAGATAAAAGAGTTTGGGAAGGAGCAGCAACATCGCGAGGGAGCCAGCAACGGCCTGTATGCGAAATCCGGACTTGGCCCGAAGGTCGCAGACACGGGCAGGGAGCTGTCGAGGAAGGCTAGTAACAGCAGCCTTGACGAGACTGCACCATCCGCGGGCTACAGACCGTGGGGACTCAAGGCAGGGAACACGGCGGGGTTTCTCAAGCGTACCTTGTCTTCGCCCGAGAAACGAGACGACAACCCAAGAGCCAGGGCATCTTCGGACCATGCCACAAACAGTGACCCAACACCAAACAAGAGTTTCGCTTGGGAAGCCGATGCGGATTTCACTGCTGCAGACCTGCTTGTGTCGGACAGCCCTCCTGTTAAGACCGGGAGGCCGAATAGTCCGCCGACATATCGGAACAAGATCGACGAGATACGCGCTCTTGAACTCGAAGCAGCTTTGAAGTATCCCGACGAACCATCAGAACCCTCGAACAGGAATGACTCTTCAGGCCACAGGAGACGGTCAGGAAACTCCGAGACACATTCGCCCTCCGACCGGCCGATAGGTCGCACAAACACCAAGCTTGACGAGATCAGAGCGCGCGAGATAGAAAGTCTATCCAAGCGGGCGGTCGCTACAGCTCGCCTAGACGAAATACGTGAACGCAACGCGGAGGCGCGGTCTCGGTCTACCTCGCCAGAAATACCCCGGAAATCCAGCAGAGATGTCTTGCGCGAATCCCTTCTGTTAGATGACAAATCATCAAATGCCCGAAGTGACGCTCCCCAAAAGGGTCCTGAACGAATATCCGATACCCCAGCGGCCGTTTTAAGGGAATCCTCCCCGGAAGTTATCAAAGACGATGTCGGCAAGGAGGAGAGATGTGCAGGCGGCCGGGCTGCGTCGCGATATGCGCAAAGGGAGCCGGTTTCGCGCGTGGATTCGCACGACTTACTCCGACGCTTGGCCCGCGCAACAAGCACCAGCCCGGCGCCTGAACAGCAAAATAAGAAAAAGGACACAAAGAAGATACCGGACCCATCTGACGAGCCTGAGAAAGATGACCTCGTTCGCAACCCGAGGAAGGAGCGGAACGGTGAGAAGGCGCCCAAGGCCGTCGGATTTGCTGGACTGAGGCAAGAATCCTCTGCAGAGTCTCTGTTGGGAGGGAAGTCGAAGCGCTCAAGTCTAGCTTTGTCGGATAGTGACCCGACCGAGCGGATAGAGCGTGAGATAGAACTGTTTGCTCCTATGGATAACCACTCGGAAAGAGGTTCCGTACGTGCCCCCTCCCCAGCCGAATCCGATTTGGAGGAGGATGTTGAGGAAACCCCCAGGCCGGTGACGATCGACCCTCTTACGCAACCTACCCCCAAAGTGACTGGGGCTTATGTTGAAACGCCAGCAACAGTGAAGCCCGGAAGACCGGCCTCCCCGCTGCCCGAGATCGTTGAATCCAGTCAGGAAGGAACGGACCCGGGGCCACTACCACTTGGCACAACTCGCGGCAGAGAGGTGGAGATATCCTTACGGAAACCGTTCCAAACGTTGTCTACCGAAGGTCTGAGGGGTTCAGCTCCGGCCAAATCCCATTCACGAACTTTTCAACGATCGAAGTCCTTGCCTCGTGCCCGGTCTCCGCTGATAAACTCGGTGCGACCCCCAACGGTCAAGGACGACTTGATAGAGATTCAGCGCACATACAACATCGAGGACTCTACCCTGGACGACTTTGACGGCATGTTTGCGCAAGACATGGCAGCCGACGACCAGGATTCAACGCCTATCAAGATCGAGATAACAGAGATCCGAGAGTCGCTCACGGACCAGAAGAACGCCAAGGTCGTCAACCGCATCGGCAGATCCCTGGAAAGCATACGCACTGCTCGGAAAGGCATCGAGCGCCTCGAAGACGAATTTTCGAAAGCAGAAGAAGCCAGCCATCACAAGACCACCGTCCTAAAAACCGAAATGGCCCATCCGCAATACAACACCCACCCGGACCACATCTCCTCCACCTGCCCAGTCTGTCTCGCCCAGCCATCCAGCAACATGGTCGCCTACGTCCACGTACCACTCCCCCGCCTCTGGCGCCGTAACCCTACCTTCAGATTCACCCTCCTCGGCCTCATCGTCTCCGCTCTTTCCCTCTGGTACGTCGCCGAGACGACCATGTGCGCCTTCTACTGCAAGCCGCTGTACTGCTACCCCGGCAAGCCCTGCCAGTGGTCCCACGACGACCCGTTCTGGGGGTACGCGATCCCCGTCAAGCTCGACCTGTGGACCACCGGCGGCCAAGGTCGGGCGCTGGTACAGAAGGTGCGGCCCGAGGTGCAGGACTGGGTGGCTGATGTCTGGGACGGGATTACGGGGACGGATATCAGGACCGTGGACACGAGGGCTTACAACTGGGAGCAGCGGAGGCAGCACCGACGGAGGATGAGGAAGAAGGGGTTCGTCAAGCCGTTTGTCGAACGGCCGGAGGATAAGGAGAAGTACGAGGCTTGGGGGAGGGCGAGGATCGCGAAGGAGGAGGCTGATGCGAGGAGGGAGATGGGATACCCTGACTATGACGATGGGGAGACGATGGCTGCTGACGAGAGGGTGAGGTGAAAAGTCCATACGGGATGACAAAAGTGCATTGCTTGGATTGGAGGGGCGCGGCGCGAGTGGTTTACCCCTATATCGATGGTGATTTGCAGCGCTTTATTGGTATGCTCGTATGCTTTGGCCTGGCAAGGCTGGCTTGACATGACACTGGATGGTTAATAGGCGTTGCAGGTGGGCTTGATGAGCACTTTCTGGGCTGGGAGTTGAGGTTAGGCATGGTTCTTCCGTGATGACGGGCGGTCTTAATGCTCGAAAAATGAAATGAATTCATGACTATGACTCGAATCAATGAGGGTATCGCTATGCTATCGATGTATTATGAACTGCAAACCGCTGTCAATAAAACCCCTCACGCTTCTCTCGTCCACAGCCTCAAGCTTCGGTTCCTTCGCCCTCCGAAGCTTGTCCACCGCCGCCACCCTGTTCACCACCGGCATGGTCCCCAGCACCCACCTTGGTCGGATCGCGTGCCCTCTGTTTCTGGAATCGATCCCTGTGAGCCTTCATCTTCGCCTGGAATCGTGTCCACGTTGCCTTTCGCCCCATCTTGGCTCTCGTCCGCTCTTGGCTCAGGCGGCGCCTCTTGCTCGGTCTCTTTTTGCCTGTCCCACGGTTATCTGCCTTGACTGACTCCGTCGCCTCTTCTCCCTGGGCTGCATCGTCAACTTCCATCGCCTCGTACGAACCTCCCACTGCCTCGCCCGATCCCGTTTCCTCCTCGTCCGAATGCACAGCCTCGTCCAGTTCCATGGCCTCGTCTGCCTGCTCCGACTCCTCCGACTGCTGCTCTGACGTATCCGACTCCTCGTACGACTCCGATTCTTCCGACGTCTCCATGGCCTGCTCTTTCCGCTTCGTCTTCTTCGAAACCCCTGTCGGGACCTCCACAGTGATAGACGGCCCTGCAGTCTGATCCGCCTGTTCTGCCCAGTCGGCTTCGATTACGCCCTCCGATGCATCTGATTCCATTTGTTTCTCCCCCGTAAGCTGCTCCACATGCGCCGCCATTCTACTAGCATACTCTATGTTTAGAGATTGCCCTGCGAACCAATTTGCCCGCTGCAGGAGGAGAGCACGCTTCTCTAGCAGAGCCTGATGTTCCTGCCTCCCCTGATCCAGAGCCTGCTGCATCTGTTGCTGTCCCTCCGAGAGCTGCGTTAGGGTCTCCACGATAGCGTGGGCTAGAGCGTCCCCCACGGGCAGATTCGGCGGCTGCGTCGAGAGAGCCTGCTGTCCCTACTTGGCATGCTCCAGAGCCTGCTTTGTCAGTTTTTTCGCCTCTGAGGGCTGCTTCGCGAGCTCCAGGGCCCATACTAGAGCCTGTTGGTTTGCCTCGTCGAGAGTCTCGACCGCTTTCTGCATACTCTCCCCCAACGTCTGCGTCGTCTGCGTTGTCTGCTCTCCTGCAGGTCCTGCCTGCTCTGTTGCTTCTTTCTGTTCTGTTGCTTTTTGTTGTTGTCGAGCCTTGTCCTCGAGGTGCGCCTTGTAATTAGCGGCCTGTGCTTCCCACGCCTTCTTGCCGATCGCTACACCGTGCTCGTCGAGGTACAAGTCTACCTGCCACATGTCGTAGGTGCCGTTCGCGTTCATCAGACCGGGAGCTGCTACGCCAAGGATGCTCTCGCCCTTGATGATTATCTTCTTCAGAGCGCCGACGGCGCACCTGCGCCAGAGTTCGTCCTGCGTGTGCTCAAGGCAGGCGTCGTGGATGAACATCTGGATGTCTGACTTCTGCTTACGAATCGTCTCATCCGTTCGCCACCTGGCAAGGACTTGCTGATACTCCGCTCTCGCCGAGGGCCAGTGAACGAAGGCATCTGTCCGAACGAGATCGCGCTTCGCCTCGGTGGAGAGGTTGTTGAATTCGGTATTGGGGAAGGTTCCGTCTCGGACGGAAGGGTAGAGAGAGGGGATGTATTCCTTCATCCACCGCTGGTAGACGCGGCGTTGGTTCATACGGCGGCGGTCGTTGGAGCGCAGGGAGGAGAGGTCCACGGCGCTTGGCTGGTTGTTGTTGCCCATGCTTGATTGGTCGCCCATATCGAAGGGGTTGTCTGCTTGTTTTGGGGCCGAGACCCAGAAGTAGCGAGAGGAGGCAATGTAGTGGAACATCTCCTGTGCCGAGTCAAAAGGCCGTTCCCAGATGCCGGACGATGTGAAAGAGCCGGTGTCGTCGTCGGGGATGGCCCCACCGTCTACTGGTCCTTCTCCTGGCGGGTGCTCAGAGTCGGTGCGGTCACCCCTGAGACCGAGAAACTGCAGGATCTCCACCGGGTCGGCGGTGAGCTCGACTTTTGCCCTCTTACGGTCAGAATTCTCGATCTCGGGAATGCGGATATAGAGCGCCTTTTCGTCTATCGTCAGTCCGAGCGGGCGTATGGAGGTGCCGACGATCTGTGAGAAGTCGCCGTGCGAGTGCCGGAAGAGAGAGAAGTGGAATTCTTCCAGGCTGCAGGCTATCTTGACGTCAACTTGAACGTGACGGGGCTTCTGAACAGTCGCTGATGAGTCGAACTCCGCCATGAACCCGTCGTCCTCGGGCCATGGAATAGCAAAGTTGGCGCTTGCGAACATGGGTTGTTGGTAGATGGCATGCTGGGCTCCCAGGGCTTCAAGAATCTGCTGAAGTGGCTCATGGCCGGTCCGGGGATGTGGCAACTGGACTTGTGGGCTGGATGGGAAGATGGATTGCTTTTCCAGGAAGACGATGATGTCTATGTCGCCATGGTCTTGTTTGCCTGGGCCGTCAATAGGAGAGGCGACATAAAGGTACATCTCTCGGAGGCGTGCGTGGCAGGCGGACTTGAGGTTATGGTAGACAGCCGGTGGCATCCTGGGCGTGTCGAGCGAATAGGGGTCGCGGGCGAAGGCCGAGCCACCCATTGTGAAATCGATATACGGGGAGGCCAAGGTGAGTGCTTGGCTGGGATCGATGAAAGGGGTGGTTATGGCCCGGATTCGAAGTTTGGGCTTCTCTGTCTTTTGGTGACCGTCTTGGGAATGGTAAATTTGGTCGGCCTTTGGGAGCTGACGATGGTCAGTGATGTACTTGGACAGGTAAGCGTCTTTTTTCGGCAGCGTAGTTCTTGCTGTCGGATAGCTGTCCTCTAGTGAGCCTCCGTCCTCCTGTGAGTGATTCGACATGGAGAAGTGTACTGGATGGTGTAATTGATGCCCGGAGTAGGATATGCACGGATATGACACATAGATGGACACCCAAGAAGGCGAGTGGTGTGATATGGCAAAGTGATGAGGGGAGAATAAGAGAGCTAGACATACCGCTGATGAGGTCTTCCTCACGAGCCCTTACACATGGCAACTGGGGGGGTGCCTACCTCTCTTTGCAGCGAGTGGAAGGGAAGGGACTCGGGGCAGGTTGCGAAGTGTATGAAGGCACGACTGAGAACTTATAATGAACGATACTAACATTGTAGAATCCCAGAACTAAGGTATTGATAACCCATACAGGATGACGATAGTGAGGTTGGAAAAGAGAGAGCTAAGGTATGTATAGTATAGGCGCCCCTGGAAGACAACCTATGGTGAGAAACCGTGGAGTAGGACACGTTTGCCAACTCTTGAAGAAGATGTAGGGTAGCTTCCCAAGATGAGGTAACAATCCCTTTTTGAACCCAGCAGAAGTGCAAGATCCACTCATTAATAAGATATGCGGAAGTGAATCACAGACCGTAAACGCCGGTAAACAAGGAGTCACACATGTAAGTCTCTAAGGAGGAAGTCATCAATCAACAGTTGAGTTACCGGGTATGCATCTACCAAGAAATGCAGCTAACGGGAAAAGTCAGGCCTCGAAATAAGTGGAGTCCGGCGACGCTCATCCAACCACAACTCACCACCGCCCATCACCATCCTCTCGTCTTCTCAACGACAAGCAACACCTTTCTCACAGACGTTCTCATCCACACAACAAAATGGAGAACGGAGCAGCACAAAGCGATGGCAAGGACCCATCGGGTTTCCTGAGCCAGATCATCGGCGCCCCCGTCACGGTGAAGCTCAACTCCGGCGTCGTGTACAAGGGTATGTCTTCACCTTCAAGGGAGTCACTGATATCGTCATGTGTGCTATGGGTGTGGTGGTTGACTGACTCATATATCTGCTAAAGGTGAACTGCAATCGGTGGATGGATACATGAACATCGCGCTCGAAAAGACAGAGGAGTACGTCAATGGCGCCAAGCGGAGGACATATGGGGATGCGTTTGTCAGAGGCAACAACGGTGAGATTCTAAACGCGTGTGTTTACTATTTCCGACACAGTCACTAATTGTGTTTGCAGTCATGTACATTTCCGCGGACTGAACGGCGGTGGATATGGCACGAACTGGTTCAATGGGTGTTGGATGAGATGGACCCTCGAGGCCAGCGTGGTCCCAGATGTTCCTGAGGCTATTCCCCCCATGAGCAATCGAGACGGCGCCGGAGTATATCAGGAGGCGACGGTCTATGGCCCGGACATGGGTTTGACAGAAATGCATGCTCTTCACCCAACTACAACAGGCGTCTAGTAGCCTATTTTATCCGTCCAGGCAAAGAACGTCACCCCGTGAAGCGCTATCTCGCCCTTCTCGTTCCGCATTACATCCTCCGACTGCAGCGCCTCCTTAAACGTCATGTAGGCTTCCTCCTTGCCGGGCCCTTGCAGCACGGCTACTTGGCTCAGGGTGTTGATGCGCGCCCACAGCGCGTCCTCCGACAGCCAGACCGTCCACTTGATCGTCTCCTCGCCGAGCGGCAGGGAGAACTTGGGGAAGTCGGCGCTTAGGCTGTCCCTAAGGATCTGAATGGGGTTGTGCTTGGTCTGTTTCTCGAACACGTTTTGCCAGGCTTCGTCCCGGAACCGGGGGAGGCCGTCGGTGGAGATGGACCGGATCCAGTCGTTCAATTTCTTCCCCCACGATGTCACTGATGGCCAGGACTTAGGCTTGTTGTCTGTTTGAAGTGTCAGGCAATACGCGTTAGGGGCAGAGGTGATGTGCCGTTACACTCTTCTATATTCCAGATCATGCCGAGCACTGCATTCGGTGCCAAAACGCGATGAATCTCCTTGAGAGCTTCATCTGTAGCGAACCTTGAGTATCGGTAAGCTACAAAAGCCGCAACCAACAGCAGTCATACGACTCTTACCAGTGAAACGACTGGGCTGCGATGCAAGCATCCGCCCACTCGTCCTCTACCGGCATCTTCGCCGCATGTCCACCCGTGACGGTCACGTTCCGCAGCTGCTTCTTCTCAAGCTGCGACCTCATGCCGGCGTGGGGCTCGACGGCTTGGATGGTGTAGTTCTCGTGCCTCTCGGCCAGCAGCTCGGTGAACTTGCCGGTCCCGGCTGCGATCTCGAGCACATTCACGTTGGGCTTGTCGGCTATCTTGAGACGGCGTAGCAGTTCTTCGACGGCCTTGGGTGGGTAAGACGGGCGGTGAGCATCGTACGCCCCGGCGTCCTTGAATCCCTCGGCGGCGGCTTCGGGCAACTCAAAGCTGCTTGACGTTGTCGTCATGATGGTGTTACGATGAGTTGGAGATCAAATGCATGCGCAAACTTAGGATCAGAATGGTATGCAGCTGTATATTGTAGTGCCCATGGTGTTTGCCCCGAACGGAGCTCCCAGCGACCGTTGCCGAATCCCGGAAGGGCGTTAAATGTGCCCGCATTCGATGGCGTCAGCGGAGAGCTGCGTTCCTCAAAGTGCGAGACTGCAATCCTTCGGCGGATTTTGAATACTGCAATAGGCCTGGCTCTCGCCAGCTACGGAAGCTTTCAGTCAATCAGCTCCTGTCGATCTGACGGGCGAGTGCGAGCTCACCAGATTGCGAGAAGAACATGTCGTGATCTAACAAAACCCTGTGGGAATTGTATGGGAGATTGTTAATGAATATTCCGACATGCATTTTTGATATCTTACGTAGGATGCTTGGCCAAGGGGGGTTGTGTTTCAATACGAATACGAGTACAAGAGCTTTAGTCAGCTGTCCTTGGCCAAAATGTTGACTCCAGTCGCGAGAAGCATTGCATGCACCAAAACATGATCAACTTATTTCGAGATGCTGCTAGAAAGCCAGAATCACACTTGATGGCAATCAGTTCCACTATCTCTCAGCTGACTATTGCTACTCGCCCGCCAATCTCCCTATTGTTTTGTTCATGAACATTCTGCAAGTGCAGCGATGTGCGAGCGTTGTTGGTTGTTCGTGTTTGTGGTGGTAGGTTCTAGGCGTTTCCGCGATGGTGCTTCACTCCGACCATCGAAGTTGCTGATGGCAACTATTGGTTACGCGTAGAAACATCATGGAATTTGAGTTTCCCCGCACGTCTTTCATCATCGTGTTCTCACTATGGCGATGTTGTGGCCTCACATGGTCATGTCGAGCCGTTTCTAGAATCTCCTGATGCCTTCCGTTGCTGTTCTCAGCTATTCTGACCCGTTCTCCTAGACTTCGCTGACGTTCTCTTCCATCCCTTCGTGACGTTTCTCATTGAATACTGTGGTAGTCGACGAGTGCACTTCGCCAGCTCTCTGCAGATTATAAGTATCTCGCTCGCCCTCTGCTTAGAGCCTCTTCCGTTTCATCATCAGACATCGGACCAACACCTCAAGCAAGCTACTACATGCAAACTTCCTGCAGACCACTCTCACGAAGAGTCTCTCAACAAGTCCTTCGCCCATCCAAGCGCATCCGACTCATCACAACCACAGCACCTTCCAAAATGGCGTTCTTCCCACGCTCCTTGTACGGCCCCGACCCGAGCTTCACCCCGCTCTTCCGCCTCTTGGACGACTTCGACAACTACCGCACCGAGGTCCAGGGCACCGGCAACGGTAACGGTCGCAAGGGCTCCCGCGCTCTCGCCCGCACCTTCAACCCAAAGTTCGACGTGCGCGAGACTGAGAACACGTACGAGCTGCACGGCGAGCTCCCCGGCATCGACCGCGAGAATGTCAACATCGAGTTTACCGAGCCGCAGACCCTCGTCGTCTCGGGCCATGTCGAGCGCAGCTACCAGTCCGGCACCCCGCCCGCGGGCTTCCTCGAGGGCGGCGCCAAGATGAGCGGCGCCATCACCGAGGGCGGCGAGCAGCAGCACCACCACACCAAGCCGCACAAGGTCACCGTCGAGGACGAGGCCAGCGAACAGGCCAAGGAGGCTGCCGGCACCGTCGCCAAGAAGGACAACGCCAACCAGGAGCAGGCCCAGCAGCCAAAGGAGAAGTTCTGGGTCTCTGAGCGCTCCGTCGGCGAGTTCTCGCGCGCCTTCAGCTTCCCCGGCCGCGTCGACCAGGACGGCGTCACCGCCAGCCTCAACAACGGCGTCCTGAACATCACGGTTCCCAAGGCTCGGAAGCACGAGAGCCGCCGTATCACGGTTAACTGAAGCGGTGCGGACTTGCTCATCTGATTTCCACCCGTCGGTCATCACACCACTCATCATGATCAACCCAAAAACACCACAACAACACTCTCCTTATTCACAACCCTTAATCACGACAACATCATGACCTGACGACTAGCGGTGGATCACAATTTTGGGGCTGTATCATATCATCCTTCTGTTCTTCACGGCTGCATTCCAGACATTGCATGGGTTAGGCGTTTGTCATTACACTGCATCTGACCGACAAGGTTTACTTCACCTGTTTGGCAGGCCTTTAGTGGTAGTTGCACAAACACAAAAAAAGCATTTATCATTACTTGATCACTTTCATTCAAGTTGTGACATCGTGACCTCGTGACAGCGCCAACTGATGCTCGCATATCCTCATTGCGGTAGTGCATTCCGTTTCAAACCATGGTCTCGGGGAGGGGGGGGGGGGGGGGGAGGAACAAGATTCATCCGAATTGCTATCTCAAGTATACGTCGTATTAAGATCAGGTATCCGAACCATTTTTTCAATCCGTCAGGACGAGTTGCTGGTTTCTGGCGATTGTTGAACAACTTCACCATCTTGAAACATCGAAGTATAGGGTAGGTTCATAAACTACCTTGCATATTACGACACGAATGCTGCCAAATATAGCAACAACCACTCATCCGCTCACGCTCATCATTAACAAGGCAAATCCCCAATGCTTCAACTGATTAACACAGCAATGACGAGTAATATCGCCATACACAAGTAGCAGAGCCTTTCATCCATCAGTCCATTCTGCTGATCAACCCAACCGTACTACAGTTCGTTGATCGTTCGACTTCTGACGTCTCTCTCTCGCCACAGAACCCGGCCCGGCTATCTGGCGCTAAGAAACCTCGCTAATCTCACACCGTTCCCGCACGCCCCGAGCTCGCGCTCGCCACGCAATATTCTCCGATGCCTGGTGTGTTCGCCTGTGCCTGAAGCATGCAGCAGCTTTTGCTTCGCCACACATGTCACGGATCAACTCCCCACAAGCGAGAATTCAATAAGCTTCCATTGCCGAGACATGGCTGTATGGCTGAGTGCTTGGTGACCGGAGGAAAGCTCCACGGCGGGTTCTTCTCCGCTTCTAGTACAAACAAGGAACATGGAATGCATCGACATGTCGTTCCGTATTGATTCACTAGTCTGTCTACCTGTCCACCTGTCTACCGTTGTAGGTTTCGAGGACGCTAGTAGCAGTGCTAGATTCAAGCGTGCATCTATCATCTTCAAGTGCTCAACAAAGCGTCGTGGCTGTGCAAAAATGTGGCGAATTCCCCAGCAGCAGCTTGTTTTTGTCCTCCCGATGTAACCTCCCCCACGTGCTCGTACTTCCATGATGTCCCCCCCTCCCCCCCCCAGGCCACCCTCTTCCCTTTTGCCTTTCTATTCTACACTATCCACCGAGCGGGTATGTATCACTGGATGCAATTCTTGCCGATCTCTTTGTGCTCGCCAAGTCGGATCTGGCGCGGGATCGACATTGCTTTTCGCTTGCGGGATGTTTGTTCTTGGGGCTCGTCGCACTCGGCGAGATCCGCTTCACTCTTTTTTTTTTTTTACCCCCATTACCTACGCCATGATGGATCGGGGGGTAGCCACAATGGTCGGCGAAAAGCCAAAAGGTGGCTGGCTGGCTTGTGAAAGAGGCCCTGGTCTGGACCCGGCAGCTACCTGGTAGTTGTTCAGGGGTTCGTCGGGGATTTTATTTTTTATTTTCAGGGCACCAGTTCTTAGGTGTGACGTTTTGTGATGACGAGCATTTTTAAAATAGAACGGTGGCACGTACCTTACCTAGGTGACTTATTGTACCTTACGTTTGGATGCTGTGACGGTGATGACACGGTGCCCCCTGAGGTCAAACGGTGGGTGCCACTGGTGGAAGTCGTGTAAGTCAGGATAGTAGTGAGTCAAGATAGTGGTGGTTGGATGTTTTCACCTCAAATGTCCGACTGAAAAAAGCAATTGAAGGTATCTCTGGATAGCACTACGTAGCTAGCATAATAGCATTATCTCTTCCCTAGCCCCAATGCCCTCGTCCACTCTACCGCCGTATGGTGCGCAGTCCGCCCCTCCCGCTAACCATGATACCAGCATAGCAGCCCGATGGAAACGGATGATGAAGGAGCCTAGAAGTGCTCGGACTTGCCAGAGCACCTCCATGATAGCACCCACTCAAGACGCCAGCCACCGGACTTGTTGCAGGCGGGATCGAGAGGAAACAAGTCAAGAGAGATAGATAGAGAGATAAAGAAAACACGCAATACCACCGCCACCACTAGCCAGAGAGGTCCCCAAGTGAATAACAGAAAAAACCGCGGTGCTCACCCGCGCTCCAGCAAAGGTCAGGTGTACAGAAGATAATCAACCCACCAATTGAGTCATACTGCGCGTCCCAGAGGCAGCAGTCGAGCACCTCACCATAACCTATCTCCATTCCCAATCATGACCTCAGTCCCTCCCTTTCAGAGATGACGTCTCCTTCCATCATCCAAAGCTTGACGATGGGCGGCGACCGGCGACCGGCGCCCTACTGCTGGTACTGCGTGTTTTGAGGATTGTAGCCGCCTTGCATCATGGGGGCCATAGGAGGAGGCGGTCCGCCGGCCATGTTGGGAGCAGGGCTCGGGGTCGACCGGTGGAACAGCGCGGCCAGCTTGCGTCCCAGCATCGTCTCGACCTCCGTCCCGTCGCGGGCGACTTTGATATCCCTATTATTGTTCCACGGGTTCCGCATGCCGCGGGTGCGGTGGAACGGCAGCGGGTTCGTCGAGATCCACTCGACCTTGAACGGCTTGCCCCAGGTGTTGAGGTCGGGCTTGCTGCCCTCGCTACGCACGCTGCCGGCGTCTGCGGAGCCGTTGCCCCCCTCCTCTCCGCCGTCCGCCTGGACGCCGTTGACCTCGAGACTGCCGCCGCTGTTGCGCCTGGTGTCGGCGGGCTCCTCGTGGTCGGCCTCCCAGAAGATAGTGCCGCGGGCTGAGTCGTCGATGATGTAGCCCCTGGGCGTGGCCCCGCTGGCTTCCATGGGAATGGCGCGGGGGAGGTCGCCTCCGCGCGCGCCGTGAGACATGAGCACGAGGGCTTCCGGGTCGTCGTTGATGGCCGAGGCCATGCGTGCGTAACCGGCGTAGCTGCCCGACTTGTTGGCTGAGAAGAAGAGGAAGACGTCGTCGGCGGTCTAGATAATGAGGTTCAAGTTAGCATTGTCGCCCTTCTCTCGAGTGATTTTTGACTCCTAGCAAGTCCCGTGGCAAAGCGAAATCAATCAAAGGCGGCTCAACAGTCGTGTTGCTGTATGACTTACCGCGAAAGCTGAGTTGAGGGTCTCCTCGTTGTGCGCCTGTGTAGCCCAGATATTGGTCTGCATACTCAGCTCAACATCCTCTATCGTGAGGCTCTTTATGATGAAGTATCTGTCCTTCGCACTGCGCACGGTGGGCGCTGTGGATATGTCTCTTCCATCTCGTGTGCCGGCGAGAGGCTCAAGGTCTGCATTCTCGATCGTGGCCTGGGACGGCTCTCCGTCCTTTGACTCCGGTGATGCGTCAGATGCCGGAGCCTGAGGCACGGGTGTACCCGAAGGTCCGGTCGGGGCGACGATTCCGCCCGCTCCCTCAACTCTGCTCGTCCTTAGGCGGGCAAGTAGTCGGCCACCGCCTAACCTCGAGTCGTTCACCTTCTGCTGCCCATAAACACAGCTCTCTTCGTCCTTGAAGTTTGCGAAGGCACAGTTGCTCTTCGCAATGTAGAACAGCGAATCGAGACCCGGGGCGACGGAACAGACATGGTGGACAAGAGTCATCAAGTCCAACTGAGGCGGGAGGTTACCGATCCAGACGGCATGTCCTGTTTTGGCTCACTATTAGACGTCGACATCCCGCATATTTCGCAGGACCTGAAACTCACCAGTCTGTTTTGGCTTGCGCGGGGGACCCCGAACCATGCTTGGTTTCGGGCGGTTCTCTGTAGAAGCTTTGATTGCGTCAGCTCCATAATGTTTCTCCAAACGCTCATCCGTCCAACACTCTCGCTGGCCCACAAGACTTACTAAGTTTGGAAGATTGATAGTACGACGAGGCAGCATACTGCGCGGGTTGCGCTGCGGTCATCCGGGGATCTGCCTGGGCAGGCGGAGGTGCCATGTGCTGCGCGTACTGCGTGGGCATGAACTGCTGAGCCGGCATTCCATGACCCTGCGTGGCGTAAGGGTTTGCTGGTGGATAGTAGTATGTTCCGGCAGCCGATGGCTGGTGGTTCATGAGAACCGGATTGGGATAGAAAGGAGTCATATTGTTCTGCCCAGATACCTGTGACTGTTGCGAAGGCTGCGAGTAGAACTGTCCGGCCGGAGGATAGTACTGCTGGTTGACGAGAGGTATGACTTGGCCTTGGGCGTTGTACTGCAATGGTCGGCCTTGGGCGTCATAGTAAAAAGGCCGGCCTTGAGCGTCATACTGAGTTGGTGGAATTTGGGCGTGCATGGCTGTCGATGAGGCATTCCCAGGACTCAATCGGTGCTGATTTTGAGTATGATGTCCCGATCGGCTTTGTTGCGAAGGTAGAGAGTTTCCTAACGAGTTCATGTTGAAAGAGTCGAAAGACTCGGCACCACGAGCCGATCCCTGTGACTGGGACGTGTCGAGTTGGGACGGGAAAGCATGCTGAGGGTTTGCATAGCTTTGCTGCGGTACCGACGAGAAGCCAGCGGTCTGGAAAGAACCGGCAAAGTTCTGCTGATGTTGGGCAGGTTGACCTGATATTGGTCCATTCTGGAACGGGCTTGCTGTGCCGCGTGCTCTTGGGAACTCCCCCGGCCGCGGAATGTCTCCCATCGTAAACTTAAGCTTAGACCAAAGGGGCAGTGGCTGCTAACACGCCCGCGTCTTTTGTCTTGGGATGTGGTTAGGTAAGAGGTGAAAGGTCCGGAGCGGTTTCGAAACGCTGGGTAGAGACTGGACGAGAGACGCAAGGAGGAAGTTATGTCCCCCAAAAAAGCGTTGGCAGTCCGGAGGAAGTCGTTTGCTGTCCGTTGGGCAAAGGTACGGTGAAGGGAAGTGCCGCACAGAATCTAGTGAAGAGCCCTGGTCGAATTCCGCGCCGAATTATTTCCTTGGCTGGCCGACGGACCTGTATGCCGTGGTATCCCAAGCGGATTTCCAGCAAATTTTATGCAACGGCAGAGCAGAGGATCCTCTTTCGAAGCCAGACAGAGAGATAACGGTAAGTTTCCTGCAACGAGGGATGCCAATGGGTCTTTGAAGCTCTGAGACGACAACTTCAGCAAGACGCTAAGTCCTATATGGCATAAGGTAACTCGCGGAGGGTATGCCGCCAAGGGATGGTTTGTGTGTGTTATATTCTTAGAAGGCGATCGTCCTGCTAGGCGTCCAATGTTGTTCCAAAGATGAACCCGGTGACAGGGGTGGATTGTAGCAGGGGAGATGCTGCACTGCAAAAGAACAGATGTGAGGAGGCAAGCCACTGTTGTGGTACCGAACCCGGCGGAGAGGCAGGCTTACACGGACCACTGCCGGCAAGAAATACCACTGTGGTAGCTGTCTCTTTACTAGTAGAAGGGGCCCGCAGAGGTAGGGGGGGTTGCGAGCTTGGAGGTGCTTTTCGCCACAGCACCGGCAGCGGAGAATGGGAACAAGGAAGGATGAGACGGAGAAGAGCGAAAGAAGCCCTCGGCGTCTACTGGATCCGGGTGGCGGTCGCCCTGGATTACTCTGGGGTTCTATGGCAGTGGTGAGCGGGCCGTTGCTAGAAACCTTGGCCTAGAGGAAGTGAAAAAAGTGGCTTGACTGGCTGGGAACAGTTTCCGGTACTCGGTGTTATTTCAAACCTGGTAGCCACTTCTGCAGCTGCCGCCCCTCGATCTGCAGGAGAAGCCACGAGGATGAAGGAGGATGTAAGGTTGTCCGATGTTCTGAGTGGCTGTGGCTGTGTTGCAGTCCAATGTAGGTCCCGAAAGAACTGTACGGTCCGCACCGGCTGTTCGTCACTCGCCTGTCCCCGGTTGCTTCAGATTCCGTTGACGTTATAGCCGCTATCAGCTCCTACTGGCCGGGTTGTCGGATGGAGTGAGGATTTGGGTTGCAAGCCGGTACGATGGCGAATTCCTTGTCCACCTTGGAATCTCTCCTGCAGTAATGAATGGGGTTTTATGGGGGAGGCAGTGTCTACGAACAACAAAACGCATGGGGGTTTTCGCAGAAGGATGACAGGGCTTGCAAGGGGCTTGTTAAGGCTAGCAATAGTAGCACCTTCACCACCCCGAGTAAGGCAAGTTCAGGTACGTCCAAAGTAGACTGATCTGCGACAAGTGCTGTAAAGTCTTTAGGAGTACGCAGGATATGCTGCCCATGCTTAGAGAAAGGGATGTACCGGAAAGAACTATTCTGGGACGGACGTGAACAGTATACTTTACAGGTACATGGGCCCGGAACAGGTACCAGTCCTGCAGAGGACCCTGTAACATATCGCCTGCACAAATTCCATGGCCATTGACGCTTCGGGAGCAGCAGCGAAACCTTGGAACAACTGACGGGGAGAGGGAACATACGTAGTGGTGTGGAAAAGTGGGCGCCAAGTGATGGTGTTGGGGTGTTAGGGAGTTGTGCCTGGGCCGTGCTGGGGAAGGGTCTGCCTGGTCTGCCGCTTGACAAGGGGGCGAATTGTGAATTTTGCATTCTTGGAAGATGGGGAAAATGCATGGGAATTGCAATTCGGCCAATCTCTGTTGGGTGTGGTGTGGTGGCGTGGAGGGAGGAGCAACAACAAACCGAGGAGATGCAGCTTTTTTTTTTGCGATGGGGATTTGGAGGAGAGACAAGCAAGTGGAGCAGCTGGGAAGATGCTTGCTTTTGCCTTGCATTTTCTCTCCCCTCTTGCTGCTCTTGCGCAACGTCCCCACATCCCGTCACTGCCCAGCCGTTTGTTTGAAGCCCGTTTCGCCACTTTGTGACGCTTCACAACCATGACCAGCAGGAGAAGATTGTCCTTGTGCGAGCGATCTTCCTTCGTTGAGCCACACTTGTTCTAGCCCTTCATGACCTTTCCTGCGTGCTAAGAATATCCGCATCCTCGCTCCGATCATGGCCATTACGTATGGGGTGACCATACCAGGCATGCCATCAACACTGGAAGTGATCAACTCGTTTCGGTGTATCCGTTCTGTTGCTGGTGTTGCCTGCTATGGTGTGTTCGAGTGCGCTCAGGACGCTCTCACTTCCCTCATCTCGTGCACTTCCATAGCTTGAACACCGGCCTGACCGGACAATTGCAATGCATTGCATGCCCCAGCAAGTTGATCTGCCTTGGTTGGAAGTGCAGAGTCGACTCAGGACTGTCACTGCTCGGCTGTGACTGGTCAAGTGGAAGACACTCCGGTTGGCTGATGGGTCTTAGCTCGCAAACAAGTGCCCATCTCAGTTGTTGGACTGACACTACACGCAAGCCACAACGCTTACCCAGTACTGTGGTCATGGGCATCAGACCCGGGAGGCTTAGAACAGGGTGAAACACACAGTCGTGAGTCCCAACAACTGTGTCGGTGCCCAATCAGCCCCATGATTTTCGAATATAATCCTGCTGACGTCGATGGCTTGAGGTTGTTGTCAGTCCGTCAGTTCTTGCCATGGCAGTTTGTTGCGCGGAGGGGTCGTCCGTCATAGCTTCCCACTTATCCGCACATGTACCCGCTTTATGGAGCTCAGCCCAACAAGGGTTGATTTTCGAAGCGGAAGCTTGAACCCTGTCACATCTGCCCCTTCTGGAAAGACATGTGCCAGCATTTTGCCACTTTCGGTTCGACCGCGTCTGTCTTGTTGCGCTGCGTATTTCGACTTTCGGAATGGGAAGGGACGAGCCATTGTGCCGTGCAGTTCCCGGTGGAAGAAAGTGCTGTGTCTGCAGAACCTGGAAAAGCTTGGAAATCATAGATACTTCGTACCGACGTCTGGTTTCCGCTTTAGTGGTGCCGCAGTGGAGTTGATGTGGAAGGACCCTTGTGCGGGCGGAGCTTTTGCTCCGAATTGTTACCTCACAACCCACATTCCAGCGGCATGCTCGGTACTGATACCAAGAAATAAGAAGAACCATCAACAGAATGCCATGAAGATTGGGTGATTAAGTTGACAGAAATCAATGCATTCTTCTGCACTACCTGAGTGCGTACTGTGTACTGCGAACAGTGTAACTGAGAGGATCTGTCCACTTATCTCAATTGCCGGTTTTCTACCGGCGCCCATCGGCCAATCAACCCTGGTGGCCTCAAGCTCTTGCGTCAGATTCTGTGACGTCAGTGCGCATGGACAATCTGTGTTGGAAGCACGTACCTTCCAGGTTGTCTTGTACCCCGTTCCCGCGTGAGGTGGAGCCCCACATTTTCCGCCGCCGCAAACTAACGACATTCCAAAATTGTGAGAGAGATGAGATGTTATTCCACCATTTCAACGCCGCAAAACTCTGTACGGCATAGTTTTCTCCAGCAGTGCCTCGGTCACTTGGCGATCAAGCCAATCTTGCCTCTCAATCAGATCGGAGAGAAGAATCAACAGACACGTCGTGATAAAGCAGCGAGGTTTCTTTTTCCTTGAGTCCACAGGCGAGCCTCGACCGTCGGAAGCTCTCGACACCAACACGGGAGCATGCCGATCACTGCCTATTGCGAATACCCCGAACGGAGACCCCGGGCATCCCAAGGTTCGGACGAGCGTCAAGCTAGTGATCCCAGGGTCCTCACCTGCCCTGACGGGACTGCGCAAGCAGCCAAGCAGCTCGCTACCCCGAACTACGGAGCTACAGAGCTGCAGGGGGCGCCCCGGAAGAGCCAGCTGCCGGCATTGGTTGAAGTTGTCTTTACCAGCCGCTCGTTTGCCTCCCTTTATCTTTTCTATCGATTGACACTGATCAATTGCCACAGCTGTATCACCGAAACGAAGCTGCATGATCTGGTTCTGGCATGTCCTACAATACGTGATGGAACAGCGACAGAGGCGGCCGATATCCGCAGCTCTTCATCTGTCCATGTTGTCTTAGCAGATGGCTCTCAGGGTCCGGCGAGCTCCAACTGCAGCAGGTGCGGCTCGGTCGTGGCCAGTGACAAGGTCGCCGAGTCGACCACCTTACCGTCAATGGAAGGGCTAACTCCCAAACCCTCGTCGATGCGTCCACGTGGTTGCGGATGGATGTTCGTCCCTGCAGCGGCATTGGTTCATGAGAATGAACTTCACGTCCTGCACCTTTATCATCACCTCCAGCACCAATAACCTGTTACTGCAGCACTAGACGAGGAGACGTACATGTCACTGATGCCGTGTCGGTACCTACCCGATACCGACCCCACGGCTGACGCAGGGGTAGCCAAGCCGACGGGCGTTCATGTCGTCAATACGGCCAATGAAGTTGGAGATACCGGTGCTGATACCCATGTTCCTGTCAATCCCACGTCTGTGGAACTCGCTTAATTGGATCAAGATGCTTCAAACGGTGGTCCTCGAGATGCGGCTCTGTCGACCTCTCGACTTCATCCGTTCGAGAGCGTCTCCTCGTTGCTCCCTGCACCCCAGGGGGACAAGACCCCCCTTTTTTGCGTAATGGCAACCACCACATCTTCGTCCTACTGTACATCAATCTCACCCACGTGTCCTGTATAATGGTTACTGCAATACCACACTGGCGCTGTGCTATTCAGGCCATTGTGGCGACAGGAACAACTGCTAATCATTGCCCTCGCATCTACCATTGGGCGACTGCAATTTCGGGAGAATTGGATGCTCTCGGGTCAGCCTACATTCTGAGGCATCTGCCCCGCGATACTTCAATAGAGAACCGTCCTTGCATATCCCCAAGCAGTTCCCAAGCAGCTTTTGTAATACGCATTCGTCGCCACAGTGAGGCTGGTGGTTGTGTCACTACCGCCAGGACTGGTCTAGCCGGCATATTCTACCGCGTACCCGCATACACTTCTATCGTCATTCACAGCGCGTCCAGATGAACCCGGGGAGGACGGCGTCGGTGTCAGGAGTTGACTCAGGTATATATCTCCGAATACGCCATAGATCACTTGCAGGACCGGACCATTCGTTGCCCTGATAGGACACTGCCGCAATGGCTTGAAGGTAGGTGGCGTGGAGACCATGGCAAAAGCTACCGGAGTCCGGAAGTTCATGGTGGCTTCAGGCACGGTTGTCGTCGCAGTCGCTGTCAAAATACTCTTTCTCCGAATGCGACGAGCAGAACGCCGAAATACGCCCGTAATGCAGCGACCGTTCTGGCCAGCTTGGAGATCGTGACCGATTTCTGGCTGTGCCTTCAACTGTAACGGATTGTGAAACCATCCCCCTCTGGAGCCCCTGGGACTGGTGCGCTCAGCGACCAGGAACCTCGAAAATGTAACGGCCGAGATCGAGAAGAGATCACGAGTCGAAGTTATGATCGGCTGCATGTTGGGATCACTGCTTGCTCGCTCATCATCAGTCACCCTTCGCGATCGGGGAGACGGCATTACTCTCTCACTCTCTTCCTCGCCCTTCATCCAACCAGATCACTAGCAGCGGAAGGAAAAAACAATCAATCGAAGCAATTCCAGACTTGCTCCTTTAACGTAAGCTAGAGCGCAGAAAACCGCCAAGAGTGCTCTGGAAATCTATGTTAGGCATTATTGTACACTCGGTCCGAAGGCCACAACACCATACCACCACTCCCCACCATCTCCTCCCACGCTTAATCCCTCTTCAGCGGAAGGTATATCTCCTCAATACCGTTCGCCGTAACAACCATCATCTGCAAGCCATCGCCAACCTCAATGTGACGCTCCACCGCGCCGTCAAACGCGTCCTTGACCAGCACCTCCACCTCGGCCCTCGTGAGCGGGCGCCTCTCCCGCTCCTGCAGCGCGTGCCCCTCCCCGCTGCCGGGCTCGTACTGGTTCTTGAAGTTGACCTGGTTGTCGAGGAACGGCATGATCAGACTCGCCGCGGCGCCGCCGGCCCTGCACTGCTCCCTCTCGTAGCTGCCCACGGGGTCGTACGAGTACACCGCTCCTTTCCCTTCCTCGTCCAGCCCGCCCAGGATGGCGTAGGCGTAGTAGGGGAAAAAACGCTTCTGGTAGAGGATGATGGAGAGGCGGCGGGCGCAGGCCTCGACGCTCATGGCCTTGCCGTGGCGGTAGCGGTACATCTTGCAGATGCTGTCGAGCTTCTCCCTGAGGGCCTCGCCGTCGGCCATGAAGCCCACGACGGAGAGGACGAGGGTCGCGTCGTGCTGGTCGGCCGTGGTGCCGCCGATCTTGAAGACCTTGGGGTGGTAGCGGCTGTTGATGCTGTAGCCCGACGTGAGACGCGTGTCGCCGGCCATGATGGCGAAGTCGGCGCCGGCGATGGCGAGAGTCGAGCCGCCGTTGTCGGTGTATCTGTGATGCGACACGAGGAGGTTAGGCATGGGTGTTTGGTGGTATGAGGGTGGGTGGGGAGGTAGGTGGGCGTCGGTGTAGACTTACGGGTCGAAGCGGTGCTGGCGGGCACCTTCTGGTGCGTTTACTCTGGGTGCCTCATTGAAGGAGTAGTTGGGGCCGTTCATCAACGGGTTCTGGCTGAACATGGCCATCTTGCTTCGCCTTTGCCGAGTTTCCGCCGCTCTGATGACTTGTGGTGGTGGTACTGAGATCGGGTTTGAGTGGGAAGTAGAGGTTTAGTGATTGATGCGGAGGTTTGGCGTTGATGGTTGGGCTGTTGTTTGCCGATAGAATTGAGGCGATGTCGTCGTCCGAAGTTCAAGCTGGAGCTTCCGGCGCGCGTCAACGGCTGCAGCCTTGCAATTGCAGGGGCAGCTGAGATGACTAAGCCAGAAACGAGCTGTTGTTTGGCTGGAAGCTTGCGCACGGGCCACAATCGGGTCTCAGCCATGACAGCTTGGGGAAAGGAGCTAATCTCCAGATTGACAGGGGTCGGCTCTGGGAACGTCACCAAGACATTCTGGGCGCCATGTCGAAATTTGGATTCCATTATTCTCGTCCATGACAGCTTTGATCACCAACTGAGTTCTGCTCAACACAGTCGTGATCCTCCTCAACTCGGACCATCGAATACCGATCTTGTGAACCCTCCATGCGATAGACTGCTTCTCCAATCGGCGCGATGTCTCTCGACATACGTCAGAGGGCGTTGGAGAAGATCGCGGCTCTCTCTGCGACCAGCTCAACCACGTCCTTCGACAGATCCGATCTAGACAAGCTGTGCAGAGCAGTTCCAAGCCATGGACAACCACGGGAGACCACCAATGGCCACCGCGCAACTCCCCATTTTAGTGGTGTTCAACGGGTTCCAATGGTATGTCGTCGAGAGGCTGTGACCGGAATAAGTCGCCAGTCCATGTGAATGATGCTAAGCTCCATGTATCACAGGCCATACGCGAATTTGAAGTCCTCCTTTCCCTCTGCAAGGCCGCGCCGATGGTAAAGACCCCGCAGAGTGCTCAGAAGCTGGCTCGCCAACTCGCCCCGTACCTGCTTGAGTCGCACTCTCAGCTCTTCGCCGCCTCCCCCTTCTACCGCAAAGTCCAACCATCGCCCACAGAGTCTCTGAGCTACAATGTCACGGCTGCCCTACTATCACTAGGCGCTCGCCATGACGACGTCCAGCAGATGGCGTCGGATAACTTCAGAGCCTTTCTGAATGCATGCGCCCATGCCTCCGAGGCCGTTGTACCGCCTGGAGACGATGGAGGACCCGAGGCGGTCGAAAATGCCATACGGGTCGCCACCATAACGATATCCCTCCTTGGCTTCCTGGACGCCGCCTCGGCACAAGCCAACTTCTGGAAGACGGGTGGCCGCCTGGCCCTGATTCAGCGGCTGCGCGACGTCCTATCCGATGACTTCTTCATTGCCGTTGAAACGGCCTTCTCCACCATCCGGAACTGCGAGTCTCACGAAAGGCACGTCAAGGAGTGGAAGAGGCATCTGCACCATTACGATCACATCGGCCGTCCGCTTAGCGCCATGCTCCTCCAGCAAAGCTTCATGTGGCTAACAGTGGCTTCGACGTCGTTACTGGTCGCCGATGTTGATGCTATGCGAAAGACCCATGTTCTAGACATCCTCATGTCAGGCGACGGGCTATTGCGGCCGCTCACTGCGAGGAGTGGGGATACCGACTTCCGATCCGTCGAGACGTATGCTACGGCTGTCATCGACCAGATGAACTACCTGGAATCCAGCGCTGACTTTGTCCGACTTCGGTCGCCTGTGGAGCAGAAAGTAGCCTTCAGCATCAAAGCTGCCGCGCTGACAAGCTTCCTGAACTGTTCGAGGTTGAATGAGGATGCAGCTGACGCGGATACCCTGATGAACTGGCTCGAGGACACTCTCAGTGACTCCGCCAGCATGGCGGACGATAACCTCGCGACAACCGTCCTCAAAGCGATGGCTCTCCTCTGCAAAGTGTCGCCTTCGTACGCCATCACCGTTTCTCGGCTCCTACCGCGCTTCATTGTCCAAGGTGATGCGAAGACGGAGACGGTGACCGTCGCGGCAGACTGTCTTGTTTTCGTACTGCGCCTGCTATCCACCGATGCCGTCATCAGCACTCTGTATACGCTGGGGAACGTCCTCAGCTCGGGAGACGAGCAGACCTTCGCGAACGGGGTTGATGGCAACTCGTCCGACAGGTCCGACTCGCATATATACGCAAGGCGTCAATCAACAGGAAGTGCTATCTCACTGCAAACTACTGGCGAGGAAGAGACCGCGGCCATACATGGCAATGTCGTACAAGCGATATGCAGGGTTGCCGCGGAATCCAAAGACGAGAAAATCATCGCCCTAGCGCAGTCCATGCTGCTTCAGAAGATCAACAAGATCAACAGCCTGGTGGATGCGCACATCGTCAGGGGCGCCGCGGTGTTAGCCTTGGGTGGAGGACAACTCGAATTTCGATCACTGCTGAAAGGATACGGCCGGATTGTTCACCTCGCCATTGCTGACAACAAGGAAGCCATTCTCGTGGCCGTCAAATCTGCCCGGAATTACATCTCAGCAAACATTACTCGGGACTCGCCCTTGTGGGATATCTACTGGGAGCATTTGCTGGAAACTATCATCGCGAAAGGCGACGCCCCGGCCGATTCGCATAATCACCGTAAGGACTCCGAGGTTGAACTCGCCGCTCGTGATATAGCGGAGCTGCTTCAGCCGCTTGCCGTTCTCATGTCAACCCACGACCTGGCCCTGGACGAGAGAACGGATGACGAGACCCACGCGATGGTGCGTGATGCTTGGTTCAACATCGTCGTCCACGGGTTTGTTCCGAACACGGCACGTGGCAAGGCACATCTCAAAGAACTACGGATCATTGCTATACACTCCCCTGCCCTGGTTCTGGAGGATCGCGGAGAAGAGGACGAGAGTGATATTGAGTTGAACACCATTCTCCGGAGGGGCATGAGCTCCGAGCGGGAATCTCTCCTGAAGAAACAGCTCATCGAGCTCATTCCCTCGAGAGAAGCCGATATCAAGGATCTGAGCTACCGCAAGCTCACGTTCCTGCAGTCTGCCTACGTTGTCGAGACCTTGCGTGCCGAGACAGGGGACTGCACGCGCGTGGTGTCGTACTTCTTGGAACCTAGTATGCGCAAAGGCGAAGTCATTCGCACTATGGAAGGAATCGCCAATGCCGTCATGGACAAGTATCTCAAGAGGACTGTTGCCGCGGCAAACCCAACATTTTCCGCTCAATACGCGGCCGGTCAGCTCGCGAGAATTTTCTGCAACTGCTGCCACCGCATCGAGCGCGTCCAACAAGCAGCCTTTGCTTGTGCTGACCGCCTCATAAGGGACATACCTTCGGCTCTGTGCCAGAGGTCGTCACTGTTCGCCTTGCTGGAGCTCCTTTCACTGATGTGGACGAGCTGTCTGGAGGCAGAGACCGACATGTACGAGCCCAGAACAATGTTTAAGTCCGTCCGAGGTCAGGTGCAGGTTCAGCTCTCGGATGACTATGCTTTCCGACGCTATACCCTTGACAACCTCAACAGGAGGGCAAGGGTGTGGTTGACCAATGCCATTGGCCTCGCGCCTTCTGACGTCAAGGGCCTTCTGCAGACTTACCTGTCGGAGTACGATGACGATGGTGCTTACGGTCACATCTCCCTCGGCCGGTCTTTCGCCACGGAGGTGGGCTCCACGATACCGCTGACAGACCAAAAGCTGTCTTCCATCGACAATGCCGGCGACTACAACATCAACACCGCTTCCGACTTTATCGCGCAATACACCACTCGCCAGGAGTATCGGTACTCGGAAGCCCTACCCGATCAAAGTCTTGAATGGCTCAGCTTCATGCGTCTAGACCGAAGAGGGTCCTTCCTGCCCTCCTCTGAGAATGAGAGTGCCGATGCTGTCACGGCACTTGCTTATATCGAGAAGCGGATCGTCGCGAAGAAAGCCACGTCTCTGAGCGATGTTAGGGACATCCTTCGCCGAGCCGCTGCTCTGCTCTGCCGCAGCGACGACGACGAGTGCAGTATCGTGCACTACCTGGTTAGCATACCGTTCGCCATGTTTACAAAGCAGTCCATTAAACTCGGTGTATCTCTATGGCTGGGTGTGATGCACGAAAATCCGCGGATGGAGTCGCGCCTCCTCGCCGAGATCGCTCAGCAGTGGGAGTTTAGCATGCAGAAGAACCTCGGGCTTTTCAACTCTGCTATTACGTTAGTCCTCCAGTGACGGTATGAAGTATGAGGCGCTGACATTCTCACAGGCATCCCGACCCGTTCTTTTTGAAGGAGGAGTTTGCACCAACTGATGCTCCGGCTCTCGTGAAAAGGCGGCTACATGTATACAACATGCTCGCTCCTCACTCTCGTCTCCTACAGTTCTTCGCGAGCCACTACAATGCCACGCGTCTGGGCAATACGGACACGCAGAGGACCTTCCTGCGCCTCCTCAATGTTACGCTTGAGAGGGTGAAGGGTTCCACAGCACATCCGATGGCGCGGGAAATCAGGTTCCAGGTCGTCCTGTTCGGCCTCAAGGTTCTGAAGACCGCCACTACGATGGCCGCTGTCTCGCAGATGCGCCTCAAAGACAAGATCCTGTCGGCCGCTCTGAGTTGGATCAGCACTGCGCCCAGCTGGTCGTTTGGCAGCAACATGCTGCAGCTGAAGACAGAAATCCGTCTAATCTCGGATGTCATCGCGGCTTTGAAAGGGACGAGTGCGATCGGAGCGGTTGGAGTACCGGGGATAAAATCCCTGCAACCTAAAGAACAGCTCCTCATTCTCCTATTAGAGAGCGAGCAGGCGAAGCTCGCGGTTTGGGTCTACCCTCTTTCTGAGCCGGCCAAGTCTCAGTTTGCCGTCGGCCATGCGAACAAGTTAGCTATCGAGGCAAGTACTTATGCCATCTATCTTTCGGGCGCGTATCGCTAACTTACTGTATAGCACACGCTCGCCCCTCTTGTTCGAACTGCATGGGCCGAGAGTCCGTCCTTGGCTATCGAGTTGACCAACAGATTCCAATATCCCCGAATCCAGAAGGAGGTGCGCTGGTTGCTCCTCAACTTCCCCGACAAGGCTATAAACGAGCCTGAAGCACTAGCTGTCCTCCTGGGTGGGTCGCTCCCGGAAGACGTGAGCTTCCAACTGAAGGTACGTTATCTCATTTCACGTGGACTGCCGCGCCCCTTGCTGACGTGCGTAGCATCTCCTGTACTGGGCTCCTGTCAACCCCATGTCTGCTGTGACCTACTTCCTCCCTCAGTACCGCAGTAACCCGTTCGTCCTGCAATATGCCCTGAGGGCCCTTGAAAGCCACTCGGTAGATGTCACCTTCTTCTATGTCCCCCAGATTGTCCAGACGCTCCGCTACGACGCTCTGGGCTATGCAGAGCGGTACATCATCGAGACGGCACAGTTTTCACAGCTCTTCGCCCACCAGATCATTTGGAACATCAAGGCCAACGCCTACAAAGACGACGACGGTGAGATCCCGACTGACATCAAGCCCACTCTGGATCATGTCATGAGCCGTATCATCGAGAGCTTCTCTGCCGTAGACCGTGGCTTCTACGAGCGCGAGTTCTCCTTCTTCGACGAGGTTACCAGCATTTCCGGGAAGTTGAAGCCGTTTATCAAGAAATCCAAACCCGAGAAGAAACAGAAGATCGAGGAAGAGCTCCGCAAGATCAAAGTCGAAGTGGGTGTCTACCTTCCGAGCAACCCAGATGGAGTCGTCATCGGCATCGACCGCAAGTCCGGCAAACCCCTGCAAAGCCACGCTAAGGCACCCTACATGGCCACCTTCCGCATCCGAAAACCCAAGGGCGGCAGCGTCGAGGAAGTCAACGACATGCTCGAAGAGGGCAACAAGGACAAGATCGAAGGCAAAGAAGACACCATCGAAGTCTGGCAATCCGCCATCTTCAAGGTTGGCGACGACTGCCGGCAGGACGTCCTCGCGCTGCAGATGATCGCCGCCTTCCGCGGCATCTTCAACCACGTCGGCCTCGACGTCTACGTCTACCCTAACCGCGTCACGGCCACGGCGCCCGGCTGCGGCGTGATCGACGTCCTCCCCAACTCGATCTCCCGCGACATGCTCGGCCGAGAGGCCGTCAACGGGCTGTACGACTACTTCATCTCCAAGTACGGCAACGAGGACTCGCTCCGCTTCCAGCAGGCGCGCAACAACTTCGTCAAGAGCATGGCCGCCTACTCGGTCATCTCGTACCTGCTGCAGTTCAAGGACCGGCACAACGGCAACATCATGATCGACGACGCGGGGCACATCCTACACATCGACTTCGGGTTCTGCTTCGACATCGCGCCGGGAGGCATCAAGTTCGAGCGCGCGCCCTTCAAGCTGACCTCCGAGATGGTGGCCGTCATGGGCGGCACGACGGAGCACCAGAGCTTCAAGTGGTTCGAGGAGTTATGTGTCAAGGCCTTCCTCGCCTCGCGGCAGTACACCGAGAAGCTGTCGCAGGTCGTGCTGCTCATGATGGACAGCGGGCTGCCGTGTTTCAAACCCGAGAGCGTGAAGCACTTCAAGGAGCGCATGGTGCTGGACAAGAGCGAGCGGGAGGCGGCGGACTTTATGAAGGATCTGATCAAGAAGAGCTATACGAGCTACTCGACGGGCGTGTACGATCATTTCCAGCTGTTGACGAATGGGATTCCGTATTAAGAGGTTGGAGGGGGTGGGTTGGTGGATAAGGTAGCGTTGGTGGCTTCGAATGTTAGATAGTTATTTCATACACTTGCAAGCCAGAGGTAATCTCGAGCAGGGAGCAGTTGCATGACATACGGTATATATGCATTCACATTTAACGTTGCCTTTGAATTCAACGTTGTTATAAAATGCTAGTTTCGGCTCGCTCTGCTAATACAGACAACCGTGCACGACCCTGCTGTATACTCCGTGTGTCTAAACAAATATCTACTGCTCGGTCTAATTTCGCGAGGCCATCAAATATCCTCGGGTATAAATCATCCTCTTTGCCCAGTACTCCACCTGCTCTATGACTCTACCTCTATCTCTACTTCGCCTGCTGTTGCATATGCGTCGGCAGGTTGTAACTGGCATAATCGACATGAACAAACGCCCTGTCCACGACGGGGACGGACTCTAGCACGTACTGCAAACTCTCACTGTTCCGCAATGTTAGTTCCTTTCTCTTGCCGACTTCAGGTTCAGGTAAGAAGGGGAGGGGAGTGAAGTGACGTACGCCAAATCATGACTATCCTTTAGCGAGGTACTAGCATCCAGCACAATGTCCACCTCGACATTGAGCTTGTCGCCCGCGTGATACGCCTGCAGTCCTTGGATCTGCTTGATGGTCTTCGCGAAGCGCATGGTGAGGTATAGTACTGTTTCCCGAAATCAGTTTAGCAAAACCTCCAGCCAATTACTTGCCATTCAGATCTTCCCATAAAAGCGGGCGGAAAGAAGGGGAAGGGGGCTTACAGATATTCCTCTGGTCAGCGGTAGCAGAGAACCCGCACAGGTTCTTGATGTGGCCCGCCGAGGTGCTGGACCAGTTGTATATCACCACGAGCGACAGGAGCAGGCCGCCCAGGGCGTCCAGCCACCAGATCTTGGCGTAGTAGCCGACGATGGGGAAGGCAATGGAGCCGGCGTTGAATATCACGTCTGCGCGCGGAGAGAATGTGTTAGTTGCGCGGAGGAAGGAGAAAAGGGAGGGAGGGAGGGAGGGTGGTGTGTGTGAAAAAACGTACCGGTACTCGCATCCGATGCCAGTGCCTGCACGCTTGAATTCCTCACCAGCCTGAGCCAGATCCAGACGATGCCCTTGACGCCGATGGTGCTGAGCATGATGGCTATGGCTGGTATGCCGCTGTACTTTCAAGTTAGCAAAAGCACGTGTCGAGGAATAGCATGCCGGCTGTGACTTGCAGATGTACAATCTCCCGGTCCGGCGACGCAAGCCGCTGGATAGCCTGTAGCGCAACCTGCACGAACGAAGTGATCATGATCACGGAGAATACCAGCACGCCTAGCGGTTCGAGTCTGCGGGAAACAGTCAGCATGTAAATTTGCCTTACGGTCGCAAGCACAGTCACTCACCGCCTCCTTCCCACCGGGTACCGATACTGATCCGAACTCGCAATCAGCCAAGTCGTGGTCCACACAATCCCCGTCGACAGGAAATCCAGCACGGCATCGACCAAACTCGCCAGCACCGACACGGACGGCACAGAGACGACAACCGCAATCTTGCCCGCCAGCAGTATCGCGTTAGCCACCAAGTTCACGTAGATAGCCAGCGTCACGATGCCTTCGGAGCTGTCGACCTCCTCGTCCTCCAAGAACGGAATCTCGGGGACGGGCCGATCGCCCTCCGCCGCCTCCCTCTCCGCGTTGGCGATGGCCTCCTCCTCCTCCTCCTCCTCGTCCCGCGGCGAGAAGAGCGGCGTCGTCTCGGTGGCGCGGTAGATGTCCTTCGGCGTGCGCTTGACGCGCTTGATGGACGACTCGGAGGCGGAGTGCGGGGAGACGATACTATTTCCGTACGGCGTGGCGGCGCCCCCGTTGGCGTGGTGGTTGTTGCCCGAGCCAGCGGGGGAATGGATAGTAGGCAACGACGCGGCAGCAGCAGCCGCGTGCGAGAGCGTCTCCTCGGATATGGTGTTGGGTATCTCGACGCCGCGGAACGACGATTCGGGCATGTGGTTGTACTCGTTGAGCAGGTCGTGCGGCAGGCTCGAGTCCAGCAGCCGGTCTATGTAAAGGTACTGTTGTACGAGGTAGTTGGTGCGCTCGTAGTACTGCCGTATCTTACCCTTCATCCCCCGCAGGTCGGCCGGCGTCTTCCAGTACCGCTCCCACCGGTAGCGGGGGTTCGAGTTGCCGATGAGCCGCATGCTGCGGACCTGGGGCGTGTTGAGGATGGCGCTCATGCGGCGCTCCTCGGCGAGTCGGCGCTGCTGCTCCGGCTCGTCGGCCTGCTCGTTGCCGTGCATCCGGCCGAAGACGGACCAGTCCGGCGCGGCCAGTGGGTTGGGGTTGAGGATGACGCTGCCCCCAAGGGCGGCCTCCTCGTCGTCGCCGGCGGCGCGAGGCCCCCCTGCCATCTCGCGGATGCTGCCGGGGCGGTTGGGGTTGTGGAGGGAGGCGGCGGACCGGTTGCGGATGAGGGACGCCAGGGCTCCGTGTCCCTTAGACGCGGGCGGGTTGGCGGCGGCATCATCCTGCAGCAGGAGGAATGAGCCGCGGCGGAGGGCGAGGGAGCTGCGGATGTCGGGCGGTGAGGACATCGTTTTGACCTTGTCTGATCTCAAATGGGCTGGTCCCTTACGGGATGTTTACTTGGCGGCCATAGTCAGGACGGTTACTGGGTTCGACTTGTGTGAGAGCTCATTCAGGTTGTTCACTGTTCAATGTCCGATAAGATACTGAGTTTGAGATAAGGCTCGGTGAGCAACTCAAAGGAGCCTCGAAATGGTGGAGCTTTCAGCTTGGCGAACCTGATTGTGCAGTTGGGTCAGGCACGCTGCACAACATTCCCACCATAAAGCCCCTATGACCTCATAACAAGATCCCGCTGAAGACGTCGCTTAAACTTAGGTACCTTACTCTTTGTGCTCTGTCACAGGTCGAGTGTTATCTCAGTCTTCTTGACTCGGGGCAAGATGGGTATCTATGTGTTGACTGTTCCTGGCTTTGATGAGGCTGGATTCAATCTTGACAGTAGAGACATGGCGCATTCCTGGTTCCCGGCAGATCTCACGGTATCGCTGACTGGTGCCCTGGTCAGTCGACTATCAAATGGCCAGAAAGAAACACGCAACGGCAGCTGCATCCAGATTTAGTAGCTCGTTTATTTCCTTCCTTGGAAGAGTTGTCGGTCGATGTTGAAGCATCGGTTATGAACGTTTCGCAACCATTGTTGTTTTCTTTCTCCTGAGCAATCCAAGGACGTGGTAGTGTCACATCCACATGATGAGGCTTCTTGGCTATTTTACTTCTCGCCGATGCTGCTGACTGACACTAATAAGGAGGCGGCGGCCTTTCGGAACTTTAACGTGGATAAACAGCGGTGGTTGGGTGTTACCCCTGTGCGCGCCAGATCCCGATCTCCAAGCCCTGTCGGCGCCGCTTGTAGGATGTCACCCCTGAAAAAGTTGGAGGCGGCTGCACGGGGTTTGTTGTTGAGGGTGTGCCCATTGAGATAAGCACTTTATAGCCATGGAAATGACGGACAGTATCCCGTCGAAAAGCAAGAGGCAGAGAGGCTGCTCAGCCTTTATAAACCGCCTTGATCTCCCGTATGCGAGCCTACGGGCACGATACTCCGGCGACGTTGGATCCCATGCGGAAATACCACGGCTGATGCAAGCGTGCTGTGGTATGTATGCAATATCCGGAGGAGCATGCGCGGACTGGATCTGTCAACATGCCCCCTCCTGCAATCATGAAGTTCAGGTATCAGATAATCGCCATGACACGGGAGGCATGCCTGGCATGTCTGGCATGCACCTCGCCCGCAAACAATGGTACGATATGCCACAGTACAAGGTTCGCCAAAACGGACAGGTCATTCATTGCTGACACTGCCGTTGGATCCGGACACACACTGTGATTCACATCTTGAATCGCAGCGAATCTTTGGCCCTCGTGGTCTCTGCCAGGGCTGGGGTTCGCCGGAAGTTTAATGTTGGCCGCTGAAATTATTCCAGCTCGGAAAGGCGCTAGTGATGCACCGTGATGGCTACCTCCGGAGCAGCGTCAAGGTTAGGGGTTTTCTGGGCCGGCCCCACCTCAGTTCCACATTGCCCGCTCCACCGAGCCCACTCAGGTGCAGATGTTCGTTGATGGTTGATGGCGTGGATGGCGTGGATGGCGATTGTGTTTGTCGTTGTTGAGGAGCTGTCGATGAATGCTCCGTCTGCTGGCGTTGAAATCCAGGACTGCCTGCTGTAACTGATATCCTTCAGCTTTTGACCGCCTGTGTATCACATTGACGGACAGGCCCGCATCCTGGTGTAGGCTTGTAGCTTTTCTTTGGTGGCCAATGAGCCGCCGCCCGAAGGCACAGGCGTCCTGAGAAGGTTTGGTAGCATTCGGGTCCGCTGGCGAGGTGTACCAGCCAAGTTTTTAACTCTTTTTGCTCCTTTGGTCTTGGTACTGTGATACACCGCTGGTCTCAGTCTGCCAGTGGCACCGGAGAGTCTCTCAGCCTCGAAGCTTGGATGAAGCAGTCGCCTGCAGCAGCAGCCAGCAGCAATAGGGGCAGAACTTGGAATCGATCCGGAGGTGCCTGTGCAATGCCTGCGGGTTGAACATGCAGAGTCGCAGAGTCGCAGAGTCGCAGAGTCGCAGTGTCACTCAGAAGCCGGAGTGTGGGGTGTGGAGTGGAGGAGAGAAAGCCACGAACGGCATTGAGAAGCTTGTGCAAGGGCATTCTCTCGCCAACGAGAAGTCCAAACAGAACTGTCGTCCCCCGACTCGTCATTGACGTCGTATTCGTCGCCAGCACGCCCAGCCCAACTACTATGCAAGTAAAGGGGAAGAGAAGCAGCCGAGGCGGAGGCGGAGGCGGAGACATGGGGCGTGGGGCCCATCATCATGCTTTTTGACTTTCACTGCACTGCCAGAAGCACATGAATGCGGAGAGATGGCACAAGATCATCTGAAGTCCCAACTGATCAGAAGAAATTCTCCAGATAAATACAGGGGAGAGAAGCTTTTTCCAAGAAAAGATATGGGACTACGTATTGATGGGAGAATCGTGTAGATCTTGCATCACATCGCTGAACTGCGCCAATCACAATCACGGCCCGGCCGTTTGCCGCTTTGTTGAATCTTCGTATTCAATAAATGGCTGATGGTTGCTCGAGTGAGCAGGAGGGCAGGCGTAGCGCTTCAGAATCTACCGCCTATACTGTGCGATAAGCTGAATTATTACTCACTTAGTAAGTCGCCAACCAAGTAGGTCTAGAGGGGCCCCAGCCTGGAAAGGACGCAGGCGCTTCTCCTCACTGGACTGGAACTCAGGCTAGGTACTCAGCTCATCATTCAGTGGACTCATCAGCGGACTGGGCAGGAACGGACCGAACAAAGGAGGAGAAACAGAAAATAGGTACTACCACTTGTTCCCCATCCCACCACCGCTTTCCTCTTTTCCCGGTTACTTGGGACATTGAACAAACACCTTTTCACAACATCTGTCTTCCCATCTCGAACTCTTTTGCGAGTCTTTCATTTTCGCTATTCCATTGTTGGTGACGCTCATCCGTTTTCTCTCTGCTGGCCTCGCTCTTTTTCTCTCTCTGACGAATCATTTGCTTTCTCCGTCCTCGACCGTACCTTGCCCCCCTAATTTGTACATACGCATACCCTCGAGCTCGGTCATACGAATATCCTGATACTACCTTTTCCCCCGGTATTCTTGTTTGCACTTTCCATTGTAACCAGGCACGACACAAGCGCGCGCGCGCACACACACACATACACAACCTCTACAACAAACGAATTCTCCTCTCCCGCCTCTTGCTTTCCAGCTTCTCGACTGCTGGTTACCAATCACCTCTTCGAACCTTGTGTGACACGACGGTCCCCACCTCCTGGTTCCTGGTCCCTCTTGGCACCCAATCGACTGCGATACTCTAGTTTCCTGTTGCTTCCGGCCACGGGTACCTTCTTTCTTCACGGCTCTCCACCGTCTCCCGTGACGTCGATTCCTGTTCCTCTCGACGCCGAGCCCGCCCTCGACTCGACGCCGGTTTATATACCTGGTGGTCTGGACTGTGCACGCTTGCTTAATATAACACACTCCTCACCTCGTCGGATTGTCAGTTCAGCCCTGCTGTTGACTCTCACTCTCTTTTCCCTGTAAGTCAGAATTCCTTCCCTCGTCAGGTCAACATACATGGCTCCCTCCGTCCCCCCGTGACACTTGCCGGTTCGTGTCTGAGGATGGCTGTGGAACGGCGACGGTGTTGCTCGATGTATCGAGTCTCGGCTGGCTACCCATTGCCATACCCGCTGGCTGGGACGAGAACTCGGACAGAAACTCGACCTAAACGTCTACACTTCAACAACACTCCGCACCGCTGCCACTCTCAGACACTCGACCTCTGGTCTCATTGCGTGTTGCCCGTTGTCCGTTTGCGACACTGAGCACAGACACTCGTGGTTGAGGAGGACGGGCACCGACATGGCACACGAACTCTGCTAATTATGGGTCTCTCATGCAGTTGACCGATACCTCGCGTCATCCGAAGCAAAAAAAAACCCCCCGACAAGCCCTATCCCGCAGCAACCTTGTGCCGCTTTGGTGCACCCGACCACTGCTCAGCTGTTGCCAGTATCGTCAGCTGTGTCTCGTATACTCACTCTCCTACCATTACACCTCTCGAATATCCTCCACGTAGCCATCGTCGGTTAGCGACCTTCTCTAGAATCTCGACATCAGGAGTTGATGGGCAGTCACTGAACAGCCTATCCTTCGAGGTCTAGATTCTATATGCCTAGATTTTCTCTCGCGTTGGGCAGGCGGAAGTCAACCGCAGACAATCTCGACAATGACGTGATAGCCGAGCCCTCGTTCCGTGTCCTGGATCGCTCGGAGGTTGCTTCCCCTGCGGGGAAGTCCTTCGACGGGGGAGCAGCCTTCGCAGCAGCAAAATCACATTCCCATTCGAAACACAGCGTCTCAGACATCAAGGTGGAAGAGGACAACTTGTTTGCCGATCTCAAGCCACAGACAAACCGGTATGCACTTCCCTGACTTCCAATTCCTTTTCGCAAATTGTCACATGTTTCGTGGTTGGAAGATATCACTATGTTCTGTGTGGAATGTTGGGAGGCTGGTCTAAGTCCCGACCGTTGATCGAGTTATGCGACACTGATCAACAAGCTTCATCGTTTTCCCAAATCGCCCCTTATTTTCGAAAGACGCTAGTCGACTCGTCAGAAATGTTATGTGCTAATAATAAAGCAGGGGCAGTGGGTCATCGAACACGACCAAAACAATCTCTACCGACACTTCCTCTCGGCACAGTAATGTCTCGACTGCCGCCTCGTCCGCTGATTTCAGCAGCCACCACGAAGACCAGAAAATCCCACACCGGAAACCAGTAGGTGATGGTCCAGGGACCCACGCTTCACCCAAATCTTCTGGCTTCCTGAAGGCAGCTGGACGATCTTTCTCGTTCGGTGGACAGAAGAAACCATTGCCCATCGTCCCTAACGTCGACGAGCCTTTGCCTCCGCCCCCAGTCCCTCCGCATTCCGAAGACTTTGGAGGTGTTGGCCGAGCAAGAGCCGCTACATCGTCAACGTCGGCCACAGTCACGCCACCGAAGCTCGAAGCAGACTTCAGTCTCGATCTCGGTGGAGACTTCGGCAAAATGTTTGGCTTTGACAAGCGTGCAAGCGTCATGACGATTCGTGGGAATGAGTCAAATGGGCGCAAATCTCCGGGTCCCAGGGCGTTGACTGGGAACCGCCTGAATCAGCAACCTGCTCTCATTCCTGCACCGATTCAGATCAACAACTCAGCCCGAGTCGACGCTCCCCCACACTCTTGGGGGAGTCAGCATTCCAACGAAGGCCTTCTCACACACAGTCCCGTACTGGCATCCCCCGTTAACGAGAATGCGCCACAGCCCATCCCACGGCAACCCTCGCCTCTGTCCGGTCGACCCCTACGTCCTGTCACGTCACCAGAACCGAGAAAGCTGAGCGGATTCTTTGGTAGGAAGCGGACGTCACCCACGCCGGAGACCGAAGACGAGGATGCTAAGCTGCTCAAGGACTCTCTATCGACCGTGAGCAAGTTCATGGCAGGAAGCAGCGCTGCCAACGCGGCACCGGAACGAGCATCGGGCTCAAGATACAGGCGTGACGAGGACACATTCGCATCCTCAGAACCGAGAACGCACAACGTGCAACTCGAAGACACCGCTGACGACAACCTCTTTGACAACAGCCTCGCACACTCGAGCAGGCTTGCCAACCGTTTCGTGGCCCAGAAGCCCAGCCCACCGCGGACCAAAGTGATGACGCCCGCCCAGTTCGAGCGGTACCGGCAGGACAAGGAACGCCAGAGCGCTGCACCCGACGCCGAGAAGACCGAGGACAAGTCCGACGAGGAGGAGATTGACTACGATGACGACGAAGATGAGATCGAAAGGCAAAAGCAACAGGCTAAACAAAGGCGGAAACAAGAGGCACACATGGCGGTGTACAGACAACAGATGATGAAGGTTACCGGCGAGTCCAACGGCGGTACCCCGTCCCGACCGAGCCTGCAGATGTCGTACAGCACGCCGAACCTGCCGAACATGGTAGACGGGAGTCCTGCCGGCAAGTCAGATTCAGACGAGGACGAAGAGGTGCCCTTGGCGATCCTCGCAGCCCACGGCTTCCCCAACAAGGCTCGCCCCCCCACGCGTCTGAGCACCATGATGTCGAACCCTAATTTGCGGGCTTCTGCACAGCCAAGTTATCAGCGACCCGGTTCCGTCGTGGGTGAGCCTCAAAACGGTGCCGGTGGTCGACTACCGGCGTTTGCCAGGAAACTTCCCCAGGATCCGTTCCTTGGCGCAGGGCTAGTCCACAACCCAGTCCGTGAGAGCATTGCCTTCAGCGGCGGGACACCCGCTCGTGGTCATTCCGGACCTGTTACACCCGGCGGCCTCGTCGGAGTCATCGTCAATGAGGAGCGCTCCAGGGCCATGCGCCGCGGCAGCCCCCACGTCGACCCCCAACAACCCGGTGGCGGCTACGACCCCATGGCCGGAATCTCTCCCCACATGATGTACCCGGGCCAGAACCGTCCCATGTCAACCATGTTTACGCCCGGCGACCAAGCCCAGATGCAAATGGCGCAACAAATGCAGCAGTTCATGCAGATGCAGACGCAATTCATGCAAATGATGACCGCCAACGGACAGAACCCCGCTGGCATGGGACCCAACAGCATGCCCAACGGCATGATGAACCCCGCAGCCATGAACAGCATGCTGGCCATGGGCGGTCCGGACATGCGTCATTCCTACATGGGCGGCAACGGGTCCGTCGCCGACCTCACGCGCCCGGACAGCCACAGCCGCAGCATGAGCATGGTACAGCCCTCTTCGGCCTCCTGGATCCAGCCGCCACCCCAGAACAACACCTCCTTCGCCCCCTCGATCCATATACAAGGCGTGGGCGGGTACGCGCCCTCCATCGCCCCCTCGGAGCGCAGCAATGTCGGCCTTCCCGGCAGGTACAGGCCCGTCTCCCACATGCCGCCCGCGGCTGGGGACTCCCTCCCCAGGTTGTCGACTATGTCTGGTGCCCTGGGCGGGTGGGACAAGCAGCCTAGCCCTATGGTTTCTGTCACACCCGTCTCGGCGAACAGTGGCAGGAAGTCGGGTAGCGGAAATGCCTCCGAAGATGACGATGAAGAAGGCTGGGCGGCCATGAAGGAGAAGCGCGAGAAGAAACGGTCCATGTGGAAAAGTAAGAAAGGGTTCGGCGCTGATATTGGGGCGCTGATCAACTGAGGGAGCTTGTCGTTGATGTTGTTGTTGATTGGACTTTGCTTGGGGACAGAAAGGTTTCATCTCGTCAGCATTGTAGGACGACGTCCGATTGTGACCGGTTGGAGATGATTTCATTTCGGCACGCGGTGCGGAAAAAGGGGGCGATTATGGGAAGACTATTGTGTATATTGACTCAACCATCTACATCTGGGATCTCCTTTTCCTTACTTTTGTTTTCGCGACACAACTTTACATATTTGGCGTTTCTTTTAAACTATCTCGGAAGGCGAGCAAGGATGGGAAGATCAGGGAGGGAAACACTCTTGTTGGCAACAAACTTCTTGTGGGATGATTTATGATAGACATTGTCACTCCCGCTTGATGCAAAATAATTCACTAATATCAGTTCCGGAAATGCATGCAGTGTTGTTGTGGTATCTGGTGCCTCTATTTTTTTGTGATTCTGTTCCTTTCAAATGGCTTTGAGCTGAAGGCCAGCCGCCCTGGTGATGCTCATGCGTAACTCTGATGGTTTCTGAGGCATGGTCCTAGACCTGCTAACCAACGACGAAGAGCAATCCATAAGGTCCCAACCCCAACCAGTGGTCAGCGGTGCGTGCAAGAAGACCCTTACCCAACGCCTTCCCATCCGTACCCAGGACCGTTCCGAAACCCGGCTTTCCCTCCCAGCCCTCTAGCCCCCCATCAATCATTCCCATCATCCATGCCAAACGCTTTCGATCTCAAATCTTGCCCCCAGCCCAAGCCTTCCTTTTAACAGCCATCTCAACAGCAGCCAAGCCCCAGTCCTCGCCGTGATTATGGCCCCCCGCCGTCAGCCCCGCCCTGGCCTTGGCCTGGTCGTCGTTCAGCACCGTCAGAACACCAAAGATGACGGGCACGCCGATGTCGAGGCCGACCCTCATCAGGCCCTGCGAGACGGAGTCCGAGATGTACTCGAAGTGCATCGTCTCTCCCTTGATCAGGACGCCGATTGCGATGAGGGCGTCGAAGGGGCCGGAAGAGGTGGCCGAGGTAGAGGAGGGCAGGGAGGTGAGGTCCGTCGTGGAGGCGCCGAGGAGGTCACCTGCTGTTGAGGAGGAGGAGGTGGAGGATTGGACTTGGGAGGCGGCGTACATGCTGGTTTTGTGGGAGGAGACGTTAGTAATTGGTGCAGCAGGTAGGACGAGGGCGGAAGGGGTTGGAAGTGGTAGCAGGCAGAGGGGGAAAAGGCATACCCCTTCACGGCGATGGGCAGCTCCCACGACCCCGGGACGCTCTCGACAACGATGTTGCTCTCCTTGACGCCGCAGGCGAGCAGCTTCGCCTTGGTGCCCTCGAGCAGGGGCTGGATGATGGTGTCGTTCCAGCGGGCGTGGACGATGCCGACGCGCAGGGCGCTGCCGTCGTGGGTTTGGGGCGCGGGGCCTTTGGTTTCGGAGAAGACCATCTTAACGAGTGAGGTGGAAGTTGGTTCAAGAGTTGGTTACTGGTTAGATAGGGATAGGGTGCGTTTGAAGCTAGGAGGTTTGTTCGGACGGAGCTGAGGTGAGTCTGGGTGAGGGGTAGCTTCCGGCTTTCGCGGGGCAGAAGGTCTGAGGTGAGACAACGAATTAGGCTTGGTGTTGATGAGTCATCAAGGTGTATGTTTACTTCAGGGGGAAGGAGCGACCGCCGACTTACAACTCTCGACTTCAACTTGGGGAAGGAGCGCTCCTTCCCTTCTTGTTCATTTACAGCGTGGATTGAAACCAGGCGCCCCCAGTGAGTCAAGTGACAAAGGGTCGGTGTGCTCTTTCCTTCCCAATGCTGTCGTCCCTGCTTTGCCGAGTGGTTCAAGCCCATGAAGCTCCAGCTCGACACCAATCTCATGGCTTGAGTTGAGTATCTCATCCCATTTCATTTTCCTGTGTCTGAATCTCCCTGCCACAAGAGGAATATTCTCATTTCACAGTCAGCGACGATGAGTCCTCACGCAGCATCACTCTCCTTTTAAGCAGTCTCCTTCAGTCGTTCTGCAAGTCTTACGCGATTTGCGACTCTCCTTATTCTGTATTCTACCCCTTCCCTGTGGTTTCTGACACGCAAGCATGCCTATCTCTGCCTTACCCCAGGAGACCGTCCGTCTCTTGGGTTCTCCTCTCGTGTACCCTTCCCCTGTTTCTGTCGTCAAGGAACTCGTTGATAATGCACTCGACGCTCACGCTACTTCTGTCGAGGTCTTCATTTCGGCGGACACGGTGGATAGCGTAGAAGTCCGAGATAATGGCCACGGCATTCATCCGGTCGATTTCAACACCCTTGGCCATCGCGGTTGTACCAGCAAACTGCGGACTTTCGAAGACATCCAGACTGTCGGCAGTGCTACTCTTGGTTTTCGCGGTGATGCTTTAGCCAGTGCCACCACAGTAGGCACGTTGTCTATCGTCACTCGGACTGCTGGAGAACCGACAGCGTCGAGGCTCTTGTTCTCAGAGAAGGGGGGTGTTGGCAAGATTGAGCGAGTCTCGGGGCCAGTTGGCACAGCTGTGAAGGTCACTCAGATCTTTGCCCGGCTTCCTGTTCGAAAGCAATATGCACTCAAGGAAGCAGCCAAGACGATTCCCAAGATCAAAGACCTCCTCCACGCATACGCGTTTGCCAGACCACACGTCAAGCTCACTTTCAAAGTCCTCAATCAGCCAAAAACATCATGGTCATATGCCCCTGGACCACATCCCGGCATCAGACAGGCGGCCTTGCAGGTCTTCGGAGCCGAACTGGTCTCGCAGTGTGCGGAGAAGACGAAGCATTTCCCCGAAAACGCGCCTGGTATCAAACCTGTTTGCATTTTCACAGCTCAGGGGCAAGGCACTTACACCATTGACGCACTGCTCCCGACAACCAGTGCCGATCCTGCCAAGATATCGAAGGGCGCATGGTTCTCCGTCGATTCGCGACCTGTGTCATCCACCAAGGGTACAATGAAAACACTCTACACAGCATTCAAAGAGCACCTCAAACGGCACCATGAGTCGGCCGACTCCAACGTAACACTGAAGAATCCATTCCTGGCGGTGAACATCAAGTGCCCTCCGAAAAGCTACGATCCCAATGTCGAGCCGTCAAAGGACGAGGTACTCTTTGCGAACTCCCCGCGTCTCGTCGAGACCTTCGAGCGGCTGCTTGCCGAAGTCTACGCTACTACCCCTGAATCCAGCAGTCAAGACGGCGGCGAGAGGGCACGCCTCACAGCTATACCCCCACGACGCCCCTCCAGAGCGGCGAGACACCAGGACGAAGGCTCCCAACTACTATCACCAGAGCAAACACCAGGTGCCGATCCAGCAGTGCCACTCGGACCGGACACGGACACTCCGGACAACTCATGGATTGAGGGGCTTCTGCCAAATACAGACCCCAATGGGCCACGACCGGCCCCTACTTCACCGCGAATGACAGTCAGGGACCTCCAGACCCTCGGACAGAGACCGCAGGCCTCACAAGCCTCACACTACAAGTCCCCCCCCTCATCCGGCGATCCAGAGCCATCTCGTGGATCTGGCGCAAACCTGTTCAGAAACCTTCTCGCAGATGACGAAACTCCATGGATGAACCGGGGCTGGAAGATGGACCTATCCACACGCAACGACTACGACAATGCAAACGTCAGCAGGCCACAAGGCTCCAGAGACAACAACCACGTCAAGGAGGTACCAGGGGACACACATTCGCCACATGGTAAAGGTATCAATCCCTGGGCTCTTTCAAAGTTCAGTGGAAACCGCAACCAAGCAAGGCCCATTCTATCACAGTCCGTTCAAGAGATACGACTCCCTCGGGATCTTTCGCCTGCAAGAGCCTTCAACGTCGACGCCATTCAAGGCAGGGCCATGCCTATGCAACGGTTCCAGCAGACGCGACTTGCTCGGGATGAACCTCCAGCAGCAGTTGTCAACCCAGAAGCACATCCTCAACGCCCATTCCCAGGACCGCGCCCGGGCGCCAATCCAGTGCAAGAGGCGTTCATGCAGCATGCCCGCCCCCCGATGCCAGCATCTCAGCTCCACGCACCCGGTGTCCCAGGAGGTGCAATCCGGTCGCCGATGGTTATATCCGACTCTGACCTTACCCAGAGAGTGCAACGGCAGAGAGCGAGGCATCGCGGCCCATCAGGCTTTGTGCCACCTTTCGCACATGGAGACAGGGCTGATCGACCGCCCCGTGGTGGAAGAGATGGAGCCCGTCAAGAGTCTTCTAGAGACGAGCCAGATGTCAACTGGTTCCACACGCCACCCGACTCTTCCGCTCGCAGAAGCAAACGACATCAGAGGGGTGCACCCGGTGCCGGTCACGGTTCGAACGGCGAGGGCAATGGGCAGTTGAGGTTGTCGAATGATGACCTGAGGGGCCAGATGAAACTCTCAAACGTCGACCCGGGCGGACACATCCGACTGTCTAGGGAGGAGGAGCCGGAAGTGAGCAATGACTTGGCAGCTATTCGACAGAGATTAGCCCTCGCTGAGACGCGCAGGCTTCGAGAGCAGCAGGCTGGGAGTGTCGACCGGTTAGAGCAGCCTGAGGTTACGGGAGGGGTTGTACCCTCTGCGGAGTGACGAGTGGAAGGCCGCCAAGCCCAACCAGGTGTGCTGCCCAACAACGCAACAACTACCAGGACCGGCCTGCCCGCTGGAGATCCACGAGCATTCCTCATGCGGAGGACATGCTCCCTTCCAGCGACCACGCCACGCAAGCTCCGACGCATCAAGTCGTGCATGTTGCCTCTGGAGACAACCCCAGCGGGAGAAGAGACCCACAACCTGATGCAGACGGTGCATGTCGACGTACTGCAGCTGTGCCAGTCACTCGAGACACAGCACAACAACCTCCTGCCAGACAGCTCAGTAAACAACGCTTTAGTTCACCGCATCACGTCCGACGGTCTCAGAGAGGTGCAGCAACACGTGCTGAGAGTGCTTTCAGAGCTGGGTTACACCGGGCAGGAGGGAGACTGCCAGGTCGAGTTTCACTCTCTTCAGCATGTGACGAAGAAACAGAGGCAGATAGAAGCGGGAGTATGATTTTGCTACCAGGTTTACGAAGCAGAACAAGCAGGTCAAATGTCTAAGTTACGATGGGTGATCTGGGAAGACTGCGGGGAGGGACGCAGGACATGACTTACATGCACGAAAAACATCAGCAAGGTTCAGCAGTACCTAAGGTAATAATGCCAGATTGCAGCATTCGCTTATGTAGATTAGCTTGTTCATCATCTACTCACTCATAGATCAGATGAAATCGACAGTAGGTAGGTCGAGACATGTTTCTCCCCCCATGTTGTGCATAACTGACTCGTTTGGTTTTACTGTGTGTCTCTGTCTAACACGAGGATAATGCGGCGCAACCAGAAGTCCGGTGTTGTCATACACTCAAACCGGAGGACGAGGATCGCAGGCCGATGAATGAAGGATGGATGATAGAGACACGTCAGTACCAAATGGGGATGTTTCATTTTGTCGCATCTGATGGGAGAGGTGTGAGGAGCGTCGCTTCTGGGAGGGCTGGCTGGATCTCGATGTTCTCTCTTCCATCGCCTTGTTTTCTGCTCGTACCTTTATATCGCATGAACTATCATGCCGGGATTCACACTCGGGAGTGGCATTATTCACATCATTGATCTGCGTGCCGGGGCATCATTACAAGCTTTGGAACATTCGCTAGCCATTTCAAAAGGTGCTTCATTCGGAGATGTCACCGAGATGATGCAACCTGACGAAGCTACTCGACCCAACAGTTGAAAAGCCAAGACAGCACTCGTCTCCCTAGCGAGTCGCTCCCAATGCAAGCCACTGGGGGATGCTAGTGAACTTTGTGGGTGTGTTTCGTGTTTCTGTAAATAGGCTGCCGCCGCGCGAAGCGTTCCCATTGGTCGAACCAGAGAAAGCCGAACGACGGGAGGCTGAACGTCATGGTTCGTATTGCTCTGCCATTTTCCTTGTTGGAATAATTGGACTTCCCATCTTCAACGGTTGTGGACGTCAACGGTCGACACACCTGGAGAATGTTGAGAGTTGCGTGCAGGTCTTGACTGTTCTGAGAGCGGCTGCAGAAAGCAATCAGTGAATGGATTATTGCAATGTCTTGAATGTCTCTCTTCTGCAAGACGTTCATCAGGGCAGTCATGAAATTTGAACCCAGGCCGACCTCTCCAACATCCCCTGCCCTTGTTCATGGCTGGACCGTCCTGCGGGGCTCCTCATTCGTGTCACGTCAAGCGTTAACCGGTTGCGGCAGCAGCAGGAGCAGGCACCCGTTGGAGAAGAACTCTCGGGACTCTCTGCCTCTCTGGAATCAAGTGCCGGCCTCCTGGTAGAGCTCAGTTCCAATAGGAATAAACAGTGCATGTCCTTAAGTCGTTGATGAGGAGTAAGGTATGGCTCGGTTGACATTCGCCAGTAGGAGCGCAGCCCTTACCCAATGCGGGCTAGTCTCTACGCCTCACGTCATAAGCGCGCTAGCGAGCACGGATATGGGAAGCCTGCGACAGCGCTAGCAGCCGCTACGTACCCATCCCACTGCACCCAGCCAGTCTTGCAACCAGAAAGTGCACAGCCATCTTCTAGGTCTAGTCTACTGTGGTAATCGCTATCATGGCGCTGCTGCCAACCTGCGGCACCAGTCTCCATCTTTTTGAGCCCGACATTTCTCCAGCTTCCAATTCTCCCCAAACATCATCACATCATCTCATCCCGTAACACACAGTGGCTTGCGATCGTCAGGTCCACCCCCTTCTCACACGACAACAAGATGCGCCGAATGGATTAGAAAGGTTTATGCCTGCAACACCACTGCCGCTTCCGCCCCAACCTGTCGCTGTTCCGACCTCTTGGCTTTCTTTCAAACAATGCGAAAAGTCCATCATGTTTGCGGCACCCGAGTCACTCCTTTTACCGTCGCCGCCCGCGAACATCAGCCCGAATTGAACGATGGAGAAGAACACTTCAGAACGAGGCATGATAGCCATGGCATCGAGGAAGAGGACCGCTCAGGAGTTGGGGGGCTGGATTGTCGAGGGGACGACCGTGGTCGGGGGGGGACATCGCGTGCTTGCGACAGCAGTCATGATACCACATGCTTATTAAGGCCGCAACGACGAGCAGCTGAGCCTACAACAACCACACCGTTTCGATATCGACCATGGAATTCCTCAATGCTCTTCAGCAATATGGTCGCGATCCTGCTGACCTGCATCTTCATACAAGCCGTCTCGGCCGTCTCGGTTCCCTTCGAGAACTGCCTACCGGACTCATACCGACTTAACCAACCCACACTGTTACAATGGCAACCGTACGAAGTACAGGCCTCGTTCGATACCGAAGGCCCCAAGCACACGTTCCTAATGACTGTGTGGGGAAATGTGACAGGCTCGCTCTTCAACGTGACGCTTCCGCCAGCCAACAGCTCAGCGTGGAAGGATCCCACGAAGCTGGACGGAAAAATCTTGGGCGACCCGGAACCAGATTCAGATGCCCCAAAACTCACCACTCTCCATAACAAGGTCAATTTCCTTACTTACGAACCATGGAGCGAGAGTACCAATTTCTGCAACACGTCGTTGACTAATGCGACATGCCCCCTCGGGCCTGTCTTCAACACCTCGGATATGTATGTGGCTGTGCTCCTTGAGCGGCACTGTAAGGTCGATAGCTAACATCGAGCATAGGGTTCTGCCGTATGACCTACCTTCTGTCAGCATGACGCACGATTTCTTTTCGTCGTATGCGTTCGCGTCGCTCTCCGGAACTTTTCTGATCATCTACGGAGACTCGAAGTCGACGCATGTTGGATGTGTTTCCGCCACCATCACACCGGATTTGGGAGGCTTGTCCTGGATGCTGAAGATCTTACCCCTAATCATTCTTCTCTTCGTCGGATTCGGTACCCTTTTCGCAGGCATATTTAGCCCCTGGGGAACCTCTGATGTCTTCCACCTCACTTCGAACTACGGACGAGATGCAGATTTACTCCGCCTGGTGACCCCTGGATTTGGCGACTGTCTGCAGTACATCCAGTTTGTCGCGCTCACCGGCGGTCTGACTTTGAGCTATCCGGGATTTTATCAGCCGATCGTCAGCCTGGCCACCTGGTCGACCCTCATGTTCAACCAGAGCTTTGTCACCAATGATCCCGGAAGGCAGAGCTTAGTTGATGGCATCTACGTGACGAACGGAACATACGGACTGCAGGACCTTGCCCAGCTCGTGGGGTTGGCCAACGTCGAGGACATATGGGCGGGTATGATGGTGTGGCTCCTCGTCATAATCGCGTCGGTGCTCTTCCTGGTGCAGGTCGGGTTCGCGGTGCAATGGATTTATCGGTTCGTGAATAACATTCAGGAACAAGACCTGCGCGCCAAGAACATCCCCTTCTCCATCGGCAATGTCATCCGGATTGTCTTCAATTATTTCCTGCTGCCTATCGTGGCATTGTCGACGTTCCAGATGGTCGTGGCGAGTGAGTCGCCCGCCTACACGGTAGCATTGGCGGTCATTACACTGGTTGTGATCATCGGGTTTGCAGGATGGCTGCTTTACCTCATTGCCTCTACCAAACCCAGGGCCTTTCTCTACGACGATCTACCGACACTGCTGCTCTATGGCCCTCTCTACAATACCTACTCTGACGAAGCCGCTGCGTTTGCACTCATACCAGTGTTACTTACCTTCCTTCGAGGAATCGCAATCGGCGCGGTGCAACCTGCGGGTGTTGCTCAGCTCGTCATCTTGGCCATATGCGAGGTTATCCACATCCTAACCATTCATGCGTTCCGCCCTTTCCAGTCACCTACGTCTATGAACGCCTATCATACACTATTCTCAGCAGTACGGCTTGTCACCGTGCTGTTGATGATTGCCTTCATTCCTTCCCTTGGAGTCAACGAAGGCACCAAGGGCTGGATAGGCTACGCCATCTTGTTAGCCCATGCCGGTGTGCTGGTGCTAGGCTTCCTGCTCAATGCGCTACAGACCATTGTCGAAGTCATTGCGAGAATGGCAGGTGCTGGCGGTGATGACGTCCGCGGGCAAACACGGGGTGGTCTGTCAAAGATCTTTGGCATGCGTCAGCTTTCGAGACGTACGTCCAGACGAGGGGAAGGTCCATCGAGGCAGAGTCAGCTCTCCAGTTCAGCGATGCTTGACACTGAAGAGGCCTCCAAGTCCGGATACGTCATGCACGGCGGACGCATTAGGAGTGACTCCGCCGGCACCATGGGCGTCTTCTTGCAGAGACAGAGGACTTCGTCTGCAATGGATGTGGCAAGCTTGGAGGCGGAAGTAAGGAATGACAATGCTAGCTCGTTCACACCGACTACACCTGGGGAAGCGAGCACGTTCTCATTCCTGCCATCTCCAGGTATTACCGGCCGGCAAAGCTCGAACCCATTGCCTCTCAACCCGTCAGATCCATATTACCGTCCGCCTCGACGACGAACAACTTTGGACAATCAGTCGCCGCTCGGCAAGGACCGCGGATCGTGGACCAGCGGCGATCTCTCCCAAAGAGGCGGACATGGTCTGCTCGGAGGCCCAGCAGATCCAGCAGAGTTGGCAGGTGAAATATCCCGGAGCGCCACTCCACTTCCTTACGGCCAAGGCAGCCCCAACCCCGTCCCTAGGCAGGACTATTCGACACGGGAAGTCGACTTCTACTACGGCGTCAGGGGCGAGAGGCTCAACTCGGATGCACCGAACCGCAAGCTGAGAACGGGTCCCGCAGATCCCACGAAGCCCGTAGCTTCCGCCACAGGTTGGTTCAAGAGCCTTCTGGGCGGCAAGAGCAAAGAGAAGGGCAAGGGTTTCGAGGTCGTGCGCAGCTCGCGGATGCCGCCGGCTATGCGTGCCAGAGGCGGCGAGTTCGACGACGACCCACCACCAGAAGGCGTTCCTGTGGCGATGGGCGTGTTGCGACATGGTCCCATCGACTCGGACGACGAGGATGACGTGAAGCGGAGTCCGAAGCCGACGGTGATGCATTCGGACAACCGGAAAGCGGCCGAGACGGAGCTACTGGACGCAGACGGCAGTCCTCATGAGGATGATGAGGGTGACGAACGAAGACGATCTGATGCACGGTCCAACTTCGTCGATGCCGATGATGGTACCGGTGGAAAGTCTCCGTACAGGGATGATATACCTATCCCTATTCCACGCAAGAGCTCAAGACGGCAGTCGGACGGAACGGAGCAGCATAAACGCAACTTGTCGCTGAACCTCACAGTACCGGGATATAGCAGAGCGGGTCCGCAACATGGACACTCAGCTAGTGCATCGACGTCACGTCTTCCCTTCGAACGCACGGCATCACAGAAGCGACACTCCTCCACGTCGTCGATAAACATCAGCGACACTTATAGCCAGATTGACCTCCAAGAACCGACGGCGCCCTATGCTGACAGGCCAGCCAGTTTCGGGCACGTCAGCCAGGGGAGCATCGGCCGGGTGGACAGAGACGTCGATCTGCTCGGTAGCGCCGCGGAAGTAGTGGACGCGACGAGGCTATCCGGCGGCTCGAGAGTTTCTGGGCACTCCTCCTAATCAATCCACACACATTTCACTCCTTCATCTTCACCACACATCTACCGAACATATATAGACCTGGACAGGTCAGGCGGGACAAACTGTGACTTTAATATGCTCTTTTAGCGATGGCGCATCTAAAACGGAACTTCAGCGACGGCCGTTATTTCCTTGGACATATGGTCTGTTAACTATTTATTTGTAATGGAGGGTTAGGTAGAATGCAGCAGAGGTCTGCGAGCAATGGGAAACATATATCCCATCATACATATTTGTGCCTTGGTAGTGGAAAGGAGTTGTTCTCTCCTCTGGTTGTCGTACCGGTAGAGCGATGCTGCGCTATGGTATATGCATATCTCTGCTATCAGCTTATCCCTTATCACAGAAGAACCCCACCGAATCTGTCGCTGTCTCAATCGTTCAATCGGTCAATCATCACTGCCCCTCCATGGTCGAACATCCAGGCCCAACTTCAGAGATAGACGTCGACCGCAAACCCAAGAACGACAGCCAACCCATCCAACTGCACTCATCCAGGCCTAATCTCAGATTCCCCCCCCAAAAAATGGGTCGCGAAGAACAGCTCGAGGAGCGCGAGGTCCTCGAATCCATCTTCCCCGACGAGATCCAATGGATATCCGACACCGAGTTCCGCATAACCATCACCCTCGACCTGCCGCCCGACACCGACGTCCCCGACGACGAGGAGAAAGAGGGCGAGGCCCCGGTCATCATCCTCTCGGTGCGCTACCCGGAGGACTACCCCGACAAACCCCCTGTCCTCGAGCTGCAACCGACCCCCAATGCGCCGCCGCACCGGTTCTTCAGCGTGGCCGCGGACAAGGACGCCATCCTCGCCGCCCTGGAGGCCACCGTCGAGGAGAACCTGGGCATGGCGATGGTTTTCGCCCTCGTGTCTACCGTTAAAGAATGTGCGGAGCAGTTGATCATCGAGAGGAGGGAGGCCGTCGCGAAGGAGAGGGAGGAGGCTAAGCTGGCCGCCGAGAGGGAGGAGAACAAGAAGTTCCACGGCACGCCGGTGACGCGGGAGACGTTTATTAAGTGGCGGGAGGGGTTCCTGCGGGAGATGGAGGAGGAGAAGAGGCAGAGGGAGGAGGAGGAGAGGCTCGAGGCGCTGAAGAAGACGAGGGGCGCGAAGGAGCCGGTCAGGCTGACGGGAAAGCAGCTATGGCAGCGGGGATTGGTCGGGAAGGTTGTTGAGGACGATGAGGAGGGGGATGATGAGGATGGGGCTGGGGAGCAGGATGGGGTTGAGGGTGTTAGGGCCGGGGTGGAAGGGGTCAAGGTTTGATTTGACGGAGGCTTTTATTTTGTTTGTACAAATGTTGGGTATATCTTTCTCCGGCAATGGCTGGTGGTGATAAGCTCACTGAGCACCAAAAGTCATCGTCGATTGATATGGGTGGTTATGCAGTGCATTTGCATGGCGTTAAGGCGTTATCGGGGACAATAGAACGCTCTATGAAGTGACCCTAGCTCTTTTACCGTCCAGCCCCCTACTCCGAAGAGAATCGTTAACTGTATCAAAAAGGAGAAATCTACTGCATCTCTTCGTCCTCATCGTCGTCTTCGTCTTCGTCCGAATCATCCTCGCCATCTTCATCGTCCTCCCAACCTTCATCCTCTTCATCACCCTCGTCATCGCCGATCTCCTGCCGCACCAACGCCAGCAGCTCGTTAGCATGCTCACCAAGCCGCTCGTCCTCATACTCCAGCTTCTGGAACAGCAGCAGACATTGCGCAAGCCAGCCCCTGGCTGACCTCCAGGCACTCTTCCACTCCGCCTCTTTCTTCTTCTCCTTCAACTTGAGCCCCGCGTTATACAACCCAAATCCACCAAGGTACCAGGACTCAACACTCTGGTCATCCTCAGTCACCAGCCTCTCGACGACCTCCACCGCCCTCCCCTCCATGCCAACCTCGATCAGCAACCTCGCCAGTCCCACCCGCGTCGGGAAAGCAGGCACCCTCACATCCTCCGACTCCACGTTCCTCCACACAGCCATACTCCTCTCCAGCGCCGCCTTGGCCTCATCCACCCTCTCCTGCGAGATCCGCACATTCGCCACAGTCTGCCACGTATCCGCGTGGTCGGGCGCCACCAGCCCCGCCTCGGATATCAGCGCCTCGCACCTGTTCTCCGCGTCCTCTTCCCACGACAGGTCGGTCATGTACACCTCCGCAACGGCGCAGAGCGTCTCGGCCAACTTCCTCTTCTTCTCCTCGGCGACATCGGTCTTCCCTTCCTCCTCCGCCTTGCCAATCGCTTTCCTTAGCGCGCCGGCGCCGCGCTCGAACCACTTCACCGAATCATTCCCGCCCTCCTCGCTGAGCTGCGCTAGCCAGAGGAATTTCTCTGCTCCGCCGCCTATCTCGTCCGGTAGCTCGCCCTCGGGATCTGTGTCTACTGCCCGCAGGAAGTACTTCCGCGCGTCGTCTATGTCGCCCGTCTCGACGGCTATGGAGCCGAGGAGGCTGAGGGCCGCGCCGAGAGGGGATGTGAGCGGTGAGGGCGCGGACTCGTTTGCCGATAGGGCGTCGCGGGCGATTTTTCGGGCTGCGAGGGCGTCGCCTTGCTCGAGGAGGGCGGTGGAGGCTGTTAGGAGGGCGCGGAGGGCGACCGGGTCTGAGGGGCTGACGGTCGACGAGGCGGCTTTGGCTTTGGCTAGTTGCTTGCCCTTGCCCTTCTTTTTGGAGGGGCGGGTTGGTGCCATTGTGTGATATCTCTGGTGATGTATGTATGTATGGAGACTGGGAGAGGGCTACCAAGGGTGTTGTATGCAGCTGTACGTTTTACCAGCTTTGGCAGGAAAATGCGATGGGAATGTTGGCTTTGCTTGAACTCCCCCATCTCAAAATTTTGGATATCTGCTTATCGACACTCCTTATCGACCAACCCCACGGATTGGATGGCAGGCGCTAAGCCAATCGAAGCTTAGCAGCTTAGCATCTTCACACCGCTCAGCACTTTTTGCCAGCTCCACTAAAATTTCCTCGACCAGCGTCCAGATTTTCTTATCGCGAGAAGTCGAAGCGGAAGTGCATCTCAATCAGGTTCGAATCGAGAACTTGTGTAAACTTCGACAACCACAACAAAAGCAGCAATGGCACCCTATAACGGCGGCGCCGGCAAGCGGAAGGCCCCTGGCAGTGACGCGAAGGACAAGGTCAAGAAGATCAAGCTCGACATTGGAGCCCAAGCCGACGCCAGGAAGTACGACCCCTCTAGGAAATTCGACGCCTCCAAGAGGAAGAAGTTCAGCGGCGACAACAAGTTCGAGAAGAAGTTCGGTAGCGACAAGAAGTTCGACTCGGCCAACAAGTACGAGACCAAAAAGAAGTTCGACTCGTCGAGGAAATCCCTTGTTTCCAAGGACGACAGCGACGATGAGAACGAGTCGGCCGATGATGCGGAGGAGGGCGGTGCGGCGCTCAAGGGCAGGACTATGAAGCCTGTCAATGGCGCCAACGGAAAGTCCGACAGAGGTGTGTATCGCTTACGACCGTCTTGGCTTGGTCCCCAATGACTGACTGTTACAGAACCCCCAACCGGCCAATCCTCCAAGGAAGCGCACGCCAAGCAGAAGCAGCTCGCTCAAGAGCGCAAGGCCGCCAAACCCCTGGCCGACGAACTCCACCAACTGAAGAAGATCTGGGAGAAGCTGCGCCGCAAGTCGCATGTACCCAAGCCCGAGCGCCAGACCCTTCTCGAACAGCTATTTCCCCTCATAAACGGCCGGATCAAGGATATGGTCTTGAAGCACGATGCCGTCCGCGCCGTGCAGACAGCGATCAAGTACTCAACACGGGAGCAGCGAAAGGAGATTGCCAAGGAGCTCACTGGAACCTACGCCCAGCTGGCCGAGAGCAGGTACGCCAAGTTCCTCATCGGCAAGCTGCTGGTCCAGGACGACGACGAGATCAGGGACCTGATCATCCCCGAGTTCTACGGCAAGGTTCGCAAGCTCATCAACCACCCCGAGGCTTCCTGGATTCTCGACGATGTGTACCGTGGCGTCGCCACCCCGAAACAGAAGGCCAACCTCCTGAGGGAATGGTACGGCCCGGAGTTCTCTCTGTTCAGGTCGGAGAACTCGGAGGACCTCACTGCCGATTTGTCGAAGATTCTGGAGAAGGACCCTGCCAAGAAGCCACACATCATGAACGACCTCTTCCAGATGATCAACTCGCTTATTCAGAAGAAGATGACTGGTTTCACCATGCTCCACGACGCCATGTTACAGTACTTCCTCAACCTGTCGCCCGAGAGCGAGGACTACAAGAACTTCGTCGAGACGATCAAGGAGGACGAGAACGGCGACCTGCTCAAGAACATGGCTTTCACAGAATCCGGCGCTCGCCTTGTCTGCCTGCTCCTTGCGCACGGTACCGCAAAGGACCGTAAGCAGATGCTGAAGACGTTCAAGGACACCTACCAACTCATGGCTGGTGACAGAAACGGCCACCGCGTCATTCTCACCGCCTACGACGTTGTCGATGATACCGTTCTGACTTCCAAGACTATCTTCAACGAGATTCTGGGCAAGAACGAGGATACCGACGCTGCGAACATCGTCTTTCTTGCCAACGACCTCAACGCCCGGACTACCATCATGTACCTCTTCGAAGGAATGAGCAGAGCTCTGTTTCCTCCTAGCCACAAGGCTGACTTGGAGCTCCTGGCGGAAATCCAGACCATCCGGTCAAAGACCAGTAAGAAGGACGCAGAGGTGCGCCGGAAGGAGCTGGTAGCAGCTCTTTCACCGCAGCTCATCGCCGCTGTGGAGGCTTCAGCGGAACAGCTAGTCACAACCTCCTTCGGCTGCCAGTTCATCACAGACGTCATGCTCTCCACAGTAGGCGACAAACAGAAGGCCCTGGAAACCATCGCCGCCACAGCTGCCGGCGACCCCGACGCAGAGGTAGACCCAGAGGCTTTCCCTCCTCAAAGGCCGCACATCTCGCACGAGCAGCATGCCGGCAGGATGTTTAAGACACTCGTCGGCGGCGGACGGTTCGACAAGGCGACCGGCAAGGTCAAGCCTATTGACCCACCCCTCAACTTTTCCGACATTTTGTACCCCCACATCAAGGAGCACGTCGTGTCTTGGGCCACGGGTCCCAGCTCTTTCGTCGTGCTGGCTCTGCTGGAGGCGGAGGACTTCTCCGACGCCAGCAAGCTGATGAAGAAGCTGTCAAAGAACGAGGAGGTGCTAAAGAAGGCCGCGACGGAGGAGACTGCGCAGCAGAAGGCCATGAGGGAGGCGTTTGCGGCGAAACCGGTGGATGCGAAGGCGAAGAAGTCAAAGAAGCCCGTCAGGGAGCATGAGGTGGGGAATATGGGTGCCAAGCTGCTACTGGAGAAATTGAAGGCTTAGAAGGTCGACAAGAAAGCTGCAAAAGAGGTTGCAAAGATGAGGCTACGCTAGCCGCCTGTTGATTCCGCCGGGTTCATGTCGCTGTTGTTGGCGGTCTTTGAAAATTACGTCTGACCAGGCTGTAGAAGAGAGACAGCATGGGGCGTTTCTCGGTCGCATTGCTGGACGTTCTATGAGTGAGACAGGTGTGGGAGACCACTATATCTCATACCAGGCCTTTGCGGAGATGGGATGTTCCAGGAGAGGAACAGGTGAAGAAAGCGGTGTCTTACAACTTGCACATTACCAGATGCTGGGTTCTTTATAGCGAATAAAGGATATTGTTTCGCTCAATATCCGACTTGTCGGAGACTCTTTCACAACCCTTTGCCGCCATGGATGACATTATGCTATACTTGAATCGCATTGTGAGTATGTCGCAAGTTGCAACGGTGACTGCTAATGAATGCAGTGCAGTTCAATGCGGCAACCTACTCCTATATCGCGCTGGGGCTTCCGTTCCAGTATCCGTACGGGCGTCTTCAATGACGGCGACCAGAGACAGCATGTTTACAGGTTCTGTCGTCCTTATGTCTGGGACTTCTCTTTTGCAGCAAAAGCTGCTCGATCCAAGAGCGGTCTCATGATGAGGCAGAGACTAAAGAACGAGACTTCAACCGAGACGAGGAAGGAGACGAAGAGGCGAAGAGAGGAAGAGACTAAGACGTGAGGAGACGAAGTGATGGCCCCAGTGAGCTGCTCGGAAGTGATTGACTATAAGAGTCTGCTTTCCCGGTACCTCTCACCAACACGTCCCTCTCATCCACCATATCAAACTTCCCAGCCGCCCCGGAAGCGTAACAGTCATCGACAGCAGTTCTTTTCGTCAGCTTCATCCGCCAACAGACACCACGACTCCAAGAACAACGGACCACCAACCATGGCTCCTCTTCCCATCGCAACTGCCATCACGGCCCCGACGTCGGCTCCTGCTCACCCGACCGCAACTCCAACCCTGAGCGACAATGGCACAAAGAACAACACCATCACCCCCCGAGCCAACGGCGACAACACCTCACCAGCCACCCAGTCCTCCTCAACCTCCACCGACCCCACCTCCCAAGCCGGCATCGCCATCGGAGCCACAATCGGAGCCCTCTTCCTCGTCGCCCTCGTCATCGGCCTCTGGATGCTCTACCGCTTCCTCCAGCGCGCCAGAGAGGCCAAAGCCAAGCAGAGGCGCGACGACAGGCGCACCAGGCGCGAGCGAGAGAAGACCGATAAGCTGCGTCGGGACTTGGAGAAGAAACAACAAGCCGGGTACGACACCACCAGGTCTTCTTCGCCCAGTCACTCCCTTCGCGCTGATGCTATCTCGAACTACTCCTGCCCGACGGCGGAGGTGGACTACACCTGCGAAACGAAGTACGACGTTCACTACCTCGCCAAGTTCCCCTTTCCCCCGCCCGCGGTTAAGGTGCCCACCCCCCCTCGGAGGCCCTCGTCGGGAGGCGGTAGCGATGATTACCCTCCGCAGCCTCCTTCAGACGATGTTTACCCGCCCAAGCATCATTCGGGCGGTGGTTACTACCCTCCCAGAGCTGGGGGACCTCGCGTCTCCACAGATCGTCCCGACTTCCCTCCCGGTCCACGGAGGAACAGCGCCACAGTCACCTGTGACGTCCATCCCTTTGACCCGGAAGCTTACCGCGATCCTCCACGCCGTCCGTCGGATGATTCGATGAGGGCTGTTATCTCGCCCCGATTGCCGGACTATGTTGTTAAGGTCTCCCCTGTCATTCTGCCGACCAGCAACAACGGCAATGGCTCCTCCGGATCACAAAGTCGTGGCAGGGCTCCGGGCAGCTCAACGTACAGGGCTGTTGTTTCCACCAGGAGGCCTTCACAGGGATACGGCCTTGGGAGGTCGTCTCGTGATGGTCTGGGAGGTGGCTGCGGCAGTTCGATCATAGACACGAGGTTGAGAAGTCTAGATCCCCCAAGGACCCGAGGTGTTGTGTCTCCCGACGATGCTCATGATCCCCCAGCTCCCGAAGGCTTTTACTTCGGCATCCCGCCAAGACTGCCTCCGAGCGAATTCCGAGGATGACGACTATGTCGCGAAGCAACCACCCACTCTCGGACCGGACGGGGGTAGTGGTGCCGCCGCCGTGCCGCAAGCACAGGGCAGGGGAGCTCTGGGATACACTGGGAACAGGGCTGTCGTATCGACCAGAAGGCCGCCTCCATCTCCGGAAGAAGACTACGTCGGGAAAAAGCCTACCGGCGGTCCAGATGGGGGCCGCGGTGGGGGTGCAAGGCTCAAGGACGAAGAAACAACTCGGTACAGGGCCGTTGGCTACATTGGCGGGCCGGTCACGCCGGTCTATGACCAGGACGGGGTCTTGGAGGAGGTGTACGTCTATGATTTTCCTGTGGTCAAGGCTTGAGTCACGGTCGATTGGGACCACATGTGCTTTCTCTTGTTGGGTTTCGGGTCATGTCGTGGGTTGGACGGGGTTGCGGTTGTGGCGTTGGACAAGTGCATTTCTTCATCGGCGTTACAACATTAGATTGGGGATGGCGTTACAGGGACATGGTTTGCTTTCTGACTCCGGCGCAAGACATAGAGACGGAGGGCATGGGCGTTGCTGGGACATGAACTGCTTTCTTACTCGGCGTACACCATAGATTGGGGATGGCGTCGGTGGGATATGTACTGCTTTTTATCCAGGGATCATACTACGCAAATAAACGATTAGCATAGTCGGAAAATGAATAGCAGAGTCTTTCCTCATTCCTCCTCTTTCGCTGCTCTAGAAAAAGCTATGAACGATGAACGATTTTGTTTAACCTTGGGGGCCCCTAAACGCCGGCCAATGCAGTTGCCTCCTTTCCTAAACCATGCGCCGCTGTTCCCTTCCCTTCTCAAGAGTTATACTACCTCATCTCGACCTGGAATCGCGGGCCACATAAGAAAGGGAATGCCTAAAATCAAACCAACGCAAACTGCCATGCTCAATCTTCCTTGTGCTCTCCCATGTCACCTGCGGTGTTCTCTCCTGTGTTCTCTTCCGTGTTCTCCTTCATCTTAGCTCCTGTGTCCTCTGGAATGTTCTCTTCCTCCTCATCGACAGACATCGCTTCGCTCACACTGTCGGATTGTCTTTCCTCCTCAACCTCTGCCTCGTGTATAATCTCCTGCACCCCCTTCATGAGGCCTGCGAGTGAGAACCCCTCCACTTCCGGAGTCCTTCCCAACGTTTCGCTTCCGGAAGACTCAGTCTCTTCGCTCTGTGTGGGTTTGTTACTTCCTCCAATTTCCCCGCTAGCACCCAATCCGTACCCAGGATGGACAACTGCACTCTTCTTTCCCGGACCCTTCTAAGTCGACATAAGCTTATACAGTTCGTCCAGGAGGGTCTGCAAGTCGTCGTCGCCGATTTTGTCCGTGAGCGAAGGTATCAGCGTCTTGGCCTCGTCGGCCGTCTCGCAACATAGCGAGCCTGTTCAACCAACCCGTCCCATTAGCAGTCTTCATTCAACCCTCGTAGACCCAAAGTAAAAAGAGTCCCTACCGATCTGCGCCCTCTCGAACTTGGTCAGCTCCTTCCGCGCACTGAGCAGGCGCTCGGCGGCCTCGACGTTCTCCTTGCCCTTGATCCGCGCAAAGGCGTCGAGATAGTCGAGCGTCTTGTTGAGGATCTCCGTCTCGTTGCGGTCCTTGCGGTCCTTCTTGCGCTTCGCGAGCAGGGCGTTGATGACGAGCGAGGCTTCGGAGAGGGTGAGCGTGTCGACGTCCTGGAACTCGCCGAGCTTGAGGACGGTACTGGCTTCCTCTTCGCCCGGTGGTGGGGGTTTGGGCCGCGACGTCGGGGCGTGGTGCGACATGGTGTTGTTATTGTTGATTTGTGATTGATGTAAAGCAGTTGATAAGGTAGCTAAAACGGGGAGAGTAACGGATGTTCCAGCCTAAATGGGGGTGTGTGTGGCTGGCTATCTGGGTTGCGGGTGATATGGGCAGCGAAGATGGACTGTCACAAGCGACTCGATGTTTTGGCGGTTGACGGAGTTCGAGGGTCGTGCCTGGAGCCGCGTGCCTAAAGCGGTAAAGCCCGCTTTTTGCCCAGAAAGTGTCCGTGCTTTGCTTTCGCGCTTTGCTGACGAATCGGAGCTGTAGCCTCATTCCCCTGCGAGCTGAACCTTGGCATTTCCGAATCGCCAATCAAAAGGTGACGGGGGTGCAGCTGGTGCAGCTGGTGATTAATTCAACGACTTCATGCTCCTTAGATACCTACACTTCGCTTATATCCTCTTTCACGAACACATCTCAAGTCGTATATTCCCTTTTCCTTTATCGGTCCACATTAACGCTTTGCTTTCTACGTGGCCGTTGAGCTGTCTATCTCCTCTTGTCCTCAGTGAAATCGCTCTCCTGGGAAGTCCCTGAGAACTCTCCATGTATCTGATGGCTTATGTTGATGCCAAAAGGCAAAAAGGCAAGGCATGTGATGAAAGTAGTCCTTTCCACTCTGCTCTATCTCTGCTTCCAAGTTCTCTATCCCGTTCTTCGTCACATGACTTTAAGCGCTTGTCCTTGTCACAGACCACTTTGGAGTGGAGGGAATGTCTTCTCAAATGGCCTGCCATCCTCTGGACATACAGACGATCACTCAGGCATGTCTCAGCTCTTCAATATGATCAGTGACGAGTGGCTATGCTGTATAATTCTTTGCATCAGACATTTACGAGATGCTTCGATCCTGCGGAAGCGATGTATCAAGAGCTGTCAATTTCTTTGACGTCAGTTCTCGTGTCTGGTGTCTTCGAATAGCTAACCGACATGGGGGAAACGTCCCTCTGTTTCTCTTTTTGCGATGACTCCCCTTGATGATGAAGTACTTTGTCCGATGTTCAGGCAGAGGAGCAGAAGCAACCAGTGCCAACACTCAATCGCTGTTGCGACCGCTCGGAATATATAACCTCGCACCCGCTGCCCTTGGCCATCCCTCATCCCTGTTGCCTCAAGGACTCATCAAGCACTAGCAATGGTCAACCCAATGTCCCTCCGGTTCTGGAGTGACCAACCGCCCCCGGCAAAGATCCCGCGGAGAGGGGCGAACATCTTCGATGGCCCCAGCCCGGCGGAAGAGGATACCAACATGGAGAACGCAGAGCCGAGTGTTTCTCGCATTCCCGGTGGCTCCAGCCTGGCGAATGACGATATCAACACGATAGATCCGAAGCCAACTAAGTCCTGCATTGCCGGCTCTGGCCCCGGACGAGCGGACAACAACGAACTCAAAATCAAGGGGGATATCAACCAGTTCAACACCGAGCCCATAACTCTCGACGTCAGGAGTCGGCCCTTCTTCACCACCGTCGGTACCCTCTGCACGAGAAACAGCTTCTTCCCCACCCTCCTGTCCGGCAAGTGGAAGATCCCGCTAACCCAAGACGGAGCCCTCTTCGTCGACTCGGACCCAGACGTGTTCAACCACATCTGGCAGTTCCTTCGCCACGGGGGCTTCCCTATCGCCTTCCAAGCCGACGGCAAAACCCACGATCACAAGGTGTACCAAGACATCCTCTTCCAGGCCCGCTACTTCTGCATGCCCGAGCTCGAGGCGTGGCTGGAGAATAGGTGCTACTACCGGGCCGTGACGCTGTCGACAATGAAACGCCTCGTTGGACCGGACGAGGAACGCGACTTCACGGACTCAGACATCACAAAGGTGGAGTTCCTGCCGTGCAAGGTCGAGACGGAGCCGGTCTGGCATTGCCTGGACTGGAAGACACACCCCTTCCACCCGGGCTGTTGGGTCAGAGAATCCCGGACGCTTGAGTCGCCGTCGGCGATGGGCAAGTACGGGTCGATAGTGAAGACTTCTTATCTGGAGGTGAGGAGGAAAGTTGAATATCATGATGGATGGACCAGTTGCTACAGGTGAGTTTTGTCTGAATACTGGCAGGGCTGAGAAACGCTAACACCACGATGGCAGTTATTACTGGACGAAGTTCTACGAAAATGGATGTAAATGGGACACAGAATTCGCCGCTTGGTATGATGAGGTATCAAGGAGCTGGGGTCCTCTCGAGGAATATTTAGTTCCTCGCCCGAAGACCGACGATGAGTCGTCGACTTGCGGTGCTTGGGGTACTTGGAAGATATGATTTTCCTCTCCCTGTGGTAGAAGAAGCTGTGGGATGATTGGGATGTAGTCTAAGAGACGTCGTTATGTTGGTTGTCCTGTATTCTCCATGTCTTGTCATGCTTGTATTGCAGGCACCTCATGAGCCGCCCCGGGGAACCAGCACTCAACATAATTGATATTCGTGTTTGAGAATACCATCCTACACTGGGTCGAGCTGCCGAGTAAGACGTTTCCAAGATGGTTGAACGCAGTGGTTCTGTATGGTTAGATTTCAAGGCCAGAGAGGATCACACCTGCATAGAACCCCCCCCCACGCTCCCGAAACCTGACCATCACTTCACCGCAACGCCGCCAACACCAACCACAACCACCCTCCGATTTTCCTCATTGGGCGTACCCATCTGCCATTAACTATTCTGCCATTTACTGCCTACCTGGTGATTAGAATCAACTGCAAACCCTCCCGTTACGCACAGGCCAATCTGGTTTGGTATATATACCTCCCCATCGCACCCTTGCCTCCTCTTCCACATCCTTCTCCAGCATCACCTTTCTGACCTCCCTCTGGCTGTATCTCGTCCACCACCTTTCTTCATCTGTTTTAATTCAAACATCTTCCCATCTTTGACACTCTCATCCATCTCCATGATCCTTCTGGATCATCAACCTTCTGAGTTCTCACTCCTCTTTTGGATCATCAACCTTCTGACTCTCCTTTTTGGATCATCACACTCATCTTCATCGACGTTATTTTCATTCTTTAATCTTCCAACTCGCTCATCATCTCTTTGCGACTCCCAACATCTTTTCTCATAACCCTTTTCCTCAAGTCGACAGAGTCCGGTCCCCCCATCCGGGGGGAGGCTGGCCCCCCGGCTCTATCCTAAACCGGAGGGGGGCCGTCGGGAGCGACCTAGCCTGCCAGGTAACGGGACCTCTAACTCTGAGTCGGCCGGGATCGGCTCAGAACAAGTCTTGTCCACCTTTCTGCGACGGATGTTGGCCGCTGGCTCGCCTGAGCGGGGGGTGGACGAGCAGGATTATCAGACTATGAGACGGACGGTTACCGAAAGGTCGACTGGAGGATGTCTTCGTTTTTTGGTCTTCCTTATTTTTTGGAAACACACATTACTGGGCTTGCTCAGATTTTGCACTCTTTTTTCATTGCGATGTTCAGCTTGTTCTGGGCTTGTGAGGAAGAAAATCACATCTTGACCGGAATTAACGAGAATCTGATGGTACCTGCGCGATGGCATCCTCCTCGAAAGGTTGGTCTTGGGCATCTGAAGCGTTTGAAAGCTTGGGGTATGAAAACAGCTCGCTTGGACGCGACTTTGACAAGACCCGGGGCCCGTCGGCGGAGTTGACCGGTGTAAGTCGGGATAAGTGGGCCACGCTCCGGTCTCCGCCTCGGACGGCACCCGGGACTCACACTCGTAACTTCACCATATCTTGGAGATGCTGTCACGTTTGCGATTACGAAGTACTGCGTCCAAAATGTTGATGCATCGTTACATTAACGTCAAGCCCCACGACATACCGCTTCCACTTGGCGTTGCACAAACCGGGTATCCTATTCAAATCGAAATAAAGGAAGAGCAATCCAATAATCCCTTTGAAACTTAACATAACTCCACCTGTTCTTGGAATGGCACGACTCTTTTTCATCACCGCGCCTCCGACACATGGGAACACAACCAACTTTGCCAACAACACCACGGAAAATGCCAACCACCATCCTCAGCCTACCAGTCGAGCTCCGGTGTGCGTCGGCTTGCCGCAGCTCAACTTGGACTGGCACGCCGGGGAGAAGTGGGCGTCGGTCCGGCCCCGGGCGCTGCAGATGAAGGAGTTGAAGCGGTACGGCAGGCTGTACCGGCAGCTCGAGGAGATGTTGGCCCCCTGGGGGTGGCGGAGCGCGGTGGAGGGACTGCACGGGCGCGGATGCGGATGCGCCGTCCACAAGGCCAAGCCCGGCCTGTGGAAGCGGTTCTTGCGCGCGGACGAGGACAGCGGCAAGCCGTGGAGGTGGGGGAGGACGGCGTCGCGAACGTGGACGCGGACTTGGCTGCGGACGCGGTTGCGGCCGAGCCGGGTCGGAAGTGGTGCGTCATCGCGCCGATGGTTGTGTACGAGAAGATGGATCATGGGAGGTGGATGGACATGTTGGGCAAGGCTGGCCTACGTAAGTGTAGGATGGTTGACGCGGGGACATGCACGATCGAGGATGAGAGGTAGAGAAACGCTGGAGGCAGTGGGGGTGCGGAGCCGATTTTAACGTCTTCTCCTGCGCAGAGGAGCAATATATGCAGACTGAAGACCTCGATGGTATGTATGTGACGCAATCCCGGCCATTCGCCAGAGCGCACGGCGTTGCAACTTCAACGTGGTCTTTACAGGCCGGCGCCATCAGTCGACGCGGAGGCGTCAACGCTATGGACATGTCGTCTCAAGCTTGTAAATGCTGGCCCAAATCCACAGGCCAAAGTTGCCCGTCTCAACCTTGTAATGCTGGCCCAAATCCACAGGGCAAAGTTGCCGCACACAACCCGCATCCCAAGTATCCACTGCCATCCCTCAACCTTCAACCCTCCACCTCCTTCTTTTCCTCCCCCGTACTCCTAACCCACTCGGCAAACTCCTTCCTCTGCCTCCTGATATCCACGAAGCCCGGCCTCGTCTCGAGCATCTTGAACGGGTTGCCCACGTAGTCCCTGCTCACCTCGCCCTCGGCGTCCATGAACCCTTCCTCGCCCTCGCGCTCGACCTTGCCGGCCCACACCCTCCACTGGATCGGCCGGAGGGGCGGGGTGCCCAGCGCCAGGCCGAGGCAGACGATGGCCGTCGCGACGAGGGTCTCGAGGGAGATGTCAAGGGGGAGATGGGAGGAGGAGACGGAGACGCCTGCTGCTGTTGTCGTGCTTCCCAGGGAGGGGGAGGAGGATTGCAGGGCGCTGTGCTCTACTGCGGAGTAGCAGCTGCGCGAACGGGACGTGAGTATTGGGGACGGAGAAGGTGGGATATAATTGGGAAGAGGACTTACGCGTGTGCTAGTAGCACGAGGCCGATGGAGGTGATTGATTTTGATATCCACGTCATTTTGGTTTATTGGAGTGGAATGTACTCCGTATCGTGTTTGAAGTGTGCTGCTTCGGTAAGCTTTTGGTGGTTCGCGGTCGGTTGAAAGTGACGATGTGGTCAAAGCTCCTGCAGCTCACGCACCCCCTGGCCCGTAATTACGTTCTCCCGGCCACCGACAGAACACCTTATTTGGACGTTGGAACAATGGGCTCCACACAGCTTTGGTGACGTGAACAATCAGGGCACCCCTTCAGAACGCGCTTTCCGTCTTTTTACGCCTGTTTCAAGTTTCAGGGGTTTCTTGAGAGATCTCTTTATGTTTTCTCTCTCTTTTCTCTCGTCTTCTTGCTTGTGTTCCGTTATCAGCGGCAACGACCACGAATCCGACGGACAGCCGGCCCCTTCGAACTGGGAACCTGTCTCACATATCACAATGTGTCCTCCGCAAAACAATCACAACACAAACAAAGCCATTGTGGCGTCACTGGCGTGGTGGGAATGATATCGCAATGTCCGTATGTGACGAGAGTAAACATTAACACAATGCTAGGTAGCCAGGCCTTGCAGCCCTCCTTTCCTGTCTTGATCTATGCGAAGCCAGAAAGCAGAACCACTCAAACTCCCACAACCCAATGTGATCATCTTACAAAAGCATTTGTACTTTCCCCTGTATGTATCCCTATTTTCCCTTTGTGTTATTGCCAGTTGTCCATCCATGGTATCGTATCATCCATCATATCCTTTCCATAGGGCAAGTTTTGTCCATGACCAAACTTGCAGTATCAAGACCGAAACACCAAACGAGCAAGAAGAAGAACCTCGAAAATAAAAAAAGGCCAATCTGGATGAACAAGGCAAACTTCCCCTTCCAAAGCCCCCCAAAAGCCACGCTAAGGGAATCCATCACAAAACAAACACTTGCAAAGCTGCAAGCCACATCACATAAGTACTGTCGCCTATCCTTCTCCTCATCTCGTCCACTCATCCCTCACTTCCCACCGACCTCAGCAGGCGGCAGAACAGCAGTGGGGGTCTGGAGCTCCTGCAGCATCCAGTCGTCCCCCTCGGCCCCGAGCGACGTGTCGACCACCTGCCACGGCTCGGCGGAGAAAATCTTCTCCTGCTCGGGCTGGTAGAGCAGCTGCGTCGGGTCCGTCGTGCCGTACTGCTCCTCTCCTCCCCCGGCGATCATACCGTTGGCTCCGTAAGCCTCGTATGTGGTCGTCTGGTCGAGGTACTGGATCTGCTGCTGCTGCTGGCTGCCGACGACGGGGCTACCGGACTCGACCCAAGGGCCGCCCGCCGAGTGGTGGGCCGGGTCCAGCTGGTGCGGGTACTGCTGGTCGTAGCCGAGGTCGAGCACGTCGCCCTCCACCTGGCTGCTGCCCTGGAGGAGGAGGAGAGGGTCGACCTGCCGCTGGCTAGGGTGGTGGTGACCACCGTAGGGCGCGTTTTTCGGGTGCTGGTGGGTTTGAGGGATGTCGAGGTATTGGTGCTGTTGCAGAGGGCTGCCCTGGTGGTGGTGCATCTGCTGGTGGTGCGGCGCAGGAGCGGCGTAGCCGCCGTACTCGTCGTACCCGCCGCGGCCGGCATGCGGCTGGTACTGGTGGTGCATCATGGCCGGGCTCGGCGTCTTCTTGTAGAGGATGTGCTCTACCGGACCCTCGCGCACCTGGACGGCCTGGTAGTAGTGCCCCGCCGCGGCGGCGTGCGCGTCGTACTGCGGAGGGAGGGGCTTGCCCGGGTTGGTCGCCTGGAAGGCCGAGCGGTTGTTGGCGTACTGCTGGGGGTGCCCGCTGTACATCGACCGCGGCGGCTCGTAGTCGTCGTGGGTGGAGTAAGGGGTTTCCGTCCGGCGCATCCGCTTGGAGGAGGACCCATGCCAGTCTGGGTCGTTGGGGTCGTCGTCCAGGTCGTCCTCGTCGTTGTCCAAACGGCCGCGCTTGTTGCTGGCAGCGGGCTTGGGTTTGTGCGGCTTCGAGGGTGTGAACTTGTATGCAGGGTGTGCCTTCTGGTGGTTGTCGCGCTCGATCTTGGCCCACTCGGTGAACTGCGCGCGGATGTGCTCCGGCTCCATGGGCCAGCTGTCGCCGCACACCTGCGAGACGATCTGGTGGTTGTACTGGCTGCACCACTCCTTGGCGCGGTTCTGGTAGGCCTTGCGGTACAGCATGAATGCGTTCATGGGCCGCTTGATCTTGCCGGGCACCTTGCCTGTAACCACCTCGTGCTGCCTATCCGCGGACGAGCGGTTGACGTATGTCTCGATGTCGACGACGGGGATCTTGCTGTCCTTGGTTATCTCGGACATGGGGCCCGACAGATGGGGTGACTTCTTCACGGCCTTCGGGCGGTCCTTGCCCGGCTTCTTCTTGGGCGTAGGAGTCCTCGCTATCGGTGCCGGAGGAGGTCGAGAGGGTGTCGCTGCCTTGCCACCCCGAGGGTAGATGCCATTGCGGGTCACGCGCAGATCGTTGCGGGACGGGGTGGGAGGGGAGGTAGCGGGCGTGCTGTATGGCTGCGAGGACTGGTAAGCGGTTAGATCCTCTTCAGTGAGCGGGATGGGGCCGGCCGTGAAGACGTAGGGGTCTGAGAAGGTACTCACTGCCGTGCCGTATTCGTCTGTGAACTGATACGGGCTTTGGTCATAATGTGGTGGCTGGGGGTAGGTGTATTGAGTGTACGCCTGTACCATCTGCTGGTTTGAGGGCTGGTACATCGACCGCAGCGGCACCGGTGTGCTGTACCTCGTCGCCGGCTGGGAGTGGGGGTGTATCGACTCCATGTTGACGGACTGATCGTGGGGGTAGTATGCCGCCGATCCGTTCTGATGATGTTGGAGGTACTCGCTCATGTTCTCCGCCGGGAGACCGTGGGCTGGGATTTCGGCGTTGGAGAGGGCTGGAGACGGCGGGATGGCCTTGATCATCGCCTTTGATTTGGAGGACCGAGTCTCTCGGCGTTGTATTTGTTGTTGTTGTTGGAGTTGAGAGGGAGATATGTCCGTCATAGTGGTATTATGGGGGATGATGAAGGGGGGATGCGCCTCAGTGAGACAACAGATGGATCAAGGGGCTAGGGGACTCCTTATTAAGGACGTCGAAAAGAGGAGGATTGAAAGTCGAAGAGGAAGATGTGCGATCAACCAGGACCGATTATACCCTCTCTGCGCTGTGGGATTGCGCCTCCCCAGTGTATTGCTGCTCAAAGGAGCCTTGCCGGCAAGTGCCCGTGGAACAACCAAGTGGTGAGAAAGCGATGCGAAAATGTTTGCGATGTCTTCTTTGGACTCCAGGTGCGCTTCTTGCGCGTCGGGTAGCGAGGGAGGATGAAGTGGTGATGGGAGAGTTGCGAAGGCAAGGACGTCAAGCCCTGTTGTACCGTCAACTCTCAACCGTCCGTGCTTTCGCGCAGCTGTGGCTCCTCTTGCTGGGTTGCAGAGGCAGTCACTTCAGTTCACTTCACTAGACAGCGCCCGTGGCTGGCCGGTGTCAGGTAGCGTGCGTTTCTGTCTTGTTGTCTGTCGTCGATTCACCGGCAGATTGATGCAAATGCGCCCTGCACTAAACTTCTGTCGCAAAAAGAAACCGTGCTGCTGGATGCAGTTGTGGGGACCGGGGGATGGGGATGTACAGGAATTCTGTCTCGTCGCTTTTTAGGAGGAGGGGCCCTTCTAGAACAAGAGTTTCTTGGAAGATGATGGAGGATCTTCTGTGCTTGGTGCTTGTTCTCCTCAGTTCCGACAGAAATGTTCCCTTCCCTTATTGCTTTTGGCCGGTCCTCTAGCGGCAACTCCTGCGAGGTACCCTTCTCTTTGTGTGTCTCAGGTTGTCTTTATGGGGAGGCAGGAGACTAAGCTGCTGAGCTGGACAGCATCACCGGGCCTCAAAGGGGAGTTCTGAAAATACCGTCTTTGTCACGATGTCTTTCTTGGAACGGGGCCTTGGTAGAGTAAAAGGGAAAAGTGCAGGTCGGGGGTTATCATATTTGTATCTCCACTTGATGTTTCTCTTTAGTCCCCAGCAGTTGGGAGTGCGGATACGGTTCTATATGCGGTTGCTTGTGTGGAAAGGTCACCGCATTCGGTCAGATGGTGGTGGTGGTGGTGTTGTTGTTGAAGGGAGGGGTGGTCTTGTAGGTCCCTAAAACTACTAACTGGCGAAACGCAGCATAGCAAATGGTACGAACCCGAGAGCATGGGCAGCAAGCAAACACACGTCTATTCCGGCCTCGAATTAAGCAGCATAATAGTAGTTGCAGCACTCATCTGACTGACATATTTCCTTACCGGTGTGCCGGGCCAGCCGTTGGTTGCAGCGCCCTTCACCGGCCAGATCGAAGCCTCAAGTCTCTCTCTTGTGTTTGCCCGTCAGACCACTGCATGGAGCATGTACCAAGCCCTCTCTTCCCTGTCTAGTCGAACGCGGCCATGCAGAAGGGGAGAGAGCAGCACCCCCCATCCAGAAGTGGAGATGCAGCTGAATCTTCAAGACTAGGATGTCCCGGCCTTGGAGGTGTTCTCCGCTCTCTCCTCCACCACCTGTTCGCGGCAAGCATCCGCGCGAGTTACCCAGCACCACCAACATATCTCGGTTCACGTGTGTCCCGTTTTCTCCGACAGAACACATGCGCACACACAAGTTAGTTTGGACCCGTCTGCTCAATCGAACGGTTACATTCAGTAACACCAGTCACAAGACAGACGAGGCCAATCTGGCACAAGATGCCGAGGGCAAGTGAAAAAGGGGGGGAAACGCAGGTACCAGACACAGTTGCTGTTCCTGGCTGGAATGTTTGGACGACTTACTAACGGAAACGGGTCAGGTTTTCCAATAAAATGTCCTCTCCTCGCCAATGAGCAGCCGGGGAGAGGGGTGTGCGAGTGAAAAAAGTCATGCTGCCATGATCAGCTAGTGGCATTCCTTTGACGTGGGCGATCTCCCAACGGCTCGGGATTCTTGGCAATCTGGTCAGTCCGTCTCTTTTTCGTTGTTCTCCATCTCCATCATTCTTCTGTTTTTCGAGATCGAAGTTCATCATCATCCCTCTTTCTCTTTGCTTGCTTGCTTGCTCCCTCCCCCAATTGAATCGCATTGGGAATCAGGGGGGATGGGCCCGAAGAATTTCAGAATTAGCAACATGGCGAACCTGCCTCGGGACCGATAAACCGATAAACCGACGAAGTATCAGTGTGTCGTCATGGAGGTGGCGGCGGTGTAAAGTCGCCCTGGCATGAGATGCTGGCTTGCAGAACTTGAGCCTCACTCGCTGCTTGAGGTGGGGAGTACGAGAACCGACCAACTGCCAACGGCCAACAACAACAGAAACCAACCGCCACGCTGCAGAGAAGAATCGCTCTCCTCCTTCACTAGCACACAACCTGTAAGTCTTGCAAATGCAGTAGAAGCATGGGCGCAGCCCTGCTAGCACGGTCTAGCAGACTTCTAGTGTCCTCAGCTTCTCATGCATCCCCGGCACTTTCCGGACATGCTCATCAGGCAGGGGCCAAGGTCAGCCCTGTCCAATGACTTTCAGATGCTGCAGGCCCTGTCTCTCGTGTGAACCAGATCGCTTCCAAGTCCCCCCCCGCCCTCCATCTCCATCCCATGTCCCCTGCAAGCACTTCGGATAGCTGCATTAGCTTGCATTTGCGGTTGCGGACGCGGACCTGTTTGAAGGCCGGTTGAACCAGTGGCAGATTGAGATTGCGATGCCGATGGATGGGTGGTTTAGACCAGAATAGAACGCCAGATGCAGGCGAGCATTTGCCAGATACTGTCTGTGCATAGGGCTTGACTCAGGTTCCTGCATTTGGTGAGGTTCGATGGATGTTGGAAAGAGGCATCGGCATCGGCATCGGACACTCGCCCGTGATGTTTCCAGAAGTTTTTCTCGAGCATGACTTTTGCAGGCGATGGTGACAAGACAAGATAGAGAAAATAACATGCACTTACATACATACCACCTGACGTGACCACTGGATGTGTTTTGCTGAACTGACGTCGGGGAGGAGCGTCTCGCGGACGGCTTGGGCACTTATACCTGGTGATCTCGGTAGATCTTCTTTGGCAGAAATATGTTGAAAGACTGCCTTCCTTGCGAAGCGTTTCTACTATCGAGTCGGAAATTACTACTACAGGATGATCACACTCTCAAAGAAGAAGTACTCATTGCAAAACGTCTTTCTTTCGCATCGGAATCCGAAAGTGAGATCTTTCACGGTGACCTACCTCGGTACGCGTGCCAACCTTCATGTTCCCACACGAGGACAGATCCTAACATCCGCCCAACGGAACGGGCTTCATACCTTCCACCATCCAATGCAAGTCGCAAAGACAGCAAGCACAGCGGCCATTCCGTGTCTGTGTTTCTCCCCCAATTCCCATACACCCCCCAGATTCCCAAGTTTCCTCTCCTTCTTCGCACAACCCGGTTTCGCCCCAGGCGTTCATGTATATGTCTTCCCGCAGAAACAGACCTGTCCGTCTCACCGCCCAGACCAGCAGTTCGCACGCGCAAAACCGGCATGTTTCGCGGCCGTGTTGGAGACCTGACGGATCACCTCTCGACCACCACACCCGGACCATTTAGTCCACTCATCTCCAGCAATAAGAGGCGAAATGCAAGGCATTGAGTGCTAGGATGAAGTCGTAGAGCCTGGTCGTTGTAATCGGAGAGTGCCTGTCCAATAGCTGCACGAGCACCATCTATCTGTCTATTCTTCCATGGCTCAATTGGCGTGGACAAGCCCCAGCTAGCAAGATGTTTGGCACCTCCACGATATCGTTAGGCTTAGTGGATGGAAATCTGTGCCTTAGCTCTGAGATCCCCCATCCCATCTCAAACTCCCACCATCGGAGACAACCCTTCCAGTCCGTCAATATGCGCGTCACCAGATCTCAAGCTAACGAAACAAAACCACTACCAGTCAAAAGCTAAGCCAGAAACCGCAACCTCAAAGGGAAACCCACAAATTCTCAACGGTTTCGTACGGTCGAACAAGTCAAAGAGACTGGCGGGATCTCAAGCATGCCGTAGAATAGTCAAGGTTCAGAGTCTAGTCGCGGACCAGCCACAGGTGGTCTAGCCCAAGAGAAGCAAACTTCTAGAAGGAAAACACGGCATCCATGCTTCGAAGGCACAGCCCTCCTCAGCCTTTTCTTCCCCTCACGCTATCCCTTGGACAGACACGTCAAGACGGCAAGCTAGACTTGGTCTTCAGCTCACGTCCTGGATTCGCCGCTCTCGATGGGTTTGATATGTAGGGAGAAATGAGGAGATGGAACTTCTTCTTCATCTACCTAAGGTAGTAGTCATGCAGGTATCTATTCTACAGTCCTCCCCGAACCTGCCATGCACAATCGCTTCCCATCTTCTATCCAGAGAACCTGGAAAGCAGAAGAACCACCAACAAACTCTCACTGCATGTATAAATCCAAGCCCAACATGCAAATGCAATGATCACAAAAATCCCATCCCTTTCCACCAAACGCCCGATCCGTCATAACTCGTGCAGACGAGGGACCAACATTGGTGAAGGGCAAGCGAGGAGGGGGGAAAACGCCACCGGACGCCCCGAAGTGGCTATATCGCGAGCAAACACGAGCTAGGACCACACTTCAACCGTCTTGACCGCTCAACTCTCCCTTAAGGCCGTACGCAACACCAAGTTCCGATAATAGGCCAAGCACCACCCTAAACCTTGCCGCGACTACACTATCCTTGCCCTTGACGAGGGGAGAATAGATGCATCCTCGCTGTAAACCTTGTTGGAACGACCCCTGTCACAGAGGCGTCGCTAGGACGAAGCACCCTGTTCGGAAGCAGGTCGGGGAGGGCTGCTCGTGTTCTGCATGTGCGTCTGCAGCAGGTGACTGCGAGGCGCCGGCACTGAATGTTTGACAGGTGGCGTCAAGATTTGCTGCGGCGGCGAAGGAGTAAGCTGTGCTGCGGGCGGCGGGCTGAGGATGGACGCCTTGGGGCTGCCGCGCCCGCTGCCGCCGGCACCGAACGACGAGGAGAAGCTCGATGCTGCTGCGGCGCCACTGCCGTTCAATTGTTTGTGGCTCATGGGCGGGGAGTGCTTCGTCGGCGACAGACCGCCGCGCGAGGGGGGGAGCGGCGTGGACTTCTCGCCGGGCCTGGAGTCGTCGAATGACTGACCAGGCGAGAGCTGTGGAGCTGCGCCCAGGACGGGTGACGTGCCGTTTGGCCTGTGCACGGAGTGATGGGTGTTCTCCGACGAGTAGCCCGGTGGGGGAAAGAGGACCGGGGGCGTCGTCTTTGTTGCCGTCCCTTGCTTCGATGGCGCAAGCACACTTGGCGTCGAGGGCGGCGGGACATTGCCGACCGTATGTGACTGATCGGGTGCTCCGTTCGACTGATAGAGGGTGTGATATGCTCTTGCCTTGGTAGGCGACTGATCAGGAGGTGAGAGTGTCGGGTGCGAGGCTGGGGCAAAGGGATTCGACCCTGATCCTGATCCGTTGGTTAGGGGCTGGTGGTTTGTGAAGGCATTGCCAGATGTCTTCGCAGGACGAGGCATGTCAAGTCCGCTGGGTGCGCCGGGTAGCTGCGCCGTATCTGGCGGCATGAGCGTGCTGCCATCGGTGGTCGAGGATTTCCTCTCGATCTCCACGACGATTTTGGCGGGCCTTGCCGCCTGTGGCGACGAAAGACTGCCGGCTGTCCTCGCTGCATTCGCCAGAGGGGATGAACCCTGCTTCAGTTTGATCTTGATGGCCCTCGGCGCTGCTTGGGCGCGACGGCAAGGATCGCAGATGAAGTGAAAATCTTCGCGCTCGGCGTCTTCCTCCTTGATGCCCAGGCATTTGCTATGTTGCCAGACGTTGCATCTCTCGCAGGCGACGCTGTGTGACCCATCGTCAACTTGCCCATAGAGCCCGCACGAACAGTCGAATATCCAGTCATCCTCTTCCTCCTCGATCTCCTTCAGCGCTTGTTTGTTCTTTTCGATCTCCGCCTGGAGTCGGCGTCCGGAGAGGCGGCCCTCACCACTGCTGACGTTTCGGCTGTCCTCAGAGAGATTTGCTAGCTCTTCTTGATGCTGCAGCCGACGGGCCTCGCGTTCCTTGAGCCGTTGCTCACGGGACACAAGTCGACGCTCCCGTTCTCGCTCGATTTTCTGGCGCTTCTGCTCCTCTTTCCGAGCGATAGCCTCCTCCTCGCGCCTCTTCCGCTCCTCCTCTCGTGCTTGCTCTTCTGCCTTTTGGTGCTCCAACTTGTGCGCAAGTCGGCTTGACCTCTTCGCGTGAGCCATCTTCTCCAGGGCCAGGAGCTCCCGTTCCCTCTGCTGCTGTTTCCGCTTCTTAGACTCTTCCTGTCGCTCCAGGATAGGAACAAGGTGGTCCTGTAACTGATCCCTAAGGATCTTCTCGTCCGGGTCCTTCGTCTTTTCCATCCAGCGCAAGAGGAGACGAACTTCTTCCAGAGTGACAGCAACGCACTCCCACTTGTTTCCTCCCAAGCCATCATCTTCGGGTTGCGCCGCAGTATTGCGCCCATCTTCGGAATCTTCGTCTCCGCCGTCTCCCGCATCACTTGACACGGCCGTGGATATGCGCCGCCGCTTGCTCGCTCTTGCTGCCGCCCTCCCCTTTTTTGAGCCTTTCTTAGGCGTCGCTGCAGGTATTGGCGCTTTTGCTTCGGTCATGCGATACACGCGGTTATCATCCAGAACAAAATACGTGCGTTCGAGCCGATCCCAGCCATATGGCTCGATTCTCTGCGTCAGCGTTAGCATATCTGTTGTGAACTCGGAATCAAGGGGATACATACCCAATTTGTCTGGTCGGTAACATTGTGCTCGTCGGTCCGCTCGCGCAGCTTTTCTGGATTCATCATGATGAGTCGTGTCATTAGCTGCAGGATATTGATCTGCGGCATGTTAGGATGTTGCTCTTCAGCGAATATGCATCTTGACCAAGCGCACTGACCTTCTGAAAGACATCCAAGTCGGCAAAGCGAATGGGGGGTTCGTCGGCGGGACCGAAGGGATTGTTGGAGGGATTCTTGGCCAAGAACTGCCTCCTGCTGTACTCGTCGAATAGATCATGTGTAAGGCCTCGATGTGACGACAGGTACTTGAGCATAGACAGACCAATGTCTTGTAATTTCGTTGAGAAGGGCTTCAGGCACTCGGCTTCGAGGTCCTGTCATGAGGACTGATTAGTACACCAGAGTGGCACAGAGAGTAGGGGAGAACGGCGCTCACTTCGATGTCAAAGTCATCGTCCATCTTAATAGCCTTTCCAAACAGCATAATCCACTGGTATAGGTTTGCGAACTGCCACATGCCCCGGATGCGCTCCAGCATGGATTGCTCATTGGCCATTTTCCTGGGAGTGTCGCTCTTTGGAGGTTCGACGGGCTCAGCACTGACCTCCTCGTGAGGGCGCTTGCGCAAAGACGGCATCTTTGAAAGTGTTTCTTCGCGACTGCAAGGGTGCACCGGACGAGAGTGGGCGAAAAGGGAGTGCGATGTGGGATGAGACGCGATGGAATCTAACCTTGGGTGTTGGCGCAGAGGGTTGGTTGGATTCTGTCGAGACTGGACACAAAGGTCATTGCAATTTCTATGCTTTGGTGATAATGAAGAGAAAAGTATGGGCAGGCAAAATATTGAGAATTTCAGGTCTAAAAGGTAAGGTAAAAAGCAGCTTTGTTGCTGACTGCTGGTGGTTGCTCGTAATCTCGAGTCTCGGGATGTTGAAAGTGGACCGACCAAAAAGTTCGCGCCAAAGCGATGTCATGAAGACGCGCCAGCTTTTAGCGTGCTTTCCTGTGCTTTAAGCGGTGGGGTGGTTATGTCAGCAGAAGGTGACTCTTATCTTATCGGTTTGGCGCGTGAATAAACCAATGGTAGAGGTGTTCCTGCTCGGTAGAAGCTCGGTTATTTACCTCTAGTGTATCCAGTTCTCGCCTTGGGTGAGCTGTTTCAGATGCAGTGTGAGACAGAGTCCGAACTCGAAGCAGCTGTCCAACTGCCGCTTGTGAACACTGTCTGGACACTGTACGTACCAAAGTGTAAGCCGATCACTGAACTGCAGGTACCCTCACTACATTTCCTTGTGTACTCCTACAGTCTCAAAGGCTTCATAATTGTATGTCAGAGTCGGTAAGGTATCTAGTTGTTAGGCTGGTTAAGCTAGGTTGGATTGTTATCAAGCATGTTTCAGTGCCAGAACTGCCACACTGCACTGAATCTCGTATCGGCATCCTTCCTGCTCTTCTTGGTGCATCTTTTCAGGCATGAGAGATAACAGTGCATTGTACACTGTGCCAGCTTATGCAAGGAGCAGGGAGCTGAGAGCGACCACGAGCATCCACTTCATTGCGGTTGACGATCTTGTTCTTGTTTTGTATGTTCCACGTTCCTTCATTGACGATTGCTCTGTCTTTTTTAGCGTTTCTTACACTGCGAATAGTACATGAATATTACCTAGATATCTTCTAATTGCTCCGTCCATGACCCCTCGAGACACGACAATATCCTACGGTCCGACCCTTGCAGCGTTTCCATCCCAACTTCTGCTGCGCCTCTGCTCCACCTCGATATCGAACTCAGGGCTTCTCACGGTACATCGCCGAGTTCCTTCGCTTCCAACTTGCTCTCAGCAATCGGAGTTCACTACCTATTCGCTGATCGGACGAGATTGCTGCAAGATAATGCCCTTGATACCCGCCTGGCGCAAGATCCTGTGAATGCACAGGGCGCGCATTCCACGGCCCTCTCAGACTCGCGCCCGCTGAGGTGTCCTCCCATATACTCGACTCCGTCCAATCTCTTTGTCGTTCGACATGGACAATACGCACAATTCCAACCAGTCCTCTGGGCCGCCGCCCCAATCAATACCTTTGCGAAACCTCCAGCGTCCTCCAGACAATACGAGTTCGCCGTACGAAGACCCTTACGCCCCTCCTCACCTGGGTCAGGACAATGGTGGTGGAGGGGCAGGGGCATCCATACAACACCGACAACCGCAGGCCGGTGCCAGGAGCCGTGGACAGAGCGCATCCGAGCCTATAGATGTCCAGATGTCAGCCAATCTGCCTGGTTTATCTTCTTATTGGGAACACCCATACCAGCACCCCCACGACGATGGCGACGTGAGCCCGAACTCGCCAATCGACCAAATGGCCTTACAATTCGCTTTGCCGCCGGATATCGGACAGCACGACCCATTGGGTCCTTCTCAGCCCATGCCGTCATCGAGCTCTGCCTACATACCGCCAACGCCCTACTACGAAGAGGCACCGGATACTGATTCGATGGAGTCCGACCGCGTGCCCCTACGGCAATCAGTGCAGCCCATCGGCACGCTAGAACCGCCCGAGAACGACACACAGGGGCGGGACAGCTTCCACACCGTCTCTGATATGGGCAACAGCCCTGTGCGGCCGCGCAACACACAATTGCTGGGCTTTGACCTCGAAAGCCAGTTCGTGTCCGGCAATCGACCACAGAGTTACGGTGACTCGTTGACCCCAGACGGCGGCAAGCGGAGGTCCCGCTCGCCGAGCACTTCAGGAGCACTATCGAGGGCAGGGACTATTATGAGAGCCATGTCCCAACGCGTGGTTGCAATCAGCGGCGAAGGTGATCTAATCGAAAGGCAAGAGCAGCGGGACAGGTCTCGCTCTCCCAGTGTTAGCGCCGATGGCCGGCGGTCACATCCCGTGCCGGTTCCTATGCTGGTCGACACGTCGTACCCGTCGCAGATCTTTCAGGGAACGCGGGTGGAAAAGGCAGGAGAACCGGAAGTAGTTGTTCCTGAAGACCATCCACCCTTCTTCTCCCGTCCCCGGTCCCGGCTACCCAACCCGTTAAAGGGAAAATCCCTAGGCGTCTTCGGTCCTGATAACTGGCTGAGAAAATGGCTATGCGACCTATTAGTCAATCCCTGGACGGAACCATTTATCCTCCTTCTCATCATCTTACAAGCGGTCCTACTCGCCATTGAGGCTGCACCGAATGTCTTCAAAGCAGGAAACGAGCGCCCGGACCGATGGGGTAGTACCCGAATCGACTGGGCTATTTTCGGTCTCTTCGTCGTCTTCACCTTGGAACTCATCGCTAGGATCATTGTTTCCGGCCTTGTGGTCAATGCCCCCGAATATATGGCCGCCGATAGGAAACGTGGCATTCGCGAACGTGTCGCTGAGCAGTACAGGCAGATCTTCAGGCCGCAGCGCCAAAAGTCTGTCAAAAAGGCGCCTCAGGAGTTTACCCCTACCTTTGCTCGATCCTTCACAAGATTACAGGGACAGGCTCTTCCCGAGACTTTGGAGGAGACCCAGCGGCTGCACCTGGCCAGACGAGCCTTCTTGCGACACGGTTTCAACAGGTTGGATTTCGTCGCGGTCGTCTCCTTCTGGATCTCCTTCATACTCGGCATAACGGGACTGGAGAAGCAACACCATCTATTTCTGTTCCGAATGCTAAGCTGCTTACGTATCCTGAGACTGCTTGCTCTCACCAAAGGCAACGCGGTAAGTCACCGAATTGGAGAGGCTTCATACTGGACGCTCCCACTAACCTGTTGCAGATCATACTCAGAAGTCTCAAGAGAGCAGCGCCGCTCCTGGTCCGGGTGTCTTTTCTCATTGGCTTCTTCTGGTTGGTATTTGCCATTGTGGGCGTGCAGAGCTTCAAATCGAGTCTGAGTCGCCAGTGTGTCTGGCTCGACCCGGAGGATCCAACCAACATCGCGGCCAGCTATAGCCCTGATATGTCTTTCTGTGGCGGATATCTCGATCCTGATACGGGGGAGCCACGACCCTGGGTGTACGCCCAGATTCCTGGTACGCTCATCGGTCTGAAAGATGCCGCGAACAGCGCTAAAGGCCACCTCTGTCCGCGAGGCTCAATATGTCTGCAGCAAGGCAACCCCTTCAACGGCACAGTGAACTTCGATAACATCGTTCACTCCCTGGAGCTAGTGTTCGTCATCATGAGCGCCAACACCTTCAGCGACTTGATGTACTACACAACGGATTCCGACTACCTGCCAGCAGCACTCTTTTTCGGCGCGGGAATCATGATCATGATGCTCTGGATGACCAATTTGCTCATTGCCGTCATCACGTCTGTTTTCCAAGTCATCAGAGAAGAGAACAAGGCCAGCGCTTTCACGGCGGATCAAACGCCTGCCAGACATTACCAGTCCGAGCAAGCTAACAACAAGTTCGAGCGTCAATCAGCTCTCCAGCAGCTCTACACGAGCACTTCGTGGTTCTGGGTCCTTATAATTGCTTTCGGCCTATTTGTTCAGTCCTTCCGGAGTGCTCGCATGAGTTCGAGTCGAGAAGCTTTCATCAACACTGCGGAGATCGCGATCACTATTGCCCTGGACATTGAGATTCTTATTCGCGTCATAGCGGACTTCAGGAGGTTCCATCGCAAACTACATAACCTCGTTGATCTGGGTCTTGCGGTGATAACATCGGTCATCCTGATACCACCCATCCGAAACTCCGGCCAGGTCTATGCCTGGCTTACGGTCTTCCAGATATTACGATCATATCGGATTGTCCTGGCCATCCCTATGACTCGCAAACTGATCGAACTCGTCCTGGGTAACGTCAGTGGTATCGCAAATCTGATGCTCTTCGTCTTCCTGATGACGTTCCTCATGGCCATCTTTGCCGCCCAGCTCTTCAGAGGCGAGATCCCCGCCACTGATTCGGATGGCAATCTTATCCAGGTGCCCTTCAGCGACATATACAACTCTTTCCTCGGCATGTACCAAGTACTGTCGAGTGAGAATTGGACCGACATATTGTACAACGTCACCTCATACACTACCTCGTTGCAGATGGCCTGGATCGGGGCAATATTCCTCATTGCCTGGTTCATCTTGTCATTCTTCATTCTGATCAATATGTTCATTGCTGTCATCCAGGAGAATTTCGATATCTCTGATGACGAAAAGCGACTCCGTCAGATCAGGGCTTACGTCCAACAGAAGGAGCTGGGTACTTCGACTGCCAACCATCTTACTCTCACACAGGTCTTGAACCTTGGGCGCAGCAACAAGCGGAAAGATCCGACATTCGGCGATGCAGTCTTGTTGGAGACTCTGTTGAAAGAGGCAGTGATGAAGAAGTTTCTGAACGAGTCCCTTGATCCCAATAACGACGTCTTCCAAGAGTCGCCCAACCCCAATGAACCAAAGTCAACGTCCATAACACCACCACGCCCCGTTGATGAGCCAGGCATCCTCGAGATGGGAGTTGGGGCTTGGCTATGGAAGAAGACTGGGGCTCGCTTCATATCTACAGAACCGAATCCGTTCTATACCACCTTTCGACTGAACGAAAGCCCCAGCACGGTCGACGACCCTCGAGAGTTGGCCCACCAGGCTTACACTGCCACGCAAAGTCGACGAAGAGCACAGCGCGAATACCTCGCACGGCATCCGATGTACAACACCTCGCTCTTGATCTTCAAGCCCAGCAATACCATCCGGAGATTATGCCAGAAGCTCGTCCCGCCTGCTAGAGGTCACGAAAGGATCGATGGCGTTGAAGTCAACCGTGCTTCATATGTCTTTCAAGCATTCATCTATGCTGCCATCGTGGCAATGGTGATTCTAGCCTGCGTAACGACTCCGTTGTACCAGCGAGACTACTTTCAGACTCACGACTTCAGTCTCTTCAACTGGTTCATCTTGACCGATCTGGCCTTCGCCATTGTCTTCACCGTCGAAGCTATCATCAAAGTCATCGCGGACGGCTTCCTATTTGCACCTAACGCGTTCTACAGAAGCTCTTGGGGTATAATTGATGGTATTGTCCTCATCACGCTGTGGATCAACATCATCACACTGTTCACCAATGACGGAGCGGTGTCCCGTGCCGTCGGCGCATTCAAGGCTCTGCGCGCTCTTCGCCTTCTCAACGTCAGCAACAGCGCGCGGCAAACTTTCCACTCGCTCATCATCATCTCGGGCTGGAAGATCCTCAGTGCCGCGTTCGTGTCCATTGCTCTTCTGATCCCGTTCGCAATCTACGGACTCAACCTCTTCAACGGAAAGATGGTGTCCTGCAATGACGGCAATGATATCACACTGCTGATCGATTGCTTTGGCGAATACAACAACACCCCTTTCAGCAACGACTGGAATGTGTTGTCTCCTCGAGTCGCATCAAATCCTTGGTTCAGCTTTGACGACTTCGGCTCTGCGCTCTTCATCCTCTTCCAGATCGTCAGTCAGGAGGGGTGGGTCGATGTCTCTTTTGCCGCTCAGTCCGTCACGGGCCATTTGCTACAGCCGCAAGACGGAGTGGCTCGTGGGAATGCTATGTTCTTCATTGCGTTCAACCTATTGGCAACTGTCTTTATCCTCACCCTGTTCATCTCTGTGTTCATGAGGAACTATACAGAACAGACAGGTGTGGCATTCCTCACCACGGAGCAGCGGTCCTGGCTCGAAATGAAGAAGCTTCTCCGCCAGATCTCGCCATCAAAGACGTCTTATGATGACTCGAAGAACAAGTGGAAGAAGTGGTGTCACAAACGCGCCATCGAGAAACGCGGCACGTGGTATCTGAGCATCACCGGTGTACTGGTCTTTCACCTCATCCTCCTGCTCACAGAGTTCTATCAGGAGCCGTTCTGGTGGACACGCACGCGCGATATCGCCTTTCTCGTCTTCACATTGATCTACATCGCGAATATCACCATTCGTATCGTCGGCCTCGGCTGGAGTAGGTTCCGCCGGAGCTCGTGGGATGTGTTCTCTGTTGTTGCGGTCACCGGCGCTCTCGCGACCTCTATCCTTTTCATGACGGACACAAACCGCGACACCTACATTCAGCTGCACAAGTTCTTCCTCGTCGCTATTGTCTTGTTGCTCATTCCACGTAACGACGCTCTGGACCAGCTATTCAAGACTGCAGCGGCTAGTCTGTCGACCATCGGCAACCTCTTGGCCACCTGGCTCGTCTTCTTCCTGGTCTTCGCGATTGCCCTCACTCAGACCTTCAGTCTGACACGGTTCGGCGAAGGCGAGGTGAACAACATCAACCTCCGCAGCGTGCCCAACGCGTTGATCTTGCTCTTCCGGATGAGCTGCGGTGAAGGGTGGAACCAAGTGATGGAAGACTATGCGCAGGTGATGCCGCCTCTCTGCGTGGAAAGCTCCTCGTTCTACGATAGCGACTGCGGGAGCACCGCCTGGGCTCGCGTGCTGTTCATTGCTTGGAACATCATCAGCATGTATATCTTCGTTAACTTGTTTGTGTCGCTCATCTACGAGAGCTTCTCGTACGTGTACCAGCGCTCAAACGGTCTCTCCATCGTCGATCGGATGGAGATCCGTCGCTTCAAGGAGGCTTGGCGTAGCGTCGACCCGCAAGGCACGGGCTGGATCAGTAAGGAGACGTTTCCGCGTCTCCTGGGTGAGCTGTCTGGTGTCTTCGAGATGCGCATCTACGACCAGCAGGACTCGGTCCCAAGGATCCTGGAGGATATCCGTGGCGATGATGCTATGAGCATCAGGCATCAGTCTATCGTCAGCGTGAACCAACTCCAGACGGGTCTCGATCTGAAGAAGCTCAACGCTCGACTCAATCAGATTGACCGCGCCAAGGTGCAGTTGCGGCGACACCGCTTTGCCCTCTTCTACGAGGAGATCATGTGCCAGGCCGACCCGGAGCGTGGCGTGTCGTTTACCAATGTGCTCATGACCCTTGCTCATTACAACATCATTGATGAGAACGCACTGAAGTAAGTGTCTCTCCCACCCACATCCAGCCCAGATCACCACTAACCCCCCCTTTTCAGACTAGACAGCTTCCTACAACGACAAAACCTGATGAACCGCATCCAAGACGAGCTCAACCGTCGCACAGTCGTCAACTTCGTCGAAATGATGCGAACCAGGAGTAAGTTCAAGGCGCTCATGTCGAGGAAGCACTCGTCGCGCATGACCGGCATTCCACAAATGGACGTGCCGGAAATCTTCATCGAGAACGAGGAGGACCGCGTCAGGCGCGAGTCTCGCCGCGCCTCCGCCCGCCCCGGCATAAGCAGGGAGCCCACATCCGAGACCACCATCGTCACCTCGCCCACCCTCTCCCCTCCGGCTGGCAACGCCGGTAACCCTAACAACCCCTTCCTCTCTGCCATGGAGGCGCGCACGTCGACCTCGGCCCTATCCCCCACGGCCGGGAGTAGTAATAACCCCTTCCTTTCCGCCGCCGAGGCGTCGCACCCCCAACACCGTTCGTGGTCTGGCGCTCCAGCCGACCTCACAGCCTTCGACTCCTTTTACGGCCCCGACGACGCACAGAGTCCGGGAGCAGGACACAGGACGCACGGCAGCGCGTTTAGCTTTGAACTGCACGAGCCTGGCGCCGAAGGCGGTGGTGGTGGGGCCGGCGGGAGCTCGAACAGGAGTAGCCGCCGCGGTAGCACCGTGCGGCCCGAGCAGGTCACCGAGATGCTCAACTCGTCCGTGTGGATGGATAGTATTAGGCGGAGCGCCACTATGAGGCGTCCTCCGGGTGGGAGTGAAGGGGGTTGGGGGTTTTAAAGCCGGACGACAATGACACTAGCTAGTGTTGTCGTTTTGGTATTGTAGTTACGTTGATAATGATGGAAAGACGCTGGAATGGATGGTATTGGATTATTCTTGGTATTGGCGTTTTTGGAGTTGGTTGGAATATATGGTATGGTACAAGGCGAGACTTGAGTCGAGTCTAAGAAGGTGTGATTGTTTATTTGCTCGTTGAGGAGGACTCATACCACTTTAGAAAGAGCGCTTGATTAGAAGTCATCGCAGGTCTCCCTTGACTGATGAAGGGTAATAGATATGTTTGCAATATCCCGTCCTAGACTGTGACGGAGACAAAGAGAAACAAGAACTTCACCGCGGGTGCCTGTGCATAGAAGGCCTGTTATCTGCCGGCGTCCTCCGTTGTCTGCCTTTCCGCCGCCTTCTTTCTCTTTAGAGCGTCATCACGTCTCTGATCATCTCCTCAATTATCGACAACGGGATACGGCCATGACGCTTGATGGATCTCGGATTGGCGCCACGCGAGAGAAGAAGGCATACCAACCCCTTGTGGCGTTTAACGAGCGAGAGGTACAACGGGGTGTCATCACTGTATGCATTTAGGGCATCAACGTAGGCCCCATTTTCTAGAAGTAGTCGTGCTACCCCTTCATGCTCTTCAAAAACTGCACGTGCAAGTGGTGTCCATCCCCCCTTGTCTCGACATTCGGTGTCGGCATGGTGTTCGAGTAAGAGGCGTGCTACTTCGAGTTTGCCGTTCGACGCTGCTTGGGAAAGCGGCGTGTTCCCGGTTACGTTTTGAGTATCGACTTCCGCGCCATTATTGAGCAGCACCCGTGCGACCTGGACCCACCCTGGCCGAGCTGCATGGCATAAGGGTGTATTTCCTTCACGGTCCTGAGCGTCGATTGTAATTTTGGGATCCCGAAGTAGTATCTCGACCATGGAAGTGTAACCTTGAGATACCGCCCGGTGCAGAGCTTCTCCACGTAGAGAGAGGTGTCTTTGAAGAGGGCATTAGATAATTGTCTCCCGTCTGGGCTTCGCCGGAGGTGTTGTTCCACAAAATGGGTAGCGAGCGCCTCGTAATTCTCTGGTAAGTCAGGGCTTGTATATCGACAGCCCGCCACAGGACAAGGCTCTCCATAGTTTTGCACCGAGGGCATGTTAGGCGTCAGCACGGGTCTCTGCGTCGTCTGGTCGTCATCTGGTTTGAGACCGCTCTGGATCACATTGAAATTCGACAGTTGTGTTGTCAGTCCTCTCTCATCGTCAGAGGTGGTCGGCGTGACAGGTGCCCTGGGAAACTGGGGTGTTGTGCTGCAGAGTAGTTAGCAATACGATACAATATCAGTCACAGCAAAGGATTTGTTACCTCGTAGGAGCAACCGCAGTCAGTGACGGTCTCTTGGCGAAGCGCTCGAACCACACATGGCCGACAGCTCTCTGTCGGCCGGCAACCAATGGGTGCAGTAAGTCGATATTGAACCGTTGGCTTTCGGTACTGATCTTGCGCGAGGCAAGCGGGATGCTTGGGAAGGATGCCGTGTGGTTGTTGCAATATCTCAGGACGTCCGATAGACCGAGGAACGGATCACGCCCAGCCAAGATGCGGTACATCAGAACGCCCAGAGACCACATGTCCGCCGCTGGGTAGTCCATGGCAGGGTGCTTCCCGTGTACGTCAGGATCCAGGAACGACGTATGATCTCCGGCGCAAGATATCCCGGCGTACCAGCAAGTGTCGTGTTCCCCGTCGCCAGCTCTTCGAACGGCTTGCTGATGCCGAAGTCTGTTAGCTTCACCCACCAGCTACCGGGAGCATCACCGGTTGGACATCGCTGGATTAGAACGTTCTTGTACCGGATGTCAGCCACTGAGCGTATGAGGTATGGGCTGTTTTGGCTTACAGCGGGCTTGACATCGCGGTGAGCAAATCCTTCCCTGTGCATGATCCGCAGGCCCTTGAAGACCTGATACGCAATCTCACAGCACTCATCTTCGGAGAGAAGTGGGTTGTTGATGATGTATGTTTGAAGATCCCCCTTGGAAAGGTACTCCATGGTAATACACAGGCTGGTTGAGTCCTTGGAGAGGTACCATCCCAGGGACCTCACGAAGTGCTTCGAGTACTGTATCTGTTAGCACAACAGTCCATCATGATGAGCACCTGGACCTACTAACCTTTGGATGAGAGAACCTGAAGTTGGTCTCCAGCTCTCTTCTATATCTGTGAACTTTTTTTCCTGTTCCATCTCCGAGCGTGATAAATTTCACAGCCCGTAAAGGGCGAGATGTGGTGCCGGCATGTTGTAGCCTTTGGATGAAGACCTGCCCTTGACCCCCTGAGCCAACAGGATGCCTGTCACTTTCCCAGCGCTCTGACCTGGGCAGCGACGACGGCGGCGCATCCGGGTCTTCAAACTCATGGACGACGATATGGTTCGTGTCTTCTGGAAACTGAGCTTCCAGTTGGTGATCTCGTACGTGCCACGGCAGCTGGCCTCCCATGGGAGAGGAAGTTTCCGCGGGCGACGTATTCATTGTAGGATGATATACTGAAACCGAGTTCAGATAATGCTGTGAATGAGGCGTGGGATCGTACACTCAATCAGTTCGGCGATCGGCCAATGGGATGTTTGCAGAGTGGCTGCTGCCGACTTCGTGGTCGTCCACCGCCCCTTGCTAAGGTCCAGAAAGGGTCAATGCTATAGACATCGAAGGAGGAACCTATGTTTACAGACTTCCCCGAATATGAAAAGAAACGAGAATGCCTGGCCGCTTGAGAATGCTCGAGGGTCCTCACTTTCAGCCGCATGCAGTGAGTGCTCCCACACCTGACGCTGTCCACTCAGAGGTGAGCACTTGGCTCTGTCCATTCAGAGGCGCGGAGCAAGCGCATAAATCGTAGGCACAGGAGACTGCTGCCTGAGCATACCCCAGCCTCGCCTCTCGAACTCTGGCAAGGTCGGTCTCGGCACCAAACAGGAACACTATGCTCTGATTGCAATGGCAGAACTGGGGCTTGCGCTTGCGAGCCTTCCGGGCACCATCGATGTTCTGACAAAGTAACCACTCCCGATCTCGTTAAAGTGTTTCCAGAAACGCATCTTCCACATGCTAACGACCGTCGTACAGATGGGGACGAGGTCTTACCGAGACATGCCGCACCTACCGACGCGCCGACGCCAAGTTGGACGACATGATCCTCCGTGTTGAGGCGTGCTGGGCTCGAATTTCTATCCAGCTGGATGTCTCCAAGCAGCTGGAGAGAAGCATGACTGCCGAGCAGAAGGACATCCAACACCGCCTATTCGCCTCACTCCAGTCCAAGCTAGAGGCTGCTAGCCAGAAGTTGTCGACCATCGAGCAGCCTAGAGGAATTGGAAAGACAAGAAGGCTGAAGCTGGCGCTCATCAGGGACAGCCTGGAGGACACCATCTCGGAAATCGAAAGTTGGCAGAAAATATGCGAGCCTGTGTGGTTCTACTGGGTCAAGCTCGCGGCTCCAGTGGTCGACATGACGCTTCACAATCTGGTCAAGACTGCGGCCTCAACAACAAGCGGCTCAAAGCGGTTGGGCGAGGCGGCCATGAACTTCCGGCGTGCATTCACAGAACCGACGGAAGCATCCCAGAGCGTCTTCATCAGGGAGGATGCTCTGGACGGCTACACCACGACAAACATTGCGTTCAATTCCGCCAAGGTAGCTGCACATCCACGGCACTCGCAACGCCTTATCATGGACGTAGTCGACTTGCTGCCCAACACGCCGGCACAGACCAAGAATGTGCGCGACTTTGCTCGCCGCCTCCGCCAGTCCGACCACTCCATTTCGGGGCTCCTGAGCTGCAAGGGAGTCGTGCGGCACAGCGACAATATGCGCCTGTCCTTGCTCTTCTGCATCCCGGAGGGCTATACAGATGTCTGGAATCTCCGACAACTGCTGCTTTCAGGCCGAGCACACGACTCTCTGTCGGACCGGCTCGAGATGGCGAAGCAGCTGGCCAAGGTAGTCTACTACGTCCATCTGTACGGCTTCGTACACAAGAGCATCTGGCCCGAAACTATTCTCAGCTTAGGGAAAGCAAGCGAAAACAGCCTGTATAGCACCGTATGCTTGGTCGGCTTTCAGGTGCTCAGGACTGCAGATGGGAGGACATACTCCATGAGCGACCTCCGGTGGGAGAAGAACCTCTACCGACACCCGCAGCGGCAGGGAAACGAGGTCGACCAGAGGGTCGATTATTTTGTCATGCAACACGACATCTACAGCCTCGGAGTATGTCTTCTGGAGATCGGTCTCTGGGAGTCTTTCGTCGCATACAGTCCTGACGGCGCCGCTCAACCATCGCCGGCTCTCGGGATAAGCCAAGACCGGGCCGAGCTTCAGGATCCGTCTGCCTTGAAGCACCATCTACTCGGACTCAGCCGGAGCGCGAGGTTGAGAGGAAAGATGGGCAACAGGTATGGCAGGGTCGTTGAGACGTGCTTGACTTGTCTGGATAAGGACAACGTCGACTTCGGTGACGAGGAGGCTTTCCGGGACGAAGACGGCGTCGAGGTCGGTACGAGATACATTGAGAAGGTCCTCGGTATACTCAACAGTGTGTCTGCATAGTTGAAGACGTCGTTTGGCGTGGGGAGGAATCTCAAGGTTGTAATGCGGTGATTGAGCCACACCTCGTCGTCAACACACAGTATTGCGCGTGCATGATTCTCGTCGTCTGCAATATACGTGAAGCAGATGGATGGAAGTCAGCCTCTCACAGCCACGGTCGCGCCAGATTCTGTTCAGAAGGAGGATCTGGGATTATCTCAGTGGGTTCGCGATGATGCAGTGATGAGATCGCACGCTGGGGGCTGAGGGGCCGATCAAGTTCATGCACTGTCGATAGAAGGGACGAGAGCGACACACCCGTTATGCGTTGGGCAGCTCAACCAGGACACCTTGTGTCTGGTTGCAGAGGCGGTGCGGCGTAGAGTTAGTGGAGCTTTCAGAATGCCTTTCCTCGATGCTGACATTCTGCTTTAAACTCCATAACTGACGACGACATCCCTTGCGAAGCAACATAACCTCGCGGACTGTTCGTAATCGAGCAAAACATTGGAGAGGGATGTATGCTTTCAGAGTCCTGCCAACACAGACATGGAGCCATGATGTTTCATGCTGTCCCTTTCTGATGTTTCCGGCTGCGATATCAGACGCAACAGGCCTCGTGTCCTGCTGGCGACAATAACAGAGACTTGATATGGAATCAAGGGTCTCGACCGCAGTATGTTCGGAGTTTCATAACCTTCGAGAAGTCTTCAGTACGAGGGACGGCTGCGATTTGCACGTGTACATATTGCTGTGCCAGTAGGTATGCGAAGGGAGGGTGAAACAGCGTGCGGAAATCCCAGACACACCCCTGATCGGCAAGGCCCTTCTTAACAACTCTTAGTTGAAGATACGTGCATATGTGTTAGTGCATAATGTCCGGCCCACACGCCCTGACGATCATACACCGCAAAGCCCCGCTCAAATAAATCAACTTCGGACAACACATTCCAGCCAAAATCTCTTGTGAAGACACAGCGACACCTCAGTCGGACCCCTTTTCTGGTGCACCGCTGAGACGGGCCCTTACGTGATTCTGCGGCTGTCGTGCAGCCAGACACGGGGAGGCGAGTGTGTTTTGTTTCACGAGACAGTTGAAGCTGCAACCCTTTGCGACCGCCAAGCCAGAGCAGCACCTGCGAGCTTTCGAGGCCACAATATGGAGATGCAGAAATCTACGAGGTAGCGAGTGCTATCAAGAGCATGTCGCGTACTGAGCAGGTAGGTGGATGTCTTGTCCTCCCTATCTTGGCTTCGTACTCGCATGCAAGTGCAACTTGGTCCGTACTGAAGACATGCATGCTGCGCCCTCGACGTTATGCTCTGGTCCAAGTGTCAACAGGCATGGTGCCTTTCCTACACTTCACAACATGAAGCCATATCTGAGATCATGGAGCACGTCCATGCCGGGATGGCATAAACCGACCCCTGGGTTGACCCCTTCCCTCTCGTCTCCACTGTTAAGGGAGGCTCCTTTTTGCTATGCATTCCACTAACTATTGCTTGGCTCGGATCCTGCTTTCTGTCTGAAGGACGATGCTATTTCCAGATTGAGCAAGGGCCTCCTCCCTTCAATACCCCCGTGTCAAGGGAACCAAGCTGCCACACCCCCTCAGATATCCACAGATCCACCCTTCCTTGAACATCCCTCGGCCGCAACAAGGCTTGTGAGCCGTATTTATTAAAGCAAACAACCGGCCGTCTGAACTGTTGACGATTGTCTTCCATCTCTTCAGCTCCAGCTCGACTCTTCAACTTCACACATCGCAACCCACCGGTACATTGAAGAACAGCAGATCGAAATCATCGAAACACAGATGAGATCTCTACAATCCAGTCTTTAATATTGCCTTCGCTTCTTGTCACTCGCTTCGACACTTTATATACACCCAAGGCTGAGCCTCCGTTTTTACCTCCACGCCTTCATCTAATCCAGCCTCTCGCCTCTCCTTCCGAGCCGTATACAAACATCACCTCCACGACTAACACAGCATCCACATCAACACCGCCAAAATGCAGACCTCCCGCTTCCAGACCATCACCGCCCGCTTCTCCCCTCACAACATCCGCACATCCTTCCGGAGATCCTCCAGCTCGGCCTCATCACGAGCTAGCACCAGCTCCTTCATGTCGGCCACGTCGTCACCGGTCGGGAGCACCATCAACAGCATCATCTTCCGCCAACCGTCGCTCGTCGACCTGGAAGAGGAGCGCCAGAGCTTCGGCAGCGAGCTAACTATCCTCGAGCCGCGGCCCGTCGTCTTCTTTGGCAGCTTCGAGGAGAGGATGGGGTCCCTCTAGGCGACGGACGGGTCGTTGGACGATGATTGCTTTACCACTTCTTGGATCCCTTGCCTAGCTGGCTTGGACCACTCACCTTTTATGCGTCTCTTTGATGAGACACAACAACTACTTTACACTTGTCGGCGGGATCCGTGAGATGCCCGCAACGACTTACACACAACGCAAACACCGAGCTCTGGGAGGATAGGTGGCTGGAAAGTGAAACGACGCATGGTCAACAGACGGGTCATTATGACGAGCGACGGAACGGGACAACTTTGGGAACATATGACCAGGCGCGAACAGGGGCGTTATTCGGGGTTCGAGGGAGAACAAATCTGCTTTCGGTATACCTATCTACCAATCAGGGATCGCAGGACCTTTCAACTTGATTTACAACTTTTAGTCGAGACATGAAAATAGGAGAACCTGTCAGTCCTCTCTGAGGCTGATGGGGGAATTTGAGTCATCAAACAACACAAGAACAGTTTTGCTGACCAGTGACCCGTGGCTCTTACATTCTCTTCTCTCCTCTCGCTTTGGCAGGCGCCTCTGCCCCAAGAGGTGGCATCACAGATTTCCCATGGCATCATCGCGAAATGTGGCAAAAGAAATCCCGGCTGTCTCATGCCGTCGTGGCGTTTCAGATCTCGAAACGTGGAGTCCGCTGAAACTCCGAATGACCCACCCGTCATTCCAGATGCGGATCAGCGGCCGGGCTGCAGTTCGAGTGGCCCACACCGCCCTGACGGTCGGGCGGTCAGGGCAGCCTAAACTTAATTTGTACGACATCGGATCCGGTGTGTTGATCTGCATGCTTCTTCTTGATGGTGCTGCCTTTCAACCTACGATTCGATGTGAGGAGCTGTCTGCGATGTTGAGAGCTGGCAAGTCCAAGGACGAACGTTTTGAGATCACATTCTGAGGTCTAATGACCTGCCTGACAAGTTTTGTGAGCATTCTCGCGGACTCAGCCCATCAACACAGCAGGTTTGTCTTCTCAACGATCCTCCTGAATACAATTTTTTTTTTTTGGAATATACTCTCTGGACATATGGGCTCCCAGTGGACGTCGTCTTGACAATTTTCCTCCTCTCCCCTGGTATATCCATCCGTTGGGCCAGCCTTGTGGAACGGCTTGGCCGCATGAGATGGTGCTGAAATATCCTTTGCATACTTTGTGTGCAGTTCGTTTGCCTGCCTCTCCACTGGGCTTCTCTTTTCTCCCATCTGGGATTGAAGTCAAGGACTGCAAGGTTTCTGCGATTTTTCTTATCACAGGCCTCTTCGTAACATTGCCGTCATGCTTCGCCCGTTGCATATGTGCTCATCCGGTCGACGACGATGTCAGGGGTCGGCGGCTGGGCTTCATTTGGCTATGGAGGTTTGTGAGCTGGTACTACGCCTCCCAGTCACCGACGATCGGTCAACACGATGGTAGTTGCTGGGTTTGACTGTTGCCTCCCTCCTGTGGCCTGTTCACTTCGCCCTGTTTGCAGTAAAAGTGAAGACAGTCATGATGATGCTATATAAAACTCCCTTTCGGATCGTCAGGAAGTTGGGCTCAAACACTTCTACTTCTCCTTCCACGCATAAACATAACAATAGCAATGGACAAAGTGCTAGCAGAACGCATCGCCTTCCGCATTACGCACCAATTCAGGAAATCCGCCTTCTCGAGCCTGTTCGGGAACTCAAGCAAGCGCAAGCAAGCGCATAGTACGCCCTTAGTTCAGCCATCATACCGTGACCACTCGCAGCCCTGCTCGTACAGGACCAGACTCGAATATGATGGCGCAACCGATGAGAGCGAGGAGCTAGATCTAGAACACGGAGACCCAATACCACTGAGGCGGTTCCCCCACGATTCTGAGGCAGGACTGCCTAGCTGGCCGTATCCCGACATGCGCCCCGATTCGAGCTTTAACCTCACAGAAACAGTCCCACAGGAACAGACCGCCCTCGTTCAGAGACGGCCCAGCATCGGCAGCTGGACTGAAGTCGGACTGGCGGGTTTCGAAACTGACGGCCTCTTTAGGAGCGGCGTACTCGTCGGCCCCCGCCGGCGCGACAGTATGGAAAGCTGGACCCAGATCGAGGCGAGCGAGGTGGGAAATTACAGCTCGTTCAGAACGCTTCGACCTAGTCTGTCTCGAGATATCGGCTTGAACAGCCACTTTTCTGGGCCCCCAGGCGGCCTCAGCAGACGTGGCTCCATATCCTATCGCGCGCGAGCCGATGCCGAGTTGCGAGATGAAGTCGAAGCCGAGGCTTGTGCCGTGCGTGGCATGCTGCTGGAGCGTCGGACGCTGTGCGATACTATGTGGCGCAGCGGCTCGTTCTCGGAACAGATGCTGGAGGCACTGACGCATCCCGTCGGCGCAAGAGATCGCATCTCAAGACCGGGTTCGCGTGCTTCTCTCACGACCGGGGGTGAGAAGTATAGCTCCGCTCCATCTTGGGGGGGGAGATGTGCGAGACTGTCGGGCGCATAGTAGCCGGACTGAGGAGGGGGCTCCGGAGACATGTGGTTCTGTCCGGCGGATCCTACCGTCTTTGCCGGACGATATTGGCAGTGCTATTGGCGAGGAGATCTGGAAGGCCATACACGATGCTGGCGAGAGTCTGCAGTACGAGAAGTATGCCGTGTCAGGTGGTCGAGCTTGATGTTGGTTTCCTTGAGTGGCCTCTATCCCAAGGGGGGGGAAACCGGGGTCGGGATATAACTGATATATCTTCACAGAAGTACACTCCCTTTTTGAGTATAAAGCCATGGCTTCACAAAGGGCAGACTTCATAGGAAATCACCCTATATTATTTTGGATCAGACAAATAAGTGCCGCAAGGTTTCACTCGGTGGCTTGTGAGATTAAGGAATGTCTGACGAAGATCTGTTTAATCTTATAAGTAACGTAAGAAACTACCCTAGATTGCTGCATTGTTTACTCTTGCTCATCGTCGCTTCACTGGCTATAAGCACCAGGTCCAATATTCTTTGGTCAATTAAAGTTCACGTTCGACTCACTTCCAACTTAACATGTCGCCGTCGGTGCTTTCCACTTGCAGATTGCATATACGAGCCTCACAAAAAGGGGTCGCGCTCTCACGGTTCTCTCACTCACATCGCACCTTCACTTCCGTCCTAAGGACAACCCTAACGAGCAGCGTCCCTCTTCTCGATTCCCAGGAAAGCACATACTTCTCTTTCCAGAGCTGAGAAATGCTTCCCCAGCATTGCCCACAACTCTTGACTTTCCTTATGTATCCCCCGTCTTAGTAGAGGATCTGTGTGCTCCAACTTTTGGACTTCAGTGAATCGTCGGTGATCACCATGGACTCAACGCAGAAAGCCTCAGTGCCGCAATGCATCACCACCAACAAGCGCCACTCGTACCGCAAGGGGCCTATTGTCAACAACCTACGAACACCAAGCCCAGGCGATCTACAGGGGGATTTGAAGCCAGCTGGGCGAAGTCAGCTGCGGATAAGAAGGGCGTTGAGGGTGGCAACTCGGACAAGAAAAAGCGGCCGGAGATGTCCCTCCTTCCCAAGAAGAAAGTGGAAGAAGACGACAATATCCCTCCCCAGCAGATCACAACTCCCAACAACAACAGCAGCAACAGCCTTCTTCCTAAGGCGAAGCCTGAAAGAATAGCCCCCACCAGCCTTGAACTCAAGCAGAAGGACATCATCATCTACGAGAGGGCCGGGATGTGGGCGTCCGCAGCACAGCACATGCGCCCGGAGCCGATCACGCTGGCAGACATGGAGCTGGAGGATGACGCCTGGGCTTACGACAGGGACGATAAGAGGATCTCGGGAGCACAGTCGTCGACGACTCAAGAGGCTCCCAGAATGGATCTCAATGTTCAGGCTCTGGCGAGGGGTGTGTGGATGACTGTGTATGGCGTTGGGAAGAGCGTGCAGTTTGTTAGTGGTGGAGGATACCTCTAGGGGAAAGGTGGGATATGGGGATGGATAGACTACTGTTGTGTCGGCCGTATTGATGGATGGTTGATGCTGTAAAGTCTTGCCGCTTTGAATCAGAACCGGGATGGGTACCTGCTGAGAACGCCGCGGTGAACTGCCTGCCCGTGATGGTTAAGGAGGGGGAAGTGTCATCGGAGGATGTCCTAATTAAGACCGTGTTACGGATATCAGGAGAAGGCGGCGGAAAATATACTACTGTTCGCCCATGTGCAATAGCCCTTGACGCCTGAGTTTCTCTTAGTCGTAATGACCGCCCCGTGGGCCGTTGACTCAACTTAGTTAGGACTATTGTCGAAGCTGGCATGCTCACTCACAACGAATCACAGATTCGTGATCCTATTCACCACCAAGTCCTCCCAATCGCCACGGGACATCCATCCTCTGACTCCAGCTGTCCTTCTTATATCTATCTACTATACCCTCTCTGCTTTGTCCGCCTTTGCTACCTTACAGCCTGAGTACCGCTTGAGAATCGCAACTTCCGTCGACTCTCGCGGACGACAACTCGAGAGAGCCATCAAAATCTGCTGGTCCTTATCAGACAAGAGCGGCCGCGAACAGCAGCATTCGCAAGTGTCGGCGTCTAGTCGCCGGTGTTTGACATCTTCCTTGGTTCGACTTGAAACCTCACGGCGGCGGCGTCAGTGTCTCTCAGACCAATCCCATATCTCGACACCCAGCTCTGCGACCCTGCTCATTTTGCTATCCCACTTGCTCATCCTCGCTTTCAAGAACCCACTACACTTGCTACCTCGCACCTCCTCTATTCTCACAGACGAGTCTTTACTTGGACAATCATCGCATCGCTCATCGCCATCGAGTTGCCGCTTCTGAACGACGACATCATCAGCTTCGGCGGGATACCACCTGGCCAACCCTATCAACAACATAGCTTCTGTTAACGACCACACCCGTAAGTCCACCTCCTTTCCCCCTTCCTTCTTCCATCCCTCTAACCCACCCCTCCCAGACAATGCCAAAGCAGAAGCAACCCCAACCCCCCAGCTTCCTATCCATGCTCGTCCTCACCCCGCACCCGGATCGCTCCAAGCGCCGTCGTCCCAAACCACCCTCCTCCCCAAAATCACCACCACTACCTCCTCCCTCCCACACTGACCCCGCCCCCTACCCATCTGGCTCCAAGCAGGCGGCACCGGCCCCCCGCCGCCCTGGTCCGTCTTCCTCGCCCGCGCACGGAAGAGGGCCGAGCGCACACGCCTGCCGAGGGAGGCGGCACAGGCGTGGGATGGGGAGAAGGAGAAGGCTTATAGGGCTGTTGAGGAGGTTTGGGGGAAACGAGGAGGGATGACTGGGGGGAGGCCGAAAAGAAAGGAGTTGGTTGGGTGGTATTTGGCGCAGAAGGAGGGGAAGGGGAAGGAGGAGGGGAAGGAGGAGGGGAAGGAGGAGGGGAAGGAGGAGGGGAAGGAGGAGGGGAAGGAGGAGGGGAAGGAGGGAGGAGATGGCGGTGGAAGAGGGGGTGGAGGAGAGGGGGAAACGGAGCCGGTTATGTCTGGTGGTAATGGCGAGGGCGATGTTGATGCGGAGGGAGGTGGAGAGGCGAGTGGTGGCGGAGACGGAGGTGACGGTGGAGGCGACGGTGATGGCGGCGGGACTGCTTGATGGCTTCACTAATCACCATACGTGGCACGTGTTAGTAACAGTCAACACGGCAGACGGCACAGTAGGGTAGTAGTTCAGGAAATGCCATTTTCCGATGCTCATGCGTACAAAAAAAACCCGACAGTAATCCACGTGTCTCTCCATGCACCCGCCAAAAAGTAATCCCACAAAATATCTACACTTTTGTCTCTTGTGCCCCGAACGAGCCGCCTAACCAGGGTCCCCAAAACAGCGCGGTCCATCGTGCAATGACCCTCGACCAAGAAGCAAGCAAGGTCTAAGCAAAGAACCAGACATGGTTTGATGCCTGATGCCTGATGCCCAAAGAACTCGTCCCTCAAGGACAAGTACCCAACAGAGGCATCCAGAGACAACAAGATCCCGTGATCTACCGTCGGTAGCAACAGCGAAGCTCATACCCAGAGGCTGCGGAGACAAGAGGAAAAGTAAAAGAAAAAGAAAACCGGAAAAACAAACAACGGAATCCACAACCCCGAGAAACAACCGTTTCCGTTGTGAGTCCCAATAACCCATAGACACCGGGCGCCGTCGCGGGAAAAGACCGAGTAAGGATGCATTAATGGACAGTCGATCCGAGCCACTCGGTATCCCTGTTGGTACCCCATTGGTAGAACAAGTGATACGACCATGGCGACTATCCCGTGAGGATGTTGTGGAGTGATGACTGTCGGACAGAATGTTGTTGTTGCGCGCGTAACAGGCAGAGGTGCGGATGTGAGGAGGTATCGTCGATCTATAATTCATCATGCGTCGTCAGGTAGGGGTATGTCTCCAACCACACAATGATCCGGGTGTGGTGTGTCCTGGTTACATTATTGACAAGTGGTGGTAGTCGTCATAGGAGGTGTATTATCGTGGAGGAGACATGATGTGCAAAGAGACATCTATGAGATCTGATCCAGGGACTGCGCAGTGTCGGTGATGCCCCAGTGCACGGCGTTCTTCTTCGCCCAAGCACGGGTGACGATGGAGGCTGCACGGTTCAGTTAGTCTATGTTCTATGGCTTTCACGACATATTGCGCAGACGTACCCTTGAGGAACTTCTTGCTGGCGTATTTCTTGAAGAACGCCTCATGCACGACAGGGCGGGCAAGGTAGTCGATCATGAGAAGGAAGACCGGCTCGATCTCCTCCTCAGTGTAGCCGGCATAGTAGGCGAGTGTCTCATCCTGGAAGCTATGTTAGCCGCGTGAACGAGAGAAGATTGGACTGCATGATGGACTTACCCATTCACCACGGTCCAAGACCACGCGTGCCAGGTACATAGCCCCGGCGGCAATGTGGCTCGGACGGTAACCCATGAAGCGGTGGTCGAGCAAGCTGATCTCCATAAGATACTTGCCGATAGTGCGAGTTTGGATGTCGTAGTCATCGGCCTTGGAGATCCGACGCAGGAAGTTCATAGGATTGGGGTAGCTGAGATCGTAGTTCAGGGTGCTGAGGAGGAAACGCTCAGCGCTGAGGATTTCAGACTCGGTGAAGCCGTCGTCAGCGACGTGGCGGAAGTTGGCGACGTGAGGGGAGAGGACCTCCTCGTACTTGGAGGCGATGAACATGGCAGTGATGCCGACGAGCTGCAGACGGTCGAGCTGAACGACCTTCTCGGACAGGAAGCGGTCGATGACGTTGACCGCCAGGAAGAGAGTCTCGGGCAGCAGGTGGAAGCGTGTGTGAACCTCGATGAGCCAGTCGATCAGGATGCCGCGTGTCTTCCACTCGAGATCGTCCTGGTGCTCCATGTACTGGGGGTTGGGAATCGACTTGGACTCCAGGTCACGGAGATACTCGAATATCTCATTAGCATATTCGGCAACCATGAGCGGATCGCCCTCGTCGTCGCCCTCAATAAGCTGGACAAACTCGGGAACCTGGGGCGCCTCAGGCACATGGACCACCTCATCTTCCTCCTCGTACTTGGGCTCCGCCCTGGCCTTCTTCGCGGGCTCGGTAGAATGGATCTTCTTGCGGACGGGCTCACCCAACTCCTGGGAAGACTCCTCCTTTGCGTTGGATGACGTGGGTTGCAGAGCCTTTCGCTTCTGGGCGGGAGCGAGGGATCCGGACCCGGATCCGGAGAGCTTGGGCTCGACCTTCTTGTTGACCTGCTTGGGAATGAGGGCGGCATTCCTAGGTGCGTTCGCGGTAGCAGGCTTCTTCTGGATGCCACCAGGGTGGGCCTTCGAGACTGTAGTAGCCTTTCCGCCAATAGCCTTCTTTCCATCAATCACGGCATCGACCTTGGTAACGTTGGAGACATCTCCCAGAGCGGCACGCTTGCGGAGGCCAGCCTGAGGAGCAGTGGTGCCGGCAACCTTCTTCGCCTGAAGGCCTTTCGTAGGAGGAGCGGAGACATCTTCACCACCGATAGCAGCCGCCTTGGCCCTGGCTCGGGTTGTACGCGTCGATCCGCCGTTCTCGTCGTTCTCGTTGGTGGCCACGCGCTGTCTAGCAGCAACACGTCCCTGCTTGGAGGACATTAGATGATGTGTCCGATGTGGTAATTGGAGGTAACGTTGAGATGATATGCATCTTGGGGGCCGATAGGTGGAGAATACTTACAGGTGGAGGCATTATGGTAGAGGTATCTGAGGTAACAAAACCAAAGGTTATTGCGTACTGGCGTGGAGAGGACTTGTTAGCTTGACCGTTAGTCTTCGGCAGGACATGATGAAGAAAGTCAAACGTCTATATTCGCAGTCATCCATAGCATCGAGGGCGAGGATAGACATTGATATTCAGACGCGGTGACAGATTCTTCCACGCGTTGAAGGGTGGATGCATGCATAGGATCTGGGCATCTGCAACGTACCTGATATGGGACTGATCAAGAGACAAGCTTCCCAGTAGCCTGTCTACACAACGTATCGAGGATTGTTTATGTCCTTTGGCTGAAGGTGATCCGAAGTACCGATATCTTTAGGTGATAGAACGCGGGCTGATGCTCGTCCAAACAATAGAGATGGAGGTTTCGGATGACTCTGTCAGACGCGTTGACAGTCTGGCAGGACAGTGGTAAGTAAACACCCGAACATACAACTCTTCAAATGTCGGTCGGGAAGGAGGTGTCTGGACGAGGTGATCGCCTTTGTTATGGGGGGAGAAGAAGAGGTGATGTTGGATGTTTGAAGGTGTGAGGTTGGAGAGGAGAAGGGAAGATGGGGCACCAAGGATTGAAGAAGGACGAGACGTGATGTGGGACTGGAGGGCAGAAGTACCAGATCAGACGTGCCGGGCTAGGATGAAGTACCTTGTCACTAGCGCGACTGTGGATTGCTGCAGCCACGAGCACGCTGAGGCACCGAGTCGTTTGACGCCCGGGATGAAAGCAAGGGATCAATTGGGTGGATGCAAATCAAAGATTGCAAATGAAAACAAGGAAAAGAAGCAGCATGCCTCGCACCTACCTCGATAACTGTTCTTTCAAGCGAACTTGAGAGCGAAAAACAGATGGCCGAAGGTGCGGTGTTGGTTGTGATTTTGAGGGAAGGAAGGTGAGCGAGTGGATTGATGTTATGACGGCTCGCGGGTACAAGACGCCAGATGCAGAGGTACGCGGTTGAGTAGCGTGCAGGGGTCTTTTCACTGCATCCAAGGTCGGAAATCCACAGTCAACACTGGCAACGGCAGGGCAACGGGCCGCTCATTGGGCGATGCGGGGTCTCCATGCCAGGAAGGGCAAGAGTGACAGGGGCTGCGGTACGTACCGATCGTACCCGCGTTTTTCGCGCTGGTGTTTGCACGCGATTGCCCCACAAGCAGACCGCAAGCCACACTGGTTTTCTGGTTCGGTCAGGTGTGGCTTGATAGTTGTGGCTCGTGCATCGGAGCGGGTAATCTTGGGGAACTTTTTTTCGACCTCACCACTGTTCGAGTCGGTCCCGGAGCTACGACAGCGTGACAGCTTGACAACCGCCATATCAACGCTCAACAAGCGACCACTTCACTCTGCCAAGTTATTGCAGAGTCTAACTCGCATTTGGAACCAGCGGACCTGCTTCCTCATGTCCTGGTGTCTCAATTGACTTTGATCCACCCCCTGGAGCTCACCTCGAGCTGCCAGAGCTCCCCTCCGACCCAATGCTCCAGCCACGGCTTCGGCCACTAGTGCAGAGCACTTCGGCAATATGTCGCACACGTATATTACGACCTTCGATTGCCCGAGCATACGCGACACCGTCCGTACAGCCGCCCAGCCAACCCGATGCTCCTCTCCCAGCCGCCATCAGCCCGTTCGCGAGTTCATTTGCGGCGCCCACTCAAGCCAAGGCATCCTCCGAGACCGTCCTCATGCGGACTTATAAACCAAGAACCCCCGGTGTCCGTCATCTGAAGCGCCCTATCAACGACCATCTATGGAAGGGTCGGCCCTTCCTGCCCCTCACTATCCCGCACAAGGGCATGGGAAAGGCAGGCAGGAACAATACCGGTCACATCACGGTCAGGCATCGTGGAGGCGGTGTCAAGCGGAGAATACGGACGGTTGACTTCCACCGATGGGCGCCTGGCCCTCATCTGGTGGACCGCATCGAGCACGACCCTGGCCGCAGCGCACATATCGCACTGATCACAAACCAAGAGACTGGCCGGAAGAGCTACATCGTTGCCGCCGACGGCATGAGGGCCGGTGACATTGTGCAGAGCTACCGGTCGGGAATCCCTCAAGACCTCCTCGACAGTATGGGCGGTATCATTGATCCGGGTATCCTCGCTGCCAAGACGGCTTGGAGAGGCAACTGCTTGCCCATGCACATGATTCCCGTCGGCACCAACGTCTACAATGTGGGCTCTACCACAAAGGGCGGCGCCGTCTTCTGCCGCAGTGCGGGCACCTATGCCGTCGTTATCTCGAAGGAAGAGGAGACCCGCGATGACGGCAACAAGGTCATGGTTGGCAAATATGTCAACGTCAGGCTGCAGAGTGGAGAGATCAGGAGAGTGAGCAAGGATGCTTGTGCCACCATTGGTGTTTCGAGCAACAAACATTACCAGCACAGGCAGCTAGGAAAGGCCGGAAGGAGCCGTATGCTGGGAATCAGGCCGACAGTGAGAGGTCTGGCCATGAATGCCTGTAAGTCTACATCGTATGTGCCTCTCATGCATGACAAAGTGCTAACTGACTTTCACAGTTGAGCATCCTCACGGTGGTGGCCGTGGAAAGTCCAAGGGTAACAGGAACCCGTCCAGTCCTTGGGGCAAGCCCGTAAGTCTCGGCGTGTTATCTCCTATACAAAGCACATCTTGCTAACAAGCACAACAGGCCAAGGGTGGTTTCAAGACGAGGAGGAAGCACAACGTCAACAAGTGGGTTGTCACGCCTCGTGAGCGCAATCACGGCAAGAGACGCAGTAAGCAAGGTTCGAGCTCGAAGGCTTAGATGGTCGAGTAGGTGGGATATATTGTACATTAAGACATACCGGCATTGTACATGGCTGTACATGTAACATTATTGGACCTGGCAATGACAGGACGTTGTCGATCACCCCTGTTGTCGTCTCCGTGGCTGTTTCTCCTGCTTTGCATGTTTTTTTTCTTCAACTGGTGAAATGATTTGGAGATAAAGGCACCAAATCTGGCGACAGGAACAGGCATACCTTGAACGTTCGTACGGGCGTCATAGTTACACTTAGAAGTACACACACCCCGTTCAGATTTTACTTACTCCTTCCGAGCATCAACTATCATCATGAGGCCGGGCTTGTCCCCAATCAGCCGTCGCCGGTGTCCGTCCTCGGATCTCCATACAGCCTTGCATGTTCGGCATTCCGAGATGCAACCATGCTAGAACGCCGATGGAATGCTCGTTATATGAGACAAGGGGTCGTAACCATTTGATCACGATCCGAAGCACTTACGCAGCTCACTTGGACTGGCCGCTCATGATTCTGATGCTACTCACCCGACTGCGAGACTCAGATACATACCATCAGTAAGCATAGTGCTGTTCGGTGTGACAGTGTTATGCGGTGTAACGGTCCCTGGCTTGAGCTTCAGTCGCACATGGTCGGATAGGGCTCGCTTTTTATGGTATCCCCAATGATTCCAGTTACTGTTAATAACACGGCGTTCGTCGGTTCGGACCTGTCAGCCATTAGCAGCTCACGAATATCAACCGCGATTTAGATATCTCCTGGGCAACCTCCGGGCCAGGCGTTGATATTGCCCTTTGCTCAGCTTATAACCGACCTCCTACCATGATACCATCACCTTAGCCCATTGAGCAAACACATGTTCTTCACCCGGCCGCAAAGCAACTTCTCCGCCCCCTAACCAAGACGCCATGGCAGCCAGTCCGCTCCCACCGCGGTATCAGATCCGCCAGATCCAACCATCAGAGGTAACCTGGGCTCAAGCACTGCTAGCCCACAGCAACATCTTCCACCCCCCCCTCTGGAGCGTGGCGTACCCCAACAACCAGGCGAAGCGAGCATACGACCCTCTTCACCGCCACGGAGACCTACGACCTCATGAGTATCGACAGCGGGCTATCCTACAGAGTCTTTAACACGGAGTACCGATTCAAACGGCCCGAGGCGGGTGCCGCTGGCGGCGGGTTGTTCTGGGACCACTCCAACCTAACCGCTACGGGCGAGGAGCCGCTTGAGCAGATGGACAATCCCGCCGCAAAGGTCGCCATGGTGGACGACCAATGAGTTCAAGACGACGGCGCCGGGTGGGTGGCGGTGTGCAATGTCCTGCTTGGGTTCGTGCCCATGACTGCTGCGCTAGATGAGCAGGACAAGCGGGATAAGGAGAAGCTGAAGCCAAAGAGGATGGGGGAGGCTGTCGGGCGGGCTGGCACGGCGACAAGAGTTGACTATGGAGGTCAGGGACTGGGTAAGGCGCCGGGACAATGGCATATAGGTGAGATGGCAAGACGGGGCTTAGGAGCTAGGTACCGCATGGACACGCCGCATACGGCTATGGAGAGAATATACTCGAACCCGCCGCCTGCGTTCCAGGGCTAAGGTCGTTGGGAGGTGGGTTTATTGGCTTCTGAGGAGGAGGTTGAAGGGAAGATGGTGAGGCCGTTTGAACATTGTGGCAATGTAGGGTGTGTTAGGTTGGCGATTTACGTTGACTGTGGTCTACCCTGATGAATAGCTTCGCAACACGTGTATAGGTGTAGATCTTGACGATGGATGGAGTTGAACTCGATGTGCAATGTTAAAGCCAAGAACTTCCCGTCAACCATTGCCGGCACTGACGCTTGTGCGCTCAGCTGAATGGTCAGAATGCCTTATGTAAGGCATATTCCCCGCCTTTATGAAGTCACTAGGTAGCGCTAGGGGAAATAAGCCGGGCCAAGCCTCTCAGCCTTGGTCTAGGAGCTTTCTCGGAACATCTGGGCATTGTCAGTCACACCCGTCACGAGAGCTCTTCCTCTGTTAAGATTGAAAGGGATCGTCGGTGAAAGGGTTGGCACGGTGGAGTGGAAAGGGTCCCAAAGAAGTCTTTCTAGCTCACTCTTCCAAGGCTTTTCCCCAATCATCATCCTGCCATTTCAACACAGCCATCTTTAACACGCGTCACTGGCGTGTCGCTGCTTCGTTTCTGTTGGTCAACGTTTCATTCCTGTGGGGAACGAGGTCTCTGCGTTCGTCAACTAGTCGATTTCAGCGTCTCGTTCGCCACGTTCGGCGTTACGAGTTTCATTTCACTTTCTTTTACTATCGGCTTTCGCGTGTAGTTCGGATTGGACTCACTTGTTGCTGAAGTCTGTAGGGGAAGACCGCAGTGAGATCATCGAGCATTTGGTATTACGAACGAGCAAAGTCGGACCAATAGCTCAAACTGGAGACCTCAAGACAAACACAGCGAGCTGAATTCCTACAGCTTTGGCTGCTGTGCGACACTAGTCTCGTGGCATTCCAACCCTTCTTATCCTTAACTACCTTACCTACCTCCGACTACGACAGTCGTGCTGTCTCTTCCCTTCTGAACAACGTCAATGAGCGACGGCGACGCAGCAGCTGCCGCGCCATTTATATCGTCCTCAAGAGCGCCCTCACAGACACCCGGCTACAGTCGCATCCACAGTTTCGAAGGGCCCAGGAGTCGTCAGTTTGGAAGCATGGCGAGCCGCAAGAAGGGCGGATGGGTGCTAGCGGCATCATACGTCTCGGACTGGATAATCCTCATCGCTACAGCCGTGGTTGGCTTCGTCCTCGGAAACATCACGCCTAACAAGCGCCCATTTCATCTCGAGGACCCTGACATATCGTAGGCGTCTCTATCCCTCCTTACCCAGCGATTCGGTGGCTCGCCTTCTAACATCGTCACAGACTCCCATATACCGTCCACGAAACAGTACCGGTATGGCTCCTGATGGTGTGCAGCGTCCTCATCCCCGCCATCCTCATCGCCATAATCGCCATCGTTTTTGTGCCCGGCGCAACAGTCCCCAAGGGCACACCTAAGTCGCTCATCTGGAAGCGCAAGCTATGGGAGCTGCACACGGGCTTGCTCGGCCTTGCGCTGTCCCTCGTCGCGGCCTGGTTCATCACCAACGGCATGAAGAACCTCTTCGGGAAGCCGCGGCCTGATCTCCTCTCCCGATGTCAGCCAGACATCGCCAACCTCGCCACTTATGTCGTAGGCGGCATCGCAAACATTAGCAGCAACGGTCAGCTCGTCAGCGCCGCCATCTGCACGAACACGGACAAGTATGTCATGGACGACGGATTCAGGAGCTACCCCAGCGGGCACTCGAGTTCCTCAGCAGCAGGTACGTTTGCCTCCCCGCCTTTCTTTCCCTTCTGTCTTCCTCACTAATCCTGTCGCCGCAAGGTCTCATCTACCTCTCCCTCTTCATCGCCTCCAAGTTCGCCATTACCATCCCGTTCCTCGCCTACTCCTCCTACACAGACGACACTCAAACTTCCGTCTCCGCCTTCCCCTCCCGCGTGAACACCTATAACAACAACCTCGCCTCCTCCACTCCCCTCCCCTACAAAGGCGGCGACTACGAGCTCACCGACCACCACCGCCCCGGCAACCGCGGCACCACCGGCGACGAGACCCTCAACCTCCCCTCCGACCCGGCCCTCAAGCGCCGCCTCGAGGCCCACAGCCACCGCATCTCCGCCGCGCGCCGCCAGGCCGCCGCCCCGCCCCTGTACCTCCTCCTCCTCTGCGCCATCCCCTTCTTCGGCGCCATCTTCATCGCCAGCTCGCGCTGGTTCGACTTCCGCCACCACGGCTTCGACATCCTCTTCGGTTTCTTCATCGGCACAGTCACGGCATTCTTCGCGTTCAGGTACTACCACCTCCCCATCGGCCGGGGCGCGGGCTGGGCCTGGGGACCCAGGAGCAGGGACAAGGCCTTCTGGGCGGGCGTGGGGAGTTTCAGTTTTGCTACCGATAGGGAGCTGCATGCGGGCTTTTGGGGAGGGGAGCCTAGGGCGGGCGACGAGGAGGAGGCTGTTGAGGGGCGCGGGGTCGGGAATGGGTTCGGACCGGTGGGCTCGGGAAGTAGTAGGGGAGAGACGGCGGCTGTGGGGAGGAAGAACGGCAGGGTTGAGAGAGTTGATTATGGGGATGAGACGAGGGTGTGAGGGGGATATGTGAGTGAGCGGGTGCTCAGGAGGCAAGATACAAGGCCATGTATGGGCGGGAGATATTGCATGGCATTTGATGGCGCAAGGCGGTAAGCGAGGTTGCTTGAAGGCTCCCCTGGATGTGTACCGAATTTGGCGTTGGAGATCGATGTGTTTTGATAGCTCGATACCTAAGTCTACTTGATCGCTGATTAGGATGTACAGCGGATCTGAGGAGACGGCCAGAAAAGACCATATAAGGCTATGACTTCACCATTCACAAGATAACACGATGTGTCAACAGCTCAGTGAGTGAGGGCATCCGGTTCCTCTTGTTGTTCGTTAAGTGCACCTCTAGTTTGTATTAAACGCCATTGCGCCTCGCAGTCGTAGTATATGTAGTCTCGCCCGCGTTATCGACATGCCATACAGTGCAGGCCAACCCACAGACAATATGCAAAAAGCAGCTGTGCATGCTCCATCTCCCCCTCATGCCCAGAGTAAGTATCAACATGATTCGCTATCCAGAGAAACCGGGCCAATGCTAACAATCACACTCAACTCTCGGACCTCGCCCCAGAAGTGACACTCCCAGCATCACTAGCACTAGCACTCGCCGACCCCGACTCTCCGTCCGATTCACTCCCAGGCCCCTTCACCGACCCAGGACCAAGCGTGCTACTCGCCGCCGACCCATTCGCGCTTCCTCCAGCACTCCTCCGACTCGGCACCTCCAACAACCCATTCTGTATCCCCAGCCCCACCCCACTGGGGCTACCGCTCTTGCCCCCAATCCCACTTACCCCCACCATATCCAGCGCCTCCCTAAGCGTATCCCCAGTCTCATCCATCGCAGCCAGAAACCTCGCAAGCTCCTTGCACAAATTCCAGTCCCCCTCCCTCATCGCCCGCCCCAGCAACCTCACGCTCTGCTCGCTAGCAGTAGCCATCTCGTCAAACGTGTGCAAAATCAACAAATACCCCCCGGCAGTCTTGAGGCTGCCCCTCTGCAGGCTCTCCTCGAACAGCTCCTGCGGAGGGGGGAGGTACGCGAACAGCGTCCGCCACGAGCGCACCTCCGTCTTGCGCGTGCACTGCACCACGATGTCGAGGTACTGCCTGAAGGAGGACAGGAGGGAGAGGACGCGAGGTAAAACGGCCTCTTCCGGGGTTGGGGGGGTTGGGGCGTCGACTTCCTCGTCGAGGACGTGGTGCAGGAGGATCTCGAGCGCGTGGGCGAAGTACTCGAGGTTCTGGTAGGTTTGGGCGAGGCGCAGGGCCGAGAGGGGTTGGTTGGCAGTTAGGTGGTGCCGGAGGATTTCGGGGAGGAAGAGGTGCGTCTGTTTGGATTGTCAGTCAAGTCCAGCTTGTAGGACGGCGTGGAAAGGAAACTTACCCGTATGGAGAAGCGGAAGAAGGAGAAGTTGATGTCCCTCCTTTGCACGAGGTCTGCCTCGACTCCCAGGACGGTCGCCTTGCCTAGCAATGTGCTGAGGGGGTAGAAGTCCACCGGGATGGACACCGTCTTCGGTAGCTCTCGCGCATGGTTTTCTCCAGATACTGCTTTCAGCACAGCCTCCATGTCTGTCCAGACCTTCAGCTCGCCGCCGTCAAATATCCACAGCGAGTTTCTCAGCCCGTCGTCTTCTCCCGCCCTCCCCACCACATGCTTCGTAAACGGCTGATCGCGCATGCTGGTGTAGTACTCCACATTCTGCGCCACAACCCGCATATCATACTTCAGCTGGCCCTCGTCATTCACACTCGGCATGAGCAGCACCAGCTTCCCGTCCACGAGGAACAGCACCGACGCCACGGCCACGTCCTGGCTGGGGTCGCCGTCCAACAGCTGGCTCTCCGGCAGCACCCAGTTCAGACCCCTCACTCGCGCGGGACTCCTCACGATCCCGTGGAAGGCAATCTGGCCCACCTGAATCAGCTTCACCCCGCCCGACACGGGCGCGAAGATAAAGTGGTACAGCAGGTTATCGTATGTGTACACGAGCAACGAGTCCTCGCCCGACGGCGTGACGAGCACAACGGGCGCGGGCATGGCCTGCACGAACAGCGCCGACCCGAGATCCAGCTGTCCCTCACGCGAGTACAGCCTGATCTCGTAGCTCCTGTTGGCCTCCACCGCCGCGACCAGTATATTCTGGTACCAGCACATGCCCCCGCGGACTGACAACTCGTTCTCCGCCGCCTCGTTGCCGAACGTCTTCCACCGTCCGCTGCCGATGCTGTAGTGCGCCAGCCCGCGGCGGCCGGCGACGGCCACGTACCGCCCGTCGGGGGATATGACGGTGCAGCGGATGGGCCACTGGTTAAGGAGGTAGGTTGCCGGTATGCGCGTCGTGTGCCAGAGGAAGGGCTCGGCGGAGATGGAGGTGAGGTCCGGCAGGTCGTAGCCGCGGTAGATCATCACGCTCGAGGTCGTCTGCAGCACCGTCCTGAACAGGTTGGCGGCGCTGTAACACCCCGTCACGGCGCTGCGGGCCATCTCCAGCAGCCAGACCGCCTCGTGGGATCGGCTTACGAGGAGGAGCTCGCTCGCGCCGCCTATCCATGCCGCGTCGAGGACGCCGGTGAGCCACTCCTCCCCGTTGGCGGAGGCGACGGTGCTGTCGGCGCCGAAGCTGGCGGTTAGGGGCTTGCCGTACACGCTCCAAGTGGCCCAGCCGCGCTCGTACCCGGCGAAGAGGCAGTAGCCGTCTGGTGAATAGCTGAGTGTGGAAATCTGCCCTGATACCGAGGTGGAGACTGAGAGCTTGTGTATGTGGGAGGGCGGGATGTTGCCCGAGTAGTCGCGCGCGGAGTAGACGTGTATACTCCCGTCCGCGCAGCCGACGGCTACGAGCGAGAAGCGCGCGTTGATCACGCTTCGCACGGCGCGGTCGTTTGGTCCGGTGGGGATGTGGAAGCAGTATCCCTTGTATAGCTTCTTCGGGTCTGTATCCGTACCAGGCGCAATGCGCTGCACGGCGTATGCCCTCCCGTCGCTGGTAATCCAGGTAGATAAATTCATGGGTCTGTCGTGAGTCATCTCCTTGATAGTGACCTTCTTCTCTAGCCATCCCATCCGCGATAGTATCTCGGTCGTCGTCTGGCTGCCGGAGGCGTCGGGCGTCCATCGGATGCACTGGACAGCAGCTGGTTTCCGGGTTGCCACGACCAGCTCGTCGTCGAGCGCTAACGCGCTTTCTATGCCGGCGTCGACCTTAATGACCATCCGGAAGCGCACGCTGATATCCCGGACGCCGGGCCCTTCACCCGGTCCCCATAGTATCTGGTCTGGCGCACCGTGCCCTGGCCCGCCGACGTAGCTTTGCCGCCGCCGTTGGACATTCGTGTGATTTAGGAAGTGAGGTTTGTACACCCGTGAATCGGTGTCTGTGGCGAGGGAGTAGGTTATTAGGTAGCCGAGGCTGGTGTGGACGACGAATATGGCCGAGTCGGGGCGGAGCAGGAGATCAACGTTCGTGCCGTAGGATTCTAGCGAGGTTTGGGAGCGGACGACGACTGCGAGGATAACTGTGGGCTAGAGGGTGTTAGTCTGTGACGCCGACATGGAGGGTCAGTAAGAATGTGACAGTAATACCTTTGTCTGCCATATGGTCATGGATGTCGCTGTAATGGTAGCAAAGAGGTGGCCGGGCCGAGCGACGCACAGTGCTAGGACTGGCTCATGCAGCGGTATGCTGACAGGTGCAGCCTTATGTGAGGTATGGGAGCTCCCACCGTCCGCGATGTAGTCGTCGTGCTCGACGGGCCGGAGGCCAGGGGTTACGGGAGTGATAGGGGTCGGTGGAAGGGGCGCTACATCCTGGTTGGAGCTAGAATCGGCCGTGAAGAGCGAGGAGGGCCGTCTCGAGGTTGAAGGCGACGGAGGTGTAAGTCCATCGTGGGATATGTGAACGTCTATATTCTGAGACGAAGAGGAAGAGGAAGCCAACGACGAGGTCGCATAGATTCGGGGTGTTCCAACGGGCCAGTACATCGTGGCTCCAGTCAGCCAGCACCCTTTTCAAGGGGGCATTGGTCGCATCTGTCGTCGGTCACAAGAGCCTGTGCAATTACAACATATTTGAGTTTGGGAGATCAAGCTTAAAGAAGGAGGACGTGTTGATCTTGAAGCGAAAAGGAGCTTCGGACGTCACGACGAAATGTCTGGGGTAGGTACAACAGGCGTGCTGTCATGCCAGTCCGTCCCGGTGGATCGGGTCCCTACATTAGCGGGGAAAGTGGAGTCCTATGTTCAAGCTTCCAGGCGCGTCTGAGCTTCGAGCATCAGTGGTGGTCCAATTCATCAACTTCTCCATTGCTCTTCTTAATGTCATCGTTAAACTCTACATTGTCTGGGAGTTGACATATGTACTTTTGTTGATTGAGTTAGTTGTCTTTGTCTCTCGAGTATCACCTCCCCATATCTTCCTGTTTCATAAATACTTGTTCCCGGGCACCATCGCTTCTGGCAGCATCCTTCCGCTATACGATACACAAAGTCGTCTCCGAATCATGGCACCTCTTCTGCGTCCTCGGGCAAGCCTGCAGAAGGATAAGTTCGCCCCATACTTTGCTCCGCTGCAGAGCCAGTTCTATGTCAGCAATACGTCCGGCAGAGGCGCCCCTACATCCATCGTGCGGACCATCGCCTGGAACCCATTAGGAAATCTGGTAGCTACAGGCTCATCGGATAAGACCCTCCGCGTTTGTAAGTGCTCGCTGGTGTTGTCTTGTACCGGTAACTGCGTCTGACAACAGACTAGGGAACCCGGAAAAGCCCAACGCACGTTTCTCAACCGAGCTCAAGGGCCATGCTGCTGCTATTCAAAAGGTAGCGTTCAACCCGGTCAAAGACGCAGAACTCGCCAGTGTCAGCGACGACGGAGTAGTCAAGTTCTGGGACGTGAGAACCAAGAACTGCGTCAACGAGATCAAGGGCTTGGGCGACGCTTTCACCTTGGTCTGGGCACCTGATGGAGAGTCTCTGATTGTCGGGAACAGGGTGAGTGATATGCAACACGTTACGTTACTACAGGGATAACGGCCCCTAACCTGTTCACAGAGTGACAAACTCTTCATCCTGTCGCCCACGCAATCGACACCTATATCGTCCCATCAGCAGTCTGTTCAGACCAACCAGATTGCCTTCTGCTGGAGTGGGAAGAAAGTATTCGTCACGACGGGCGAGGGACAGACAAGAATACTGTCCTACCCCGACCTCGAGCCAGTTCTGCACTTCGACTACGACCTTGACCCGGACACCGGAAAGGGCAAGGAGTTCAAGCTCACTGGTCATACCTCATCTTGTTCCACGGCCGAACTCCAGCCAACCGGACGGTATCTTGCGACTGGCGGAACAGATTCCATCATTGCTCTGTGGGACACGACCGACTGGATTTGCCGGAGAACGCTTACTAAGATGAGTGGGCCGGTCAGGAGTATCAGTAAGTGACCTCGGCCCCTACTTGAGACAGTTCGGTGTTAGCACTTATTGACCAGCTTTCTAGGCTTCACTTTCGACGGGAGCTTCATTGCCGGCGGTAGTGACGAAGGTATGTCGACATCACCTACTTCCATCCCTGTTTGCGCCGAGTCGCTTGACAATCTGTCGGATACTCTCCAGCTGGAGATAGTCGATATTGTCACTGAAGCAGCTGCTGACCTGCCCACAGAACCTGGCGTACATGTTTGGCATACGGAGACCGGCGAACACATGTACACCTTCAAGTCGGCTGGCAATTCGCCCGTCGTCTCCTGGGCACCCACCAGATACTGCCTTGCTTTCAGCGACCATGGATCGGGAGCACTACGCATTGCAGGCGTCGATCCCGATCGGAAATGAGCATCGAGAGGTAATGCACGGCATGGTTTGTTTATCATCAGCGACTTCTTTGCACGGAGTTCCAGCACGACATGGACGGAATTTTGCAAGATATCCGACAATCCACGTTATAGCGCCCGAGGAACGGTGTCTTTTCGGACTCGTTCACACGGCCAATTCCGGGACACGAATGCGGAAGTCTCGCTGCCGGCCCGGCCGATTGTCGCCAACAACAACGGAGGCTTGGCAGGGGCAGCATATGATGGCCGCGGACCGCGAACTGCAATACTACCTGCCCGTGTCAGCACCGGAGCAACTACACGCCGTTGCTGGAACCCGGGCCGTTTGAGATGCATAGTGGTCGCGTACGGCGTATGAATCACAAAACGTGGCCTTGCACATTGGCTGCCAAGTGTGAGGCTGTGCACTACTTCGACTATCAGGGAAAACTCTCCAGGAACGCCAATCATGGGAAGGTCGAGCAAATAGCATGCAGCATACCGGTACATGAACTGAGGTGGTCATACACTTGGAAGCGGACTTAAGCTGGTTTCTCGTCAGCCCTACGGGCGCGCGGGGAGTGCCAGGAAATCACTTTGCTCGAGCTCAGTGCTAACGACGACGACGACGGGATGAACGCGCGATTATAACCACGCTGCAAAAACTACCAGAGCAAACTTCATATCCAATTCACCACTCATGGTTGAGCTGTACCGAGCTCTAACCATGACTTTCTCAATCCCAACAGGCCTACTTCGTACACAGTACGTCTGCCAACAATTCCCCGTTCGGTAACGGCATCGTTATCAGATGACGGGACGTCGAAGCTTGGCAAAATTGGGTTCCATGCATGAGGGGCTGAGCTATTAATAATAGCCCTGGTCCTCACTCCCATTCGACCATGGCAGGGTGTCACGAACCACTCGCGACCTGTTCCTCCAATACGGAGACGGACCGACGAGAGAGCTCACTGACCTGGAATCGTATGTGGCCGTCATGGAGAAGACGCAAGCAACCATCAGAATTTGTGGCTTTTGTTGCGCGTGTACTTGCAATATCGGGCTAGGGGCATTCCTCACGGCATCAGTCACCTCTTGTCCCGCCCACCCGTTTATCGCTGTCACCGCTTGTCGGGGTCGACGAGGACCCCTGTTTGCTCAAATCTGGCCCCGCCGTTTCGGGTGACGGTGGTGGTGGCTGCCTTGTGGTGGCCCATATTGAATGGTCCACGAGCCACGAGTCGCTCTCCCCAACTTTATCAGCCAGCAGACTTCAAGCTCCTCTTCGCGTGTATTCTCATGACAAAGCATACTCTGGTTGAGACTCGAAAACTTACCACCTTCTTCTAGCCAGCGTGCAATGAACCTGGCATGCCACTGAGCCTGTAGACGCCTGAGAACTAGTTCTAGAGCGTCCCTTTGCTAGCGACAAGTCATCGAATCCTTCTGCATCCCCGTCGCGAATCAATCAGCGACCGTGACCTGAAGGTCGAGGCCAGAACTCCTCACCGTTCATAGTGCTTACGGTGGCCTCGCCCTTGCCAAAACACCCTCGTCTTTTTCTTGGGGATACCACGCAGTAGTAGGCTTAATCATCCATTTCAATCCGTCCCCATCTTCATTGAATCGGGGCATATTCGTCTTTGCCATCGTCAAACATTGTGGCCCGGAGAAAACCCCGAGCACCCGCGCGCGCGCACGCCAACATTCTCGCTTCCACCCAGAAAGAACCGAACCATACACAGTAGACCCAAGGCTCGACGCCCACAGCATTGCCCCCCGGATTAGCGTCTTGCCACCAGAACTGGGCTCATTTGGCCGACCAAGATGTCGTCTTCGTCCGATACTCCGCCGGACACGGTCATGGTCTCGGACCAGAACGGTGAAGCTGCGAACGAGGCTGGATCGGGAGGGAATTCGAGCGTGCCGAAGCCGAAGCGGCTGGCGTGCATGATATGCAGGAAGAGGAAGTTGAAGTGCGACGGCCTCAAGCCTAGCTGTAGCACTTGCACGCGACTCGGACACAACTGCGCATACGATGAGGTTAGGAGAAAGAGCGGACCCAAGAGAGGATATGTCAAGGCGCTGGAGGAACGGTTGAGTAAGGACACTCCCATTAATGGACTGCATGGACAACTGGCTAATGCGATATGTGAACAACAGAGCAAGTCGAGACGCTTCTCAAGACACAAGATGTCGCCCCTGCGACGAGCGCAGAGAAGGCCAAGGCGATCTCCATCTCCGTCGACACCACATCCAAGCAGACCCAGCCGGTGACTGCGCCTCCCAACTTCACAATGCCCGAGGCACCGATAGGGATCGCCAGCAGTCGAGACATGGACCGGTGGAACTTCAACGGCGAGTCGCCGCAGAACGCGCCGATCGACGACTTCAACTTCAACAGCAATCTCAGCCTGGGCGTGAACCCTATGGATGGGAACTTTACGTGGGAGATGATTGGACTCGGCCTCGAAGAGCCACTGCCGCCTCAGGAAACCATCGACGAGCTGTAAGTCCCGGCTTGCATGAGTGGGACCTGTCATGTACTGACCGATATCTCCAGACATCAAATCTACTTCGAGAAGATACATCCCTCCGTGCCGATGATACACAAGTATCGATATCTCGCTGCGATGAATCTGTAAGCCGTTCTTCGACACTTGTCAGGAACACAGAACTGACACGATGACAGTGCCCCTAACCAGCGCCCACCCGTATGTCTTCGGTACGCCATGTGGACGCAGGCATGTTCAGTCACAGACAAATATGCCGACCTCAAAGACCTCTTCTACCAACGTGCCCGAAAATACGTCGAGTTAGACTACGTGAAGGGGTACGGCGAGCACATGATCTCCATCTCACATGCGCAGACGCACGTTCTGCTCGCAGCCTACGAGTTCAAGATGATGTACTTCCCCCGCGCATGGATGAGCACAGGTTCGGCTATCCGGCTGTGTCAGATGTAAGTGACAGTCGCTCATTGACATGGAGACGACACCTGACAGGTTCTTAGGACCGGAACTCACCGTCTCGACGGAAACGCGTTGGACGTGAAACAGTGTCTGCCACAGCCGCGGGACTGGACCGAGCGAGAAGAAAGGAGACGAACGTTCTGGATGGCTTTCTGTCAGGATCGGTACGCCAGTATCGGTACCGGCTGGCCCATGACGGTCGACGAAAAGGACATCATGTCCAACCTGCCGTGCTCAGAGGAGGCGTTCGAGATGAGCCGGCCAGAAACAACGCTGACACTACCCGAGTCGATGACGCCAGCAGGGGCCGGCAAGCTCTCCTCATTCGGCGGTATTGTCCTCATGGCATGTCTTTTCGGGCGGAACCTCAACCACCTCCACCGGCCGGACGCGGACGACGGCGACGACGATTCCATGAACGGCGAGTTCTGGAGGCGGCATCGGACGCTGGACAACATCCTGCTCAACACATCGCTGTGCCTGCCGCCGCAACTCAAGCTGCCGGCCGGCCTGCAGAGCGCAAACGTCATCTTCACGAACATGTGCATACACACGTCGACCATCTGCTTGCACCAAGCGGCCATCTTCAAGGCGGACAAGATGCGCATGCCCGGGACCGTGAGCGGAGAGAGCAAGATTCGATGTATCACGGCGGCGAACGAGATAGCGAGCATCATGCGGATGATCTCCCACCTGGACCTGGCAGCGGTAAGATGATGGCCCCTTCACCCGATATTGAGAAGAAAAGTCTGTACTGACTAGTCCTGCAGATGAACCCCTTCATCTCCTTCTGCCTCTACGTCGCCGCCCGCGTCTTCGTGCAGTACCTCAAGTCCAAAGCAGACGACAGCGCTGTCCAAGACTCGCTGCGCTTCCTCCTGTCAGCCATGAACGCCCTCAAGCGGCGCAACCCACTGACCGAGTCCTTCCTGGTGCAGCTCGACGTCGACCTGGAGGTCCTCGGCGCCCGCATCCCCAAGCTCCGCAACGCCTTCCCCCGCAGCACCGAGAGCGTGAGTCCCAACGACCATTGCTTCTGGTCCAAAGAAGTCGACGCTAACAATCACTCGATGCACCAGCCCGCGCCGCCGAAGAACAGCTGGGAGCGCCAGGGCGCCGAGTGCCAACCCACCGTGGAGCCGGACGGTTCCGGCCCCAACGGCACGGCGGGCATCATGGCCTACCGCAATGAGTGTCAATTCCTCCGAGGGATGGAGGACGACGGCAACCCCGTCGGCGGGCCGGACATCACCGACGCGACGGCGGACAACAGCGGCAAGAACGGCGGCAGCAACAACAACCATAACAACATCTCCCAAACACCCAGCTCGACGGGGCTAGCCTCCCAACAATCCTGGCCCAACGACCAGACCTCCTCCTCCCTCCCCACCCGCGAGCGCGGCGGCACCGGAAGCGGCACCTCGCCCTACCCCACCATGCACGGCCTGATGCCCATGTCGGGCGCCTACGAGATGGATACCTCCTCCAACGGCCTATCTGGCACATCCCCCGGCGACGGGCCCTCCAACCGGCCCACGCCAAACTCGTCCTCCATGTCCTCCGACCAACAACACCACCACCAACGGCCCTCCCTGTCCAACACCCTCGCCCCCGGCAACAACCCCCTCCACCAGCCCTCCTCTTCGGGCCGGGCCTCCTTCGAAGCATCCCCCGTCTCGGGGCAGCAACCCCCCCAATCCCGGTCCGAGATCGAACAGAGCTTCTTCGACGGCCTGGCGGGTTCGGGCTCGGGTGGCGGTGCCGGGTACGGCATGGGGCCGGACGTGGTAGGGACGGGGCTTACGCCGAGGTTTACGATGGGCGATGCCACCGGTGGTGGGACGGGAGCGGGGGAGTACGGGGGGTGGGACCAGATGCCTGGGGGAACGGGCATGACGCCTGTTGCGGAGGGGGTATTGAGGAGTATTATGAGTATGGGGCCGATGGATACCATGGATCTTGGGTGGGATACGGAGACTAGTTTGCGGTGATGTGCGTGAAGAGGTGAGAGGTGAGGGATGGGATGGGAGGGGGTGTGAGAGGGTGAGTGGGGGTTGAAAGGGGTTGGACAGGGTGCCTTGTGGGTAAAGGTAAAGGGGTTGATGTCTGATGATACCGCTGGCGTTACGCGTGTTTGGCTTTGGATACCTCTCGTTATTTTAATAGGGAAACTGGCGGGCACTTCAAGATTGGGTTTCTTCGGTTATGGGAAGGGAAACGGAGCAGGACAGTCCTGGCTTTCGGGTCTGGAGTTATATCATGGACGTCAGATATGTACGAGTAATCACGTCTAGCTAGCTAGGTGAGGAGATGCTTGAATCCCACTCTCAAACTTCAATCTTATGCAGAGCAATGTGGAATTCAAAGGGGAAAAGAAGATGCACCGTATTGCTTCCAAGGGATACTGGAGAGGGGAAAGAGACATTGAAGGGTTAGGGTTGGAGACAAAGTGGCCCAAGCTCTTCACATGATTGTACGTACCAACCTGAAGTGCTTAACCAGGAGGCTGGCGGACCCTTGCTGCAGGCGGCAAGAGCCTCTGTCTGCCCCGCCAAAATCGCAACCTCTAAACATCAACTCAACATGCAAGCCCGACATTGATACAGCCCAGTCGAAACACCACGACGCCATTCTACACTTCCCTGCCGCCTGTCACCATTCACCACCTCTTCCTCTACTTTAGTCACCAACCGTAGACACCTTGAAAGAACCTTACGACCAGACGACGAGCCATCCTCCCCCCCCCCCGCCCGCGCGCAAACACCCCCAGAGTTACCCCACGAGTCTGAATATATATGCCCTCGTCATAACCACCGACAGCAAGGGCGACTTTCAAGATGGAGGACTACGTTAGCGAGTCGGATAGCGACTACACTAGCTATTGGCGTGACTGGGTGAGTTGAGAACGCGATGGTGTATTTCATCTGTACCGCTGTTTCCACGTCGGGCGCAAACAAAAAGAGTCGAGTGCAAACATTCGGGGACCGGGGACGATACAACTCTGCTTTCAAACTTTCGTCCGATTTCTTTCTTCCACCAACCACACGCGCGATTCCATTTCTTCTTCTTCAGCCCTTAATTGCCTCCCACTTCGCCCAATGCCATCTTAGCTTCCGGCTAGTAGCCACAGCTCGAATCTCTGAAGCAAGCTAGCCGTATCGTCGTGAACTCGCAATGGCCACGGCCCCGGTTGCGCGCCCTCGCCGGCGCAGACCCTGGCGTCGGAGGGTCTCTACCATCTCTTTTATCTGATCTTGACAGAGAAAGGTCGCTAACCCAAAGACTCATGCAGTTCATTTCGTCTCGCGGCAACGAGTACTTCTGCGAAATCGACGAAGAGTACCTCACAGACCGGTTCAACCTTACCGGCCTTAACGTGGAGGTGCAATACTACCAATACGCCCTGGACCTCATCAACGATGTGTTCGACCTAGACTGCGACGACGAGATGCGGGAGACGATCGAGAAGTCGGCCCGGCACCTGTACGGTCTCATTCACGCGCGGTACATCGTCACCACAAGAGGTCTATCAAAAATGGTAAATCATGGCCCCCCAACACCCTTTTCACCCATAATGTACCACCAACCACTAACCACCTTCCCCCAATCCAGCTCGAGAAATACAAAAAGGGCGACTTCGGCAAGTGCCCCCGCGTCCAGTGCGCCTCACACCCCCTCCTCCCCATGGGCCTCTCGGACGTGCCCAACTCGAAGCCGGCGAAGCTCTACTGCGCGCGGTGCGAGGACGTCTACAACCCCAAGTCGAGCCGGCACGCGAGCATCGACGGCGCCTACTTCGGCACCTCGTTCCACAACATCCTGTTTCAGGTCTACCCGGCCCTGGTCCCGGCCAAGAGCGCGGACCGCTACGTGCCGCGGTGCTACGGCTTCAAGGTGCACGCCGCCGCGGCGCTGGTGCGGTGGCAGAACGGCAAGAGGGACGAGATGAAGAGGCGGCTGAGGAAGATGGAGATCGACTCCGGGTTCCGGGGCGGGGAGGAGGAGGAGGATGATGTGGAGAGCGAGGATGACGAGGAGGGGCTCGAGGAGGAGTTTGTCGAGGGCGGGGCCGTGGGGGCTGTTGCGGAGGGGGTGGCGGTTTAGGGACGGGATGGTGGGAGGGCGTGAGAGCTTGAGGAGACGAACTTCGACTTGTGAGCTTGGCTGGAACGACAGAGGTGCAAGCAGAGGTAAAGGGCTATCAATGATGGGAGACGGTACTTTGGAAGTTCTCTGCGGCGTTCAACATGGGCTATTCAAGTGTCTTTTTCGACCGCGATTCCCCGTCGAGGCAGGTAAGCGGATACCGGTGAAGGAATATCAGTCTGGCAGGGAATCATGAAGGTCACGAGAATGCTGGGCAGGGGCCATCAGCGTTACGAACGACTTGGACTTACTCATTGTATTGGTAGGTAGCTATAAACGGTTATACATACTCGTTGACTCGCTTTTACACACGGAAAACTTACTTTGTCGCGAGGGCAAGTGTTGCTTGACCAGGAATAACTCAGGCGGTTGGTAAAAGCTTCGGAAGTGGTAAGTCTACTCTCTCATCCACCCATCCATCCATCCACCCCGTTGCATTGGTTCTATCTAACACATCATTTTACTGGTAGAGTCATCACATACACTATATGGGCACGTCAAGGAGGGGTCAACCTTTCTTTTTTATTGATTTTCTGACATACATACGCCTTGTGTTGCTCCAGTCGCCGGGGGGTGGGTATCATAATGTGCAAGTGTAGGGGGGTACCCATCTGTCGCCGTCTTTGGGGTATCGCTGTGCAGTGCTACAGTGGCTGGGGGTAGGGGGATTTATCTTCATCGGGGGTTAATGTCCATATCCGTATCTGCGTTCAGGCTCCGTGTGCTAACCTGTCTGGCAGTTCCAAAACTTATCTCGTCGGATGTCCCTGGGCCATGTAGGTGAAGGTGTTCGCTGTTCTGCGTCCTGGTTCCGTGTGCTGACCTGTCTGGCAGTTCCACAGGCTTTCTGATCGTGGACGAAGGGTATCGTATCGATACTCGGAAGGATGAGGGATACTCGCCTTAACTCCGCAAGAGTCAAGGTCTACTTGGCATCCTTCTTCTTGTTCTTCTTCTTTTCTTTCTTGCTGTCGTCCTCCTCGGGGTAGTACTTCTTCAACTTCTTGTGGCTGCCTCCGATGAGCTTGTCGTGCTCTTCACGAGGGTTCTCCCTCTTGTCCTGCATCTTCTCCTTGTTGATGCAGTTGGCGCACGGCGAGTTGACCATGGGTCTGCACTCTGGGTGCTCAGGGCACTGCCATGTGTGCGTGATGCAGTACATGATGTTGTTCAGGCCGACCACGTCTCGGCAACTGCCGCGTCCCTTGCCGCCGTGCGAGGCACCGGGGCAGTGGTGCGTGTCGGTTCGACCGCCAGCCATGTTTGAGTTCGAGGGGAAGTCGGGAAGGTTGTTGGTGAGGCGTATAGGCGAGATGCTGAGGTCGAGCAGGGGATGATACGTCAACGATATCTATGTGGTGAGGTAGTGGTTTTGTGGGGTGGTTGTCCGAATGGATGGGCACAGAAGGAAGGGAGGTGGTGTACTGGACGAGACCTGTGGTGCTTGATATAATATCGGCATCTTGAAGCTCTGTGTGAGAGTTCATTGTTACGGTAGGTCACTCAATGTCCTTGTTGACTATTCACAACCTCCTTGCTGATAGGGACAGGTTCTTTGTAGCGGATGGAGCTCTATCTGATTCTCAAAGACTCCTTGTCATGGTAGGTCACTCACTCTTGTTGCTGGGAATTCACGACCTAGGACTTGCTTGCCGGAGGAAATAGGGTCTTTGTGGTAGACTGAGCTCTGTGGGAGCCTGTGAAGCTTCACTGGCCTGTGCAAGTTGTTCTATCACTCTGTTGGGCTCACAATGCTAAAGTTGGCTGAAACAGGATCTTTGTTTGGACACAGCTAAACGTGAATAAAGGGGCAAACAGAGCTTGAACAGTGTCCTTGTCGTTTTCCACTGGCAAAGACAAACAGACTTAACAGCAGCAATCCACCTTCATTCTAAAAAAATTCGACACTGTCCGTCTTTGTGCTCCTTCCCTGGTCAACTCTCATATAAGCCACTTCATCAGCTCGACTTATCGTATCTAGCTATTCCTCATCACTTCCACTTCTCATCTACATCCCTCAAAATCAAGCATCTCGACCAACTTAGTACTCAAATCAACAACCGATACCATGTCCGAGCCCATCAACTCCGTTGTCTCCCGCAAAATTACCGGTTCGTCGACGGGTGAGTCCCCGATCATACTCGGAAACATCGACCAGGACATCCCGTGGGAAGAACGCAAGATCCAAGTCGTCGACCTCTGCAAATCCCTCTGGCCGACAGCCATCAGCCACGAGTGCGACGACGATGCTTTCGTGGGCGGCTACAACGAGGTCTACTTCGTCACCATCACCGAGTCGGACGGGACCAGCACCGAGTTCGTCATCCGCTGCCCGCAGGAGACATGGTGGTTCACACCGCTCATCGACTCGGTCGCCATCCTGCACCACATCAAGCAAACAACATCCATCCGCGTCCCGTCCATCATCGCGTTCGACACGACTCCGGACAACCGGCTGAAGAGCAAGTACATCGTCCTGGAACGTCTGAAGGGGAAGACACTCCAGTCCCAGATCCATCAGTTCACTACAGAGCAGCGTGTCGCGGTAGCCAAGGAGCTCGGCGAGCTCTACACACGGTTTCGGAGCATCAAGATGCCATACGCTGGTCGCATCGTTGCCTCTCCGAGCGGCCATATCACCTCCCTTCTGCCCGAGGAGACGCTCTCCCAGCTCCCCATCGCCATCGAGCCCTATGGCGCCCGGTGTCCAGAGCAGGTAACCGCAAGACTCCCTACCTCAGGCGAGGTGGACTGCTTCTGGACCATCGAGGAGGAGTTCCTCACCTCGGGCGGACTAACCTCGGACCCGCCCAACCTGCCTCTGCACGAAGCCGTCACCCGGCCCTTCGATCGCCGCATCGTGCAGGAAACCACCAGCCCGTACTACCACAAGCCCGAGGTGAAAGCCTCCGCCGCCAAGACGATTACGCAGTTCGCCAACCTCTACATCATGATCGAGACCATCGTCGAGGAAGGGAAGGTCGAAGACGCCTCCGGCATGGACTTCTACCTTTGGCACTCAGACCTGCTCCCCCGCAACATCATGGTGGACGTCGACTCCACGCCCATGATCACCGGCATCATCGACTGGGACGAGGCCGTCTACGCGCCCAAGTTTGCTACCGCTCTTGCACCGTGGTGGCTGTGGGAGCTCCCCCCTCCAGAAGAAGAGCAAGAGAAGAAACCGGAGGGCGAAGACGACGACCCGTACACCTATCACGTCGACCCCATGGAAGACGAGGAGACTTTCGAGAAGGTCGACTCGGAGCCCCCCGAGCTGGCGGCTGTCAAGCGGGCCTGGGAGGAAGCAATCGGGCCGGAGTACGCGGAAAGCGCGATGAGCCACTACGCCATCCTGGCGAGGCGGGTGTTGAGGTTCTCGCTTGCGTGGCAGTGGGCTTACTGGTGGCAGGATCTTTACAGCCAGACACTTGCGGAGTGGAAGGCCTTGAGGCCTGTGGAGGAGTCCGAGGAGGAGTCGGATGATGACTCTGATGATTCTGATGATGATTCTGATGATTCTGAGGACGCCTCTGAGGATGGCTCCGAGGATGAGGAGAACCCTGAGGCTGAAGCAGGGGACATTCCTGAGGATGATGGCGATGAAATTTGGGAGAGCTATTCTGAAGATGAGGATGAGGACGATGCCTAGCCTCCTTGACACTGTGTGATTGAGCGAAGCTGATGATACCCATGGTTTGGAAAAAAGACTGCACATCTCGGAGCATTGTTGGGGGCCATTGACCTAGATACCGATATTAATACACCATATATCCTGCTGCACTGCGAAACTTGTACGACCAACATGACATGAATAACTGTGACAAGAAAGACGAGGAGACTTGCAATCTGGCATGCGGAATTGTAATTAGGTCTAAGGTATGAAAACAACATACTGAACAACTCCATTTTAACCAAGGATAAACAAGAAACCCTGCCGTGTATTAAAAGGCCGTAAAGCACCACCAGCCCAACCTACCTTACCCAACGCCCCGATCCAGAAACCATGCACCGCCCATTAGCCGCACTCTCATAACCAAGACCTACTTTCACGGACAGACCTACGGCCATATCGTAGCCTGCAACACCCTCCCGCCATCCCCCTTCCCGAAAATCGTCGAATACCGATCCTGAAACTGGACGAAGTCCCCTCCATGACTCTCCACCGCGCTCTCACTCCCGCCATACGCATTGCGTCTCCTCATGGCCAGGTTCCACGCAAACGGACTCTCGCTCGTGCCCGTCATCAGGCCAGCCCTCAACATAATCTCGTAATCGACCAGCGACCGCTGGTCGTAGCTGAACCCGTCCAACCGGGACTTATCCTCCGCGTCCGTGAGGATGTCCTTCTTCACCACGGCCGTGATGTTGAAGTCCCGCGCCCGCTCGACAAAGGCCGTGATGTTGGCCGCCGTCGCGCCCGTGGCGAGGTAGACGACGCCGTTGCCCGACCGCACGGCGTAGTCGAGGTAGTAGGCGGCCTGCTCCTCGTAGCCGGGGAACTTCTTGGCGTCGTCCGTCTGCGACAAGACGTCGACCTCGGTGCGCAGGTGCACGCCGACGAAGGAGTCGTCCCCGCCGATCCCCTGGCGGGGGTCGATGCGCAGGTCGCCGAACCGCTTGTGGAGGTTGAACAGCGCCGAGGCGGCGAGCAGCCGGGCGTCGGTGCGGATGCGCAGGATGCGGCCGAAGTGGCGCGCGAAGGCGGCGCCGTCGGACTCGGTCGGCCAGGCCCAGTTCGTCTGGCGCAGGTTGAAGCGCACGGGGTGCTTGCGCTCGGCGGGCGGGGATTTGGTGTTGACGAACTGCCTGATCTGGGAGGCGACGAGGGAGGGTTCCTCGATGACGGAGGTGTTGGTGAGCTTGAGCCCGAGATCGGCGAGGTTGAAGTTCGTGGCCGTGAGGAGGGAAGGGATCTCCCAGAGGTCGCTGAGGGAGCGGTAGACGTTGAGCTGCGGGCAGAAGGTCGTGAGGGAGGCGTTGAGGTGGTCTTCGTCGAAGAAGTAGGAGATCTCTTGCCCGCGGATCGGTGCTTTCGCGTTGGGGGAGACGTCGGCTATGTTCTTGTCGTTGCGGCGGATGATGCCCGGGAGGATGAGCTCGGCTGGAGGGTTGTACGTTAGTATGGATGAACGATAAGATCCTGCCGCGCAGAGGAGCTCGAACATACCTCCCATCTCAATCGCCAACCGAAAACAGTTGAGGTGGGCATTCTTGACGGTGCCCACGCCTCCTGCCGGCGAGTCACACGACAGGAACAGGCCCGGCGTCCACGTCTTGCTCTTGCATAGCTCGGCGATGCTGGAGCCGTCGAACCGACCGTCGATCTCGTGCTCGAGGAAGTCGGAGACGAAGAGCTCCTTCTCATTCTTGAACTTGCGCGAGAATTCCGAGTAGGTTGAAGGCGATGTCGTGAAGTAGGCGAGGGTCCAGATAATGACAATGGTCGGCAGCGCGAACTTCAGAACGCTGAACAGCTGCGTCGAGGCCAGCATCTTGGCGGTCACGTTAGGAGATACCGCATGGGAGATACACGGTAATACAGCAGGAAAATGAAGGTTAACAAAGAAGTAGACTTGACAGACACAGCAACTTGACCGTTGTCAAGAATGAAGAATCATCGCACTGCAACTGGCGTGGAGAGGTTCATTCCAAGCAAGGGATCCAGGGATATGTTCGGATTGGCATGAACAAAGGGGATTTAGCAGCCACTAGTGGCACTCAGCTGTCTTGGCCCGGCCAGCTCGAAAGCGAAGTCACCTGTTGCGTGAAAGCTTGATACGCGGCTGAGCTTGAAGCATGTTGAAAGTCTGACAAACAGCCACATCCAGTGACCGTCATTGCCGCGAGACTGCTCGATATGAGAGAGATGAAGAGAGATGTTTAGAGTTGGAAGAAAGACGGCAAACGTTTATAACATTGAACGGCCAACAGTTCAGGCATTTCTCAATCAGGCAAAGCGCACCGGGTTAAGCTTCGGGAAACGGCACGCACGGACAGCCCAATTGGCATTTCTACAACACGGCAGGGTTAGGGTTCTTCTGTACGCTTCCTTCATGACATTCTCTTCGTCTCATTGTCCCCCGCCAGTTTCCACATGTAACGGCGTCGAACAAGTCCAGGCCACTGTGTGGCCACTGTCGCCTTGCCGTCAAGTCGTCGGATCGTGTGTTCAGTTAACCGCGCAACATGCATAATCTGGCCAGGACGTATACAGCAAAAAGTAGACATGTAGGTACTGCTCCCAGCGTCCGAACTGTTGGATGTCGAAGTTGCAGGTTGCCAAGGCTCGTTAGTGCGTTGATAGCCGTGTGAGCCCACTCGTCGCGACTCGGGGGCCTGGGCACGGACCAGTTTAGCGCGAACCAAAAGGGGTGATTCCTCGCCCAAGCTTCGATTCTCGTTCCTCTTCGCAACTTCAACGGACTCCTGAGTTTCGCAGTCTGGACAGGTTGTCAGCATCCATCATGGACGTCACCTGACACCAGCCTCGACAGGCTGGATATGCAGTCTTCTATCCCCCTTCGAGAAACCAGCCTCCGATCCACCGCTCTCCCGGAGCTGTGAGGCTTGGATATCGTTCAGCTCCGGCACGGAGTGATACACTCTGTGGTTCACCCCCATGGAAGACTTGGACGCTGTCCGTGCTCATTGACCTGTATGTTGTCTCACCCATCAGCCACTCGAACACGTTTACCATAACAACTGTCGTGAAGAATATCTGTAGCTAACTTTTGTCGTTTATTCAGCACATCGTCAGTCAGTCGGATCGGGCCATCGTCAGACCAGCAAATCGGACCGCCAATCACACGACGAAGATATGTCTCCTTCCATCACATATGGTGCCGTGTCCTCACGTGGTTGGCAACCACGAGTGGTCGATATCATCAATCAACAATGCCGACACACGGATGATCGACTGGTCCTGGGCAGGACGTAAAAAGGCCCACGCTGGTTGCTCGGGTGTTCCGACAACACGTTGGTCCTGGGCATGACACGAAAAGGCCCTCTATGGCTGCTCTGTTCTCGTTGAACTGCATCCCGCTGGTCCTGGGCAGGACATTAAAAGGCCCGTGCTGTTATGTTTTTGACCAGCACTATATTGTGGCATTCGCAATTGTGGTTGTCCTTGACATGACGTTAAAAGGTCTACTGTGGTCGCTCGGTCCGTTGGACCAGCGAAAGACGTGGTTGAAGTCGTACACGCGTTCATGACTTTATCACGAAGCATACGATGCGGTTACAAGAAAAGTGGTTGCGCGTCTTGTGGCGTCCAAGTGGTGAGTACTCTCCACTCTTCACTTCGTTTCTTCGTCTCATCCGGCATTTGACATCCGATAGTAAGAGCATCTATACGGTTTCCTTTCAGTGGCGTCCTGGCCCTAGAGGTACTTGACGATTTACGAGTGCTGTGTATCGCGGCATGTTCATCGATCCGGTTACGTTACGATCTTCGCGGTTTCGATATGTAATGTTTCGGTCTGCGTTATTTGTCTTGACGACACGGTTAGACGGATCCTGAGATTGGATGGCTCCAGATGAAAAGTTCAACGGTCAAATCTGGGTCATGGCCGCTCAGCGGAGAGTGCAGCAAAAATTTCAGCAGTCGAAAAGTGGTTCACTGTATGTGGCGCGCAGGTTTTTGCAATTCTGCTGTTGGGTTGGGGCACATCTCCCTTCAGCAACGCGTAGGTCTACTCGTCCACCTTGCCAACTTGATCAACTCACCGACATCGCACACAGGTTAACGACCGGCTGCTATTGCTGTTGTCCTGGGCATGACTTAAAAAGGCCCAACTTGCTCCTGGGTATGACGTAAAACTACCTATTCCTCCGGAATTTGTCTGTCTGGGCAGGCAAAAAAGGGGTGTAGCGGTCACCTGCATGTGGCCCGCCGTATCCCCGACTTGGGAGTCCGGGACTTATCCTGGGGGAACAAATCCTGCGGATTGTTCTGTCCGGGCATGCGAAAAAGGGACACTGTTGCCGACTCGATGGCAAGAGTTGTCGGCCGTATCCCCGGCTTGGGAGTCCGGGAATGGTCCGGAGGATTGCCCTGAAGTTCGGAGGTTTCCAGCACCGAAGAGTTTCAGGCGTCGAAAAGCCAGAAGAGGCACCTTATGGTGGAAAAGCGAAAAGCACTGTGAAGCAGAAAAGCATTGTGAAGCAGAGGGACCTGGAGCATATAGCCACACATCAGTGCGGCTATTTGTTCCTCTTGCATCCTTCTTCGAAGCCGTCGATTCGCAACCGACGGCTTCACAAAAATTGTGGTCTCTGGGCACTACCTTATGGGAAGCCCGGGGGCACCGGGGTATTGGCCGCGGAATAGCGGCCACACCTCTCGACCTCGCGCTGGTTGTGGCGCCTAGATTGGTTAGATCGGATATCATCAGCCACGGTATCGACAGTCGAGTCCGTACCGTGGTACGCGGTAGTCATGTTCGGTCTGGAGAAAGGTCAACCGCATTCGGATCGCTTGCGCGGTCTTTCACTCGACAGGATATTAGATCTGCCTGGAGCATACAAGGCGGGGTCCTTTCTGAAGGAGAGTAAGCGCGATAGTAAGGGCGATATGCCAGGTGGTTGTTTCCCATCAAGGGAGCATCCAGCATGACCCTCCTCCTACCGCCAAAGACAACACTCTTGGGAGGGTCATGTTCGCGGCAGAGGCTACTTTGCTCCGGAGCCAGCATCTCGGACTAGGCCGAGGAGGATCTGACCCGCGACACGCCGCAGCGCCCGCTCCGGACCACTTGTTGGTTCGGGGGTCGGGTGATCCACTCGGTCGCGGGTACAACGCTTGTATGTGGATGTCTTTAGGACATTGGGTTGGGCTGGTCGCGTCTCCTGGGAGTCTGTTCACGCCACTTGTCGTGCGGCTCCCAAAGCCCAGTATTCGATCTCGTGGATTGGAACCGCGGGGGTCTGTTTGTCAATCCGGGGGGTCACAGGTGGGGAAGTTTGTGTTTGGCTCGCCCTTATGGATTAGCCGGACACCCTCAAATTCAAGCCTGGCCGTTATGCCTCCCACTCTCTGATCCTTTGGTCTCTTGGCGTGATGTTTCCGACCGGGCGGAGCTGGGGTGGCAGATGTACTATTGCCGACGATATGACGTCGGGGATAACCCCACATCTCGTCCCTGTCCGCTCATGCTTGGCCGGTCTTAAGCCTGTTGATGCATGATGCTTTCTAACGTCCGCAACCAAGAGGGGATAACACAGCTCAAGTAAACAGTTGGATTTACTTTGACCCTCGGATCTCACTCAGCGACGACCGACCGCACTCAGCTCATATCATATAATTGCTCCTTGTCTCACTCATTCAAGCACTCGTTGAGCTCACAGGCCTATAGCAACGTTCACTAACAAACCCAGCCATGTCTTCCACCGCAGTCGTCCAGTTCGCCCTCCTCAAGCTCAAGCCCGACGCTCACCTCGATGAGGTAGGCAGTCCCGCGGGCGACGCCCTGCTCGATGTCATCTCCGTCGTGAAGAAGGCCGACAAGAACAATCGCGCCTTCTTCGGTCGTCAACTGGAGAACCCTGACATTGGCGTCTTGGTCTTCGGTGAGTTTTAAGCCTACTGTTCCTCCTTGCTCACCTTACCTTGCACCTGTTACTTCAACCACAAACTAACGCATCGCAGCGTACCCCTCCCTCGAGGCCTCCAAGGTCTTCACCCCCTCATCCTCCCCCAAACTCTCTTCCATCTCCACCTCGGCCACCCTTAGAACCTTTACCTTCTCCCCGGCCGACAGCCTGCTCCCCGTCTTCACCGCCGGCACGACGGAGGTGGCGACCGGCTACGGCGCCGAGGCGGGGTACGAGAAGAACATGCGGGAGTTCAACGACGTCATCATCTCGGACCTCAAGGACAGGGAGGGTTCCGGTTTCCACGGGTCCGTCGTCGGCGTCTCGACCGAGGATATTAGTAAAGACGGGGAGGGAGGGGAGAAGGGACCTGCCGTCACGCTTGTTGTCGGGTGGGATAGCAAGGAGAAGCACATGGAGGGCAAGGAGCTCGGTTCGATCCCGGACAAGATTGGGTTGATCAGGGTGTTGAGGAGGGAGATGGATATGTGGCACGTTATTTTCAAGGAGTATTAGGGGTACCGCAAAGGAGTTGCCCTGTGGAAGCGACAAGGCCATATCCTTTGACCTGGTGTTCACTTATATCGAAATACTGGATGCCGCATACTCAACAGTTAATAATGCATCCCTGCCACAGGTTCTCCTGCAGAGGGCGAACTTTAAGGACCACAGCCGAGGACGCGGACATCTTGCTGCTCGATATGGGACGAGGCATACAAGTGCACATACGGATGCTAGCAAGATGGCAGTGCTCACGAAACCGTCATGACCTTATCTTCTCCGAGGCAGAAAACGAACAACGAATAAGCGCAAGCAACATGGTACCTTAATCAAATGCTAAAAAGGCAATCGCCCTCCCCAGGCGCGGCCCGCAGGGCCGCGCGCGCTTCCGAAGGCTCAATGGTCTAGTCGTATGGTTCCTGCTTTGGGTGTTCACGCATTGTAGGAGAAGTCGCGCGTTTGCAACGCAAACGCGCTCCCATAGCACCTTTGCGAAAAGAGGGAACGGGAGAAGGGAGCAAAAAAGTAAGAAATCTGGCAAGAATGAAGGGGTAATGAAAAGCAAAAAAAGGTAGGGCTCAACCGGGATTTGAACCCGGGACCTCCTGCAATTGTGAACACCCAAAGCAGGAATCATACGACTAGACCATTGAGCCTTCGGAAGCAACCTGCGAGACGGTTGAGTCTCTCAGACACCGATTTCGGATGCTGGGTTGAGCAGTTAGGTTTATTTAATAAGGAGTTTTCGCGCGGAGGAATGAGACGGGCGGGGTTAGACTAGTAGTCCACCTCGGTTTGATTGTCGATTCGAGTTGTGACTCATTGATCAAGAAACTCTCAGGGCCAACAACCTGGAAGCCTGTTGTCAACAGGTTGGACCTTCCACTCTGTACACAAGTTAGCACCGTACTGCAAGCACGATTGGCCGATTAAGCGCTCTGACGACGAGACGAGAATGGACTCGTTTTCAACACAGCGCCATCTCAATACACACGTATTCCACTATCAAAAGTTCCACGACGGCGACATTTAAGGCGCAATAATTCCAACCTGAACTTCGGACTTGTCCACAAATTCAGCATGTCCTTATGTATGTATCATCGGCACAGAACGCCTGCTGTGAGATTACGTATGTGAGTGCGGTACTTGAACGTCCGCTTGCACGATCATGCCATTAGGCGTGGGACAACGGTCAACTTGTCACCACATTTGACTTGTGAATTCCTACCACATGTGGTAACGACAATGTACCTAGGTCCATCAGGCCCACGCCCGCGGGATGAAGTGATTTTTGATACCAGCGTACCTTATCACGCACATCCGAATTCTCTGCTGCGGACGACTTCGTCACGCAGAGGCCTGCGTTTCCTGCGAGGCCGGGCTCGAACCTTATGCCGCGCATCCAGCACGCAACGCTACCAGATAACAGGAGTCACCGGTGAGTTACGCGTGCAGGAGGGATGGCCACGAAGAGGGTAGAAAGTCTGCTCGAGCTGTCAAGCTCTCTCCCACCCAAGTTGCTCACCGGCCGTTTCCCGCAAGGCTGCAACAATGGAGCAGCACGACATCCAGCATCCTCTGATCCAGAGTTTGGATTGTGATTCGGAGCTTTCGAGTCCCTTGAGCACAGCCGACACCGAGCAGTACACCGACGCGAAGGAGAAGGCAACACGGCATGTGGAGCTGTATCACAAGACAGACTCTGATGATGACACCGCCGAGATCTTGGACGCTTTCCTGAACCATCTGCCCAAGGCCGGGCAGCTGAACCTGATTTCAGAGATTCTGGACATTTGCGAGCCAAACCATGACAGGACAGGGTTAAAGACGCTGCGAAACTTCTTGTGGATGCCGTGCTGAGGCCGAGTATGTCAAAGAAACCCCGTTCATGCTTTGAGCCGGTCTAGTCCCCAACATGGACTTCTCCAAGTAATGAGGAGGAAAGGCCGCGGTTGCAGGTCACGACCCCCATCGGTGCCGTCCGCCGAATCGTCGTTCGGCGGGAAAAGCGAGATCGAGGAACAACCGGAGCAACCGAGACGGGAAGCCTTGCTACGCGACGGCGACCGATGTATCCTAACCGGGATCTATGACCGAAAGAGTCTCAGACGCGACAACCGTTCCGTCCCTCAGGGTCACTTCGCGCTGTCGACGACGCGCTGCGCCCATATTCTCCCGCTGTCGCTACGGAAGTTCAATGAGAGAACCGGCGAGCAGACCAGGAACGTCGCAACCATATGATGGGCGTTACGGCGCTATTTTCCGAACATCGTCCCTAAAATAAACACGAGCGACCTGGACGGCACGCTCAACCAGGTATCCAATACCTTCACTGTCATTGAAGAAGTTCGGGTGATGTTTGACGACTTCGAGATCGCGCTCAGGGCCACCTCGGAGACGGAGTTCGCGGTAGAGTTGTTCCACTGGTTCGAGTACGACCGCCGCATCAACAAGGTTGTTAGTTACGGCACCAACAACACCGGCATCGCCGCTCCAGACCGGGACTTTCTCGACGTACATCGCAGAGTCGGACAGATACTACGCTTGGGTGGGATTCGGGACAGCATCCTCTCTGGTAGTATATATCGGAACACTCCGAGCCCATGTCCGGACATTGGAGATATTGTTCGGCGTTGGCTGCTGAGCAGTGAATCACCAAATGCCAACCTGGTCGCGTCTGAGCAGGATCCTGCATCTTGACGTATGCTCTGAAATATGCTAGCCCGCGTCAAGTCTGATTCGGCGTATCATACATTGTGTGATAGCGATCCAAATCATCGAGTCATCCAATACTTATATCATCAGGTCGTCGGGTTGTCAGGTCGTCGGGTCGTCAAATCTCGTTTTGAGGTACAACCGGAACAGTCGCACAATACCGTTGCAGAAAGATTACTACCGCGGAAACTGCTCCTTTAAGTACTAGAGACAACAAGAGGGTGTCGCTTGTGTCAGGCACTTCCTACAAGAAAACCATGTGACGATATATGAAGCGCAATTACTTCCCCCTGAGACTTCGGACTGCCTATGAATCCAGCATGCAGCACAAGAACTTTGATATGATCTCCCTTGTCATTACACAAGTGAGAGTTCACTTCTACGCTAGGTCATGTCGTGCGTGAACAGGGTTAATTCTCTCCCAATACTATCCCTATGTGAGGTATGATACAGGTCCATCGCTTGTTTCTCGCCTGATGTTTGCAAAGCCGTGGTCTTGGAACCCAGATTGAAGTTCATTAGTTACCAGTCACACAGGCCACAGCCTTGGATCTCCCGTTGACGGCCAACTCTGACGACATGTAAGCACAGGACCATCTCAGTTTCCCTGCTTAGCAGACTTCTTCCCAGCGAACTCGTAGGACTTGACGATCCAGTGCTCGTCCTCCAGCGGCCAGGGGCGGAAGGTGTGTTTGTCGAGCATCTTGATGACCTCGTCGCCTTCCGTGCCAGGACGTTTCTGGATGACGTACGCCAGCAGCGCCTCCAGGGGACTGTCCTCCATCTCTTTAATCAAAAACTTGGGAAAGACTTTGCGATCTTTGGGGTTGTAGCGGACGTAGAGCTTGAGGTCGATCTCGGATCCGAAGAGGGCGACATGCTTGGGGGTATACAGGAAGTCAACAAGGTTGACCCAGACGGTGAGAAGGGCCTGTTTCACGATCGTCAGTGTGATGATATTCGGTTGGAGTCTGTTAAGCATATGTGACGTACTTTCTTGCAATCCTTCTTCGTCTTGAACTCGCCCTCGAGGTAAAGATTGCTGCAGAGACGCTTCCAATCAGCAAGGCGGGAGTGGCCAATGTAGTTGTACCAGTGCTTGATGATGTCAAGCCAGTACGACTCGGGCTTGGGGGTGGGTTTGTCGACGGGAATCCCGTCGAAGCCCAGGAAGACGACTTGCTTCCAGACATGGACGACTGGCTCGTTGCGGCGGCGGCGCGGATCGCGATCGCGGAGGGTGACCGACTGCTTGAAGGCCTTCACCAAGCCCTGCTCGATAGAAGCAGCCGGCTGGTCGGAGCCTTCGGACTTGGGTTGTTCATGCTGGGGATCGGACATGATGGTGGTGATGGGGTTGGTTTGGTTGATTGGAATGAGGTTGTGAAATTGAGCCAAACGGAAACCGCGAAGTAGTCATCCTCTGGAGGAGGACTTGAGGAACAGTGATGAGAAATCGAAAGAAATAGACGACCAGAAGGCAGAGAAGAGTACGCGGCCAATCAGATGCAGTTGAGCCTAATGGTTTCTCTGATGTCTGGACCAGTGATCGTAGGATGTGAGGATAGGGAAGATTGGTTGACAAATGGTAGGCTAATTGAGGAAGAGGGATGGTAGGATGAGAGGATGGAGAATGTTGTTTAACAGGTAATATGTTAATGAGAGGGAGAGAGGGTTGAGAAGACACCGCCGATAAGAGGCAGTTGAAGACAAACAATCGTCGAGAAAAGACAAGTGTTGAAGAGGAACAGACGTTGGACGCAAGCAAAAGGAGGCAAGTAAACAATACCGTACAGTTATAGCAAAGCATCAACTCAGGCTACCCAATACGTCGAGACTACTACCTCATACAACACGTCCTGAAGCACTCAAGAAGAAACCAACCCTACTTTGACCAGAAACCCAGCGATGCCTTAACTCAACGAAAGAAACTATGAACACGATTTGGCACCTGGATGATGACACGATCGGGGGATAGCAGTAAGGTATGTAGTCCCATGACACCTCAAGCTCACCCAGCAAAACTAACAGTCCCCAGCAACCATAAGACACCATCCCCCCCCCCCCCCCCAAAAAAAAGCCGTAATCCAAAGCCAAGTATCATATCCCGCATCAAACCACATCCACCTCACGAACAGGCCTCCGACTCCCATAGCTCACCGGCGGCGGTACAAAAGCGTACCTCCTAGGTTTGCTTTTCTCCTTTGCCCTCTTCAGCTGTCTCGCCCTCTGCCGCTGCCCAGCATCATCTGCTGTATGCGCCATCAAGAGCTGGAGGGGGCCGTCCTTCTCGATCTTGTCCCTCGGATACAGCTTCCCGGAGGCCTTAGTGTACGCAGCCAGGTCGCGTTCGGTGGGGAAAAGCGTCACGGACTGCTTGGGGTGGGCCTGGAGGAAGTCGTGGATGTTGATCCATACGCCTTTCATCGCCTGGTCGGTGATTGTAAGTAAGGGGTGCGCGTGCTGTGGGGAGTCGGCGAAATACCTCTCTGCATTCGTCCTCAGTCTTCAACTCGCCGTGGATATCGAGGTCTTGACATAGGCGCTGCCAGTCTGCGAGGCTGCCTTTGCCCCAGTACTGGTTCCATTCTTCGACCATGTCAAAGTCGTTCGTCTTGGGTTTGGCTGTGGACCTGCGGTTGCGTTTCCTGGCTGACTTGGTTGCTGGCTTGGTTTCTGTTGTGGCCGTCGCGTTGGCGGGCGGGCTGGCAGCATGTCCGACCGTTGGCACAACGGTCGGCTTCCCGGGAGACGTCGCGGAAGACTTGATGTCGGACTTGGGGGTCGGCTCGGTCTCCGTTGCCGGAGTAGAGGGCTTGTGCTTGGGAGCAGAGTTCCTCTGGATGATAAACTTGCCCTCAGGGGGGTGCTTGTTCGTAGTAGCAAGTTTATCCTCGGCAAGAGGCTCATTCTCCTTGTTCGCCGTAAGCTCGCCCCCGGCAACAGGCTTCTTCCGACCGTGCTTCCTCCTGCGGCGAGGCATGCCTTTCGTGGGCTTGCTGCTCTCATTCGGCAGCTGTATCTCAGACAACACGCCTGTCACGATAGCCTCAGCGCTACCGGCGACGTCTTTCTTCTTCTGCTAGCGTTTAGACATGTAGGTGATATGGTGGGATACCTGGCAAACGGAAAAGAGATGGAATGGTAAAGTGATGTGCAGACGTTAACCAACAGTGCTGCGAGTGTTGTATTTGTGGTGAATGTTGCTGGGGGAAGAATGCGTACAAAACTCCAAGGAAGCCCAGAAAACCTCATACCTTACCTATTTGACGGCTCACTGTTTCCACTTCATTCCTTCCTCACACAGATGTGACGATGGCGGGAGCGTATATACTAACCAGGAGAGAGCTCCTGTGCAGTGTCATGCGGGAAACCACTGCCAGCCACGTTAGGTAGCCACTTGACCACAGCCCATTACCAATATCAGAGAAGGCAGAATGGAGAACAAGCAGCTACAAGGGAAGGCCAAATCTCGATTTTACCCCTGAGTGTCTGCCACTACTTGCTCAGTTACGGCCTGGGTAGCGGGTACCACCACCTCAACACCCCCAAAGCAGTCACTCAAGGTACACTGAACCACCACAGGCACATCAACCAACTCAAACCTTCATCAACTCCGTCCCGACAACGTTCTTCGCCTTCATCTTCCTACCCATCCTCCAGCGTGGGTACAAGATATTCGCAAGCAACAGCTTAAGCGGACTATCCCTCCTGATCTCCTTCCTCGGGTACACCCTCCCCGAAAATCGGGTGTAGATCGACAGCGTCCGCTCGTCGGTAAACCGCGGGACGTCCTGCTTGTCCTCGGCCTCGAGGAAGTCGTGGATGTTGATCCAGACGTTCTTCATAGCCTTTTCACCCACTCCTTTATTAGTGAAAAGCACTGGGAAAAGAGACAGGGTGAGAAAAGGGGATATCTGGAGCTAGGTCGCTGCATTACCTTCTTGCACTTCGTCTTGCTGGTGAAGTCGCCCTCCAGACCCAGGTCGACGCAGAAGCGGGCCCAGTCTGCTGTGGTGCCCTCGCCGAAGTAGGCGTCCCAGGCTGCGACGACGTCGAAGTTCGGCTTGGACTCTGGGTTGTTCGCCGTCGTGTTGTCGTGTGTCTTGTTCTGGTTCGGCGTGCTAATCGTCAGGGTGGAGAAGAGTTCGGGCAGGGAGGAGGTGCGCTGCCGGTGATTGTTGGCTGGGTTGCCGACGCAGCCGCCGCTGGTCGTGGGAGGAGGCTGGTTGGCCGGAGTCGAAGACTCAGCAGCGCGCTTGGCCAACGGGCCGGCGGCGGTCTTGTTCTTCTTCTTGTTGGCCATGTTGGATGTTTGGTGAAGTCTGAACGTTCAATGTCGAGCTCGATGGATGATAGAAAAGGGGTGAGACCCTGGGAGTAGGTGAACGGGGTTCCGGCCAGCGAGGATGGACACCCGCACGGCTGGCAAACTACCTAGTGTTCACCAGGGCGAATACGGGTGAACAAACGGGAGAGGAGAACAGCGGGTGGAAACAGCAAGTTGCCGGGGCCTCTTCTTGACCGGGAAGTGCTGTGGTTACCAAAACATCTCCCGAAGCTAGCAAACGGATTAGTTCCAACCATGCAGTCACCCGCCTTTCCCTCCTCCACCGTTCCTGGGTTTCAAGGAGCATCCAGGCCATCCGAGCTTCGTGATAGCTCAGATGCCAAGCTCGGAGGTGAGCAACGGTGACCAGCGGGGAAGAAAAAAGTACTGAGGCCTGGCCAGCGTATGGCCAACCGATGTCTGAAATGGGCGTCTAACACAGGCCGTCTGAAGTTAGCCAGAAGAACTTGGAACATGGGATTGCGGCACCAAACAGACCGCGAAGAGAGTATCAGGGATAGGGACAGATATGGTAGGCACCACCTGACGGATATGATCCAACATATGTACCTTATGCATGCGTTGGACACATACCGGCGCAGTAAAAAGGCCATCGTCGCCTCCTCGTTTTGTCGTCAGATAGTCCGCTCGGACCGCGCGCAGTATCATAGGAACAAGAGAAGCCACACACATTCCAGGTTGCACATCATGAATGCTTCATATCCATTCATTATGATTACCACTTATGTATGCATACTGACACACATCCCAGTTCCCGTAGCCCGATGCCTTGTTCTGCATTACCTCCCATCTACGCCTTCATGCTAAAGGCGCCTCGCCATTCCCAATCAAACCAGCCATCCCAATAACGTTCCATTCCGGGGGTATGGCCCGTATCCAGTCGACTCGAAACCTCAGGTCTAAGTAAAAAACGCAAGGAAAAGCCCTGACTCCTGTCCTCAACTCCTTTGACGCCGCGCCATATAGGATAGACCTCAAAGCCGGATTGCCTCTTCCGTCTCGCCATTGTGCTGCGCCGTTCATTATGCTCCAATCATACCCAGCCGGTGTGGCTGCAGATTATCGTACATCACCCCAAATCCACGTCACTCACTCACTCGAAAGAACACTCCTCCTCTCTCGCCCCACGATAAACAGCAGCGGCACCCCACAAGAAGCGCCCTATCGCTCATACCGCTCGCTAATTGGCGTCCGCGCCAGCTTGCCGCCGCCCTGACTGCTGCGCTTCAGCAGCCGCGCCTCCCTGTCGCGGGACAGCCTATCTCCCACGCTGTTCGAGGGCGTCAGAGTCCCAGACCCGGAAGTCGGCCCCACGCCGCCGTCGTGTCCGCCGCCCATCACGCTGGGGTTGTGGTTTATCCCGGAACGGAGGGCGCGCTTGTGGTCGATGTACAGCTGTGCTGCTTGACTGAGAGGAAAAGCGGGTAGTTGGGAGGGGATTTCGGCGCCGTTTTGAACGAGGAGTTCGGCGACGGGAAAGACGACAGGTTTGTCGACTGTGCCACCCTCTGTGGGGTGGGAGGAGCGGGTGGAGGGGTTGGGCGAGGGCGATGGGGAGGGCGAAGCAGGCCGCACGGCGGCGAGGGCGAGGAAGACGGCGTGCGTGCCTCGGGACTTGTCGGTTAGGTTCGGCGAGGCGCCGAGGGCGAGCGCGTAGATTACGTCTTGGATCTCGTTGCGCTTGATGGCTGCTAGGAGGGTCTCGTCGGGTGTAGGGTAGCGGGACAGGGTGGGCGAGATGGGCTCGACGAAGGCTTTGTCGACGTATTTGGCTGTTATGAACTTGAGGCGCTGCTCGCGAGTGGCGTTGGCTTGCAGCTTGTGGGCCGGTTCGAGCCGGGATTCCCAGACCATGTTGGCCACTCTGTTGCCGACCTGGTGCAGGAGTTCCACTATGTCGGGCGTGAAGGAGGTGATGTCTAAGGTTAGAGAGCGGATCTTGCTGATATGCGTCCCGAGCGACCGATGGATGCCACTGCATTCGATGCAGATTATGATGGCCAAGTTGATCGACACCCACTCTACCTTGGAGCTGGAACCGCAGTCTGCGCACCAGGAGTTGCCTTCATCGTGCTTGCGGAGAGCCTGGAGAAGCTTGTCTGGGTGCTCCTCGAAGCTCGAGCTGCGTGCCGTACTTGGTCTCGCCCCCACGGTGATGCGTCGTTGCGGCATAGCAGTTGCTGCGCCACTGGCGTGGTAATGGTTGTTATGGCCGGTCGACGGGCTCTTGCCCGTCAGGATCGAGCCTATCTTGTTGAAAGCCGATTCGTGCGGTGCTGCGGCCGGCTTGAAGGACGAGGCCCTACTCTCCACGGCGCTCTGCAAGGCGTTGTTGATCGACATGATCCAGCTGTTCATGTCTTCTTCCGATGTCGCCTGGTATACCCGTCTGAACTGCGGCGTGATGACCTCGAAGCAGAATCGTCTTTCTGCGTTCCGCGCTTCTCGGACAGACGCTACCCGAAGATCGATCGGCTCCATGTGGAGATCGAGCTTCTGCTTCCAGTTGCTGTATTCGGAGAGCTTGCCTTGGTCCAGCACAATCCAGAACCTAGAGAAGATGTTAGTTGCGTCACAATGGCGGCGGGGCGTCAATCTCACTTATGCCAGCCCTGCTTGTTTGGTGCCCGAAGGTCCACATGACCGCCTGGCCGATTTAGAGCCCATAGCAAACCCTCCTTTCGCTGCGTACTGTTCTTGTCTGCGTTGAGTTGCGTAAGATCCCGCTCCTCAAGATCGCGGATCCCCTTGAACTTGGAGCTCTGTACTGGACTTCCGACGGAGGGATGATGCGCTAGACCTCCTGGTGATCGAGAATTGTCAGGGGCGACATTAGTAGCACTCGACGTAGTACTCGGCGTTGCCTTTAACAAAGACCCAGTGCTGTCGGCTCTGCCCAACTCCGTATCCGAGGTGGATGGGTTGCCGCCGTTGGGCGGCAATACCTGGGTCGTGCCGGTGGCCGGGACCATGGGTTCCGGCTCGTTATATGTCAGGTTGCTCTTCTCGAGAAGCCTTCTTTTCTCCTCTCGTTCCCGCCGCTGGTATTGATACTCTTTATCCGCCTGTTGCACCTCGTTGGACAGCGCCTCTAGCTCCGGAAGAAGGGAGTCAACCTTCTTTGCGGCGTTGAGGAAGGACCTCGCTTGTGCGTCGGCATACTTGGTAAGATAGGACAGGACCTCCTGTTCTTTGCGGCCACCAGAGAGATCCTGCATAAAAGATGAGTAGTCGAACCGCTTCAGCTCGAAATTCCTCCGCTTTGACAGGAACTTGGAATCACTCTGCTCCAGCTTCTTCGACTTGACCGAATCCTGCCGCTGGCCGAGGTAGCGGTTCATGTAGTTGTAGTAGTCCTTGCTCTCCTCCTCAAAGTCCCGTTTTTTGGCTTCGGCTTGCTTGATGTCGAACTGGTATAGCTTGTTCAGGGGGTCGACAACAATCTTCTGGAGGTTTTGGGCATCCTGACGCTCGTACGACAGGATCTCGCGGGCAATCTTGTCGAAATAGTGCTCGATGGCGGGCTGCACAGCGTTCGCATTTGTCGACGCCGCCTCCTTCAGCGCATCGATAAACTCGATGAAGGCGTCGTTTGCCTTGTTCTGCGCTGCCTGAGCCTGTTCAGCCTTCTTCATGACATTCTTCATGGATGATCTCATGTTGCCAGTCTTTAACTCCAAAGCCCTCATGGTTGCGCGGAAGACCGGGCCATCATCCCATGTTGTGTCTTCGCCAGGCCGAGGACACGACACATCCACCTTGATAGGTTCCTTTGGCGCTGCTGGCTGCTGTGGGCCAGGGGAGGTACCATTGCTGAACTCATGGACGGGGGCAAGAGGCGAGCCTGGTTCGACCTGCTCTGCTATACTCGTCCTAGACTGCATGGACTCTGCCGAAACGACTCTAACCTTCGGCGGTGCAGCGTTCAGATAGAACTGATTGGGAACTGGTGAGCTGGGTTGGCTGATCGGCGACACATCTAGAGAGCATGAGCTAGTGGTTTTGTCTTGGACGAACATTGAATACCTACTTGACACCCAGAAGGAGAAGCTTGCGAGAGTATGCAGGCGGTGATTACGCTGGTCGTATTCGACGAACTGCAGGGTTGGTCAGCAATGTGACCAAGGCGCACAGTATCTCCACGGGCAGTTCTCACGCTGCAAGAGTTCCTCCAGCCGCCGCCCTTGTCCTCGGTATTCTTCGGCGGTTTCCATCTCCAGGACCACTCGAATGTGACCGAGGGACTGCCGCCAGTGGTGAAGTCGCCTACCAGTTCGACATTGGAATTCTTGTGGAGATTTGGGTCGGCCTGGAACTCTCTGGTGACAAGATTTTCCACCTCTCGCTGCGTCGACGCATAGACATATGTAAGGCCCTGGATCTGTGTCTCGGCTGGGGGCAGGGGTTCGGCGCTCTCTAATGAAGGCGGAAGAGCCTGCGGCGACTGCCGGATCACGAAGGTGAAGGTAAAGACCAGCTCGTCGTCGTTGGACAGCTTGAGCATGAATGGTGGAATGCCAACCGAGGGAGGAACTTCTGTATCCTGGACGAACTCTATGGGGTAGTTGTCGCCGAGCGGTCGTGAGGCAGCTACTCGAGTGGCCGGGAATGCATTTGGGACGATAGTGACGGATGTCCTCTTTCGGGGACTATATATGACAAGTGACGAGATGGATACTGGGGAACGCATGGTTAGCTGCTAGCTTCCAAACAACAGAAGATAGGAGAAGAGAGGCATGGGGAAGAAAGAATTACATCGATTCGGGTCGCGCAGATACAGGGCAGAAGGCTCGTCAGGCCTGCTACTGACGTTGCCCATGGCGCAAAGAATGGGTGGACGGCAGCGCCGTCAAACGATGCGAGTGGTGATGTTATTCGGCTTATGAAGCGTAAAATGGTACTCGGCAAAAGGGGAAACTTAGATCTTGCAGGTCGAAGAGAGAGGAATGGGTCTTGCCAGCAAGGTGTGGGTTGGAGGGTGGTTTGGTTGATTCATTCGGAAGGTCCCATTCATTCATTCAACGGCGGCACGGTAGTGGTAATCGTAGCAGGTGGTGAGTACGAATAGTGGCAGGACAAAACACGCTCGGCGGATGGAGGCAGCGGGGTTGCGGAGACATTACAAGGGTCCCTGGCGTCTTGAGTGACTAGATTTTAGCGTGCTTTCAGTCCGTGCGGGAAAACGGAGGCAGCAGCCATCAAACAATACGGCATGCATCCGTCCGTGAGTGGGAAGACGAACGGTAGCAGTCATTGATACTCCATGTAAAAGAGAACAACAGTACCTAAGCCGGAAAGCATTGCATGATAAGAAACAGACAAAAGAGTCCAGTCCGGACTATTCACACATTGTTACCTGGTTAAAAAGGGTGAATGGCCAAGGATCCTTCCTCGGACACGTTCCATATTGTCGTATAAATTGGCAGGTACCCTCCATGGTTTGTTCGGGTGACACATCTATGGCTTATGTAAGTCTAAATGGGAATCGACGATTGTAGCGGCCAAAGGGAGTCACTGTCACTCACGTCTTTTACACTTCTATCAGTTCTACATCTCTTATCGAAATGCTCTTGACAGAAACGGTCAGCTTCCAGATCCTCCCCCACCTGACGTCACGAAGCCTCGAAGTACCTACACAACCCCAAGGCACTAAGAAAGAGTTCGGTACGTACCTTAGTTTGTAAAAACTCCCGTCCTCCTTAACACGAACAAAGGGACATTCTTCTCTGCGCGCCAGTTTCACGAAGCTCGACGGGGGGGCACGTGCTAAACAATAGGAAGAAGGGCTCGATCTTCAGCTAAGGTACACAGTATATTCAGGAGGTATATCACAGTAAGCGTTCGGCCAGACCTCAGATAGCCTGTTTCAAAAGTCGGACTTCCAGGGGCCGACGACGCGTCAATGTTCGACACGGTCATTTCGTGAAGAGGATGCAGCGCCTCCCGTCTCTCTCCATCAACAAGTATCAGGCCCATCAGGCCCGCAGCAGGAATACGGACGGCGCAGGGCCGATTCGAAGAAGGTCAGCGACGCCCGCCACTGCGGCAAATGCCTTCCATGACTAAGATAAGCCGGGCCATGTCATAGGCCCACCGCATTGCAGAAGACACGGGAGCTGGTGCTATTTCCGAGTTTGACCAAAAGTCCAAACTCCCAGAAACTGTCACCTGCCATCCCTCATTGCCGGGTCAAGCGACCTGTCTGTTAGAGTTGATAAGGGGGAACAAACACGAAGTCCCTGGTAGGACTAATAACACGACCAACCAAACACTGAAACGAACCGTGGCCACAGGATGCAGCAGCTTACCGCACTGGCCACACCTTAAAAACAAATCCTCTTCTGCAAGAGCAAAGACAACCGCTAAATGACGTGGTACCGTTGGTTATCGTAATCTTCCCACGCCTGGTCGAAGTGAAACCTTGACGCCGACCGACTCCCTCGAATTCCAACTAGTTCCAGTTAACCAACCTCTCGCCCCCTTTGCCCAAAATATCCCTGTGTTGCTTCTTTTCTTCGCAACAGACCACACCACGCAACAAAAGAGAGTATAGACTACCTATCGCGCCACTAATCCGAACATGACGACGCCGTAAACAAAACACTCGTCGCTGCCCGAGCTACCGTCAATCACGACGCTGGGGAGAACGCCCGACCGCCAACTGCGGCAAGCCGACGACGAGCCCCCATCTCGCTGCACCGCACACTGCACACCGCACACCGCACACCGCAGCACTCGCACCCACCAGCAGCCATGTCGACGTCCTCGAGACACTCGTACGCCCCTAAGGGTGGCAGCCAGCGGAGGCGCGCTGGCTCGAGAGCTGCACAGATCGATGTGCAGTGGGCCGATGCTTACACCTACGCCCTCCGCGTCGCATACCTCAACTACCTGCTCCAACCCCGAAAGAAGCGCAAGGAATACGTAGCCCAGCCCAAGCCGCAGCTGGCAAGGTCCAACACCCTGGGCATGCTGGGTGAGGTCTTTGGCGTGGGCGATGTCCATACGCCGTCTATGAAGCTGCCGTCCGGCTACCGCGCCCAGCTGGAGAAGAGGATAACCAACATAATAATGGGCAAGGAGACCATGGCCGGTTACAACGACCCCGTGCTCAAGCGAACATTTGCCGAGGCCTACACCACCTTTAGCGAGCAGAACTTTCGGAGGTCGGTCGACAAGGACCGCAAAGTCGAGCCGCTTTTCCTGATGTTTTACTCGGCTGCGACCAAGGCGCTCAAACAGGGCAAGGACCCGACCGATAAGAGCTGGACCTTCATGGTGGACCGCCATACCGCCATGTTCCTGCGGCTCATGATCAGCGTCTTGAGGGACCATGGCGCTGACCGGGACCGCCCGGAGCTGATCCAACGCCTGACCACGCTGGAGAGCAAGTTGCTGACTAGCGATCAAAACCTCCTCGATACCGGCCAGGGCGAGAACAAATTCATCGAGGTCGAGATACCGCTGACCTACGAGGTCAAGGACATGCACATGGTTCTCGTCGTTGCCAAGATCTTCGGCGTCTCCCCGACCAAAGCGCAGGCGGATATCGATGCGAACAAGGCGACATGGACCGAGGAGGCTGCTGTCAGAGACTTGAAGCAATACCAGACCCGGCTGTCGTCCAACATGGCGGGCACACTAAGCCGGGACGATTTTGACCTCGACTTGGCCTACGATGAATGGAAGAAAAACGAGAGCCATCTTCTGGGTCAGATATTCACCGAAATACTCTCCGTCCGCCCAGAACTCCGAGGAACCTCCTCGTCAAGCATGGACAAGCCCCTGCCTACCCGGCCGCAGTCCATGTTCCTCAGGGAACAGGCCTATGCCGATCTTGGCAAGATGCTCGCAGAACCAGACGTGGGAGGGCATGGATTTGACCAGCCTAGTCTAGCCGGTCTGTCTCTCGAAGATTCCACCATACGGAGCGTGGACGAGCCGAACTACACTTTTATCCCACCCGAGCCTCGCGCTTTCTACAAGAAGATTCTATACTTTACCATTCTGTACGAGTCCTTCAATCAAGACCCTACCGAACCCTTTCTCCCACTTGGCGAGCAGACAAACGAGGTGATGATTGAGCTTTCTGTCCGATGGCGTCTTCCACAATCCACGCGCTATGTCATCTTCACAGAGGTTGCAGTGCAAATGTTCCGCGACCAGGAGCTCACAATCGGCCAGCTGGACTATGCTCTGGAATGGCTGAAGAGCCCACCGCACGAACCGAAGAAAATACCGCCGGTCCAGTCCTTCATGGCCGCCCTTCCCGATCTAGACCCCAGCCGGTGGACTATCCACGACATTGCGGCCTATCGGCACGCGCTGGGGGACGCACACACCGTCCTGCTCCGCGATCTCTACGAGGCCTTGGAGCGGTGCTACGAACCCAAACCGCCATCCATCAAAGACCACATGATGGTCCTCGGCAGGCACGTCTACGACGACCCGTCCTTCTCACAACGGCCGGAGGACAGCGAGAACTTCAAGCACGAACTGGGCAATGCCCTGCGGGACAGGGCCGCGACAGTATACCGCGATTTCGTCGACAGCATCATCCCGCAAAATCAGGAGGAGTGGGACTTCAGCCACGTCGTGCAGCTCGGGAAGGCCGTCACGAGCATCTGCCAGAGGATCAAGAAGCGGTACAAGAGCAACCCCGAGATACTAGGTGTCAGTCCTTACGAAATCCTCGTGCAGACGATGTTCCCCTACTTCGAACAGGATGCCAACGAGTTCATCTCACGGGTCCTTCTCGTTGCAAATGAGCGCGGCGTGCCTGTTAACAAGAACGATGGCTTTGAGCTGTACAAGGAATTGGTTGAGATACGCGCCACCCATCTGTCCGACCCGAAGCTGAAGGGCAAACCGTTTGCGTTCCATATCGAGAACCTTCTGGAGGACTTTGTCTGGAGACACATTGCGGATGCTGACGAGCAGATGGAGACGCTGATCGACAACGCCATCAAGCAGGACCAGTTCCAGCTCGTCTCGAATGCACAGGACGGCCACGTCGACGACGATGCTCGCCATAGCACGTCGATCGTGGACGTGTTTACACTTTTCAGCCAGACGGTAAAGTCCGTAGAGGACCTGAAGTGGCAGGACGCCGTGCACGTCGCTCGCTTCAAGAAAGCATTGGCCAAGTCTTTTGCTGCTGGCGTCGGCCGGTACTGTGACGTTGTCGAGTCGAGGTTCGCCAAGGAGATGGACAGGCAGACGGCCCAGGAAGCGGTAGGTTCCACCAAGACGACACAGGAGAGGTTCATGCAGTACGCCCGGGACGCCTTGGTCACGAAGGAGAGGATTGAACCGTTCCACTTCTACCCAGAGGTAATGTTGGGCCCTCCTCCATTCTCCCGACGAAACTAGAACTAACATTCGCAACAGTCATTCGTCAAACTGAACAACATCGAGTGGGCCATGCACGCGCTGGACAAAATCCAGAACGAGATGAACGTGCCCGAATGCGCAGAGCTTCTCCGCCGCTTCGAGCCTAAGCAGCACACCAAGCGGCCGAGCAAGTACATCTTCACGATTAAAGTCGTCGAAGGCGAGGACTTGAAGGCCTGCGACCCGAACGGGTACAGCGACCCCTACGTCGTCATCGGCGACGAGTACCAGAAGCGCCTGATGAAGACGCAGACCAAGTACGCGACGCTCAATCCGCACTGGAACGAGTCCTTCGACATCACCGTGTCGGGTCCGCTGAACATCATCGCCACGATCTGGGACTGGGACAGAATGGGCGACCATGATTTCGTCGGACGCACTTCCCTTAAGCTGGACCCGGTGCATTTCAGCGATTACCTGCCCAGGGAGTTCTGGCTCGACTTGGATACGCAGGGAAGGCTGTTGATCAAAGTGAGCATGGAGGGTGAGCGGGATGACATTGAATTCTACTTTGGCAAGGCGTTCAGGCACCTTAAGAGGACGGAGCGCGACATGGTGCGGAAGATCACCGACAAGGTAGGTTTCTTATTACTACGCCCCCATACCATCGACACATGCTAACGTTCTTCAGCTCACAACACACATCAACGCCTCCCTGTCCCGCCAGGCCCTCAAGAGCCTGGTAGGCGGCACCCTTGCTGCCTCGGTGACATCCCTCTGGAAAAAGCGCCAATCCTCGATCCCACCTGCAACCAACCCAGCGGCCGTGGAGCAATCTCTGCACTCCTTATTCGAGTACTTCCAAGACAACTTCAGCATCATGAACATAACCCTAAGACACGACACAATGCTAGCCGTCATGGCGCGCCTCTGGAAGGAGGTCCTCCTCACGATCGAGAACCTCTTGGTTCCTCCCCTGTCCGAGCAACCATCCACCCAGAAGCCCCTGACCCAAGCCGAGATGGACGTCGTGTACAAGTGGCTCGACCTCCTGTTCGAATTCTTCAACGACCAGGGCCAGGGCGTGCCCAAGGAGACGCTCCTGTCGCCCAAGTTCCTTGAACTCAAGAGCCTGAACTACTTCTACAACATGCCGACGGAGGACCTGATCCGCACCTCGGAGACGATAGCGGCCAACAACGCGCAGAAGGTGCAGCAGCAGCTGATGGCCAACAGCAACAACCGGCTCTCGGCGCCCGCGGCGCTGGGCGGCGGGCCGGCCAGCTACTCCGCCCTGGGCATCGGCAGCCTCGGCACGATCAGGCGCGGGAGGAGCATCATGACGTCCCGCAACCTGGGCACGATGAGGAAAGCCAAAGAGGAGAAGAGGAAGGAGGCGCGGGAGGACGCGAGCGACGACATGATCCTGCGGATCCTGCGGATGAGGCCCGAGGCGGCGCGGTACCTGCTCGAGAGGCAGAGGCAGAAGACGAGGCAGGAGAGCCAGGCGGCGGCGCAGGCCATAGTGAGGCAGAGCGCGCAGCAGGGGTGGAACAGCGGGCAGCCGGCGTTTGGGGGCGCGCTGTACGGACGGGGCGGACAGCCTAGGCGGTGAGGAAAGGGTGGAGGGGTTGGATGGATTTGAAACTGGATCGGGGGGTTATTGCAGTGCTTGCATTGCTTTCGAGGAAAGGGTGATGGTTTCATGACTTTCACTGTTGTTCTTTTCCGGCACGACAATGCACGACATGATTGTGATGAGGGGGGGAATAGGGGCGTTTTCTGGCTTGGTTCCCTTTTGGACGACAAACATCTCTAGCATGTGAATACCCCGGGCATGAAAGTTTGCTTTTTTCTGTTATGCCCAGCGAAAGAAAGTAGCTATTTAATAGGGAGCAGCAGCAACTGATTTGACTGATTATCACTTACAGAAGCTGAGTCGTGATAGTGGCTGACGTGCCGATGTCTGGTGGCTGCAGAATACCTAGGGGTCGTGGTGTTAGTCTTGGTGTGGACCCAGTGCGGCGTAAGGCCCGTGGCTGCATGTGATGTCCGTCCCGTTGCAATGGCGTTCATCTCCATCCTCTCTCAATCTCATCGTCAGCTTCGTCTTCTTTCCAGAGTGCTCCTGCACAGCATCATTTGCTCTTGAATATTAGACCTCTATCGACACCATCGATCACCGCTTGGCAGAATCATACAGTGACGTCCATCCCACACCTTACAGCTCCGGTTCGTCGGAAGGGTTCTCGGCATCGACACATAGCTCGGTTGACTGCCGCGGCCAAACGGGTCCCCCATCCATCCAACTGCAGCCCAAAACAGGCGTCATAAACCAATTCATCCCGTCCGTCCTTTCCTCAGATCCGTCCTTGGCTCTTACTGCTGCTGCTCTCTCTCAATTCACTCCTGCCACCAGTGAGACAGACAAGACAAAGTAGAGTCTACCAACTCCTGCCGTGTTAAAGACCGAGACGAAAACTCTGCCTGCATGCAGCCCCATCCAGCCGTCCTGCGCAAGCTCTTTCCCCTTCGAATTGGACATCGAGAATTGGCTCGGGTGGCACCAAAGCCCTGTCCCCACAGCCAATCACGATCATTCAAGCTGGCGTCACCTCCCACAGCAACGAGGGCAGCTAAACCAACGAGTGCGATAGCGGGTGGTGGCCCAAGAAGTGCCCCTCCCCCTCCTTCCTCGTTTTTAGCTGCTCCAACGAGAATAATTACCGCCACCACGGCATCACCAACAACCTCAACCACTTCAACTCTCCGGACTGCGCAAATCGCCCGTCACCTGTCAACAACATCTTTTGGTCAATCGACAGCAGCAGCAAAGATGTCTTCTTCCTCCCCCTACACCCTCCGCAAGGTGGCCGCCCCCCACACGCTGGAGCACCGCGTGTACATCGAGAAGGACGGCGTGCCCATCTCGGCCTTCCACGACATCCCCCTCTACGCCAATGCCGAGCAGACGGTGCTCAACATGATTGTCGAGATCCCCCGCTGGACCAATGCCAAGCTGGAGGTCAGTCTTCTTTCCTCGGAGACACCCAATTGAGCGATACTAACCATGCGAAAAAAAGATCTCCAAGGATGAGCTCCTGAACCCCATCAAGCAGGACATCAAGAAGGGCAAGCTGCGCTTCGTGCGCAACTGCTTTCCCCACAAGGGCTACCTCTGGAACTACGGCGCCTTCCCCCAGGTGAGACCTCCGTCGCTGTACTGACCGAGCACAAATACAAGGGCCAGTATTCTAACTCATGCGCGCCAGACCTGGGAGGACCCCAACGTCGTCCACCCCGAGACCAAGGCCAAGGGCGACAACGACCCCCTGGACGTGTGCGAGATCGGCGAGCTCGTCGGCTACACGGGCCAGGTCAAGCAGGTCAAGGTGCTCGGCGTCATGGCCCTGCTGGACGAGGAGGAGACGGACTGGAAGGTCATCGTCATCGACGTCAACGACCCCCTGGCCCCCAAGCTCAACGACGTCGAGGACGTCGAGAGGCACCTGCCCGGCCTGCTGCGCGCCACTAACGAGTGGTTCCGCATCTACAAGATCCCCGACGGCAAGCCCGAGAACCAGTTCGCCTTCACCGGCGAGTGCAAGAACAAGAAGTACGTCTCTCCCTTTTGCCCCCTAACTCATCGAGACATGACATGCTGACGAGTGTGCAAAAAAGGTACGCCATGGACGTCGTCCGCGAGTGCGCCGAGGCCTGGGAGAAGCTCATCACGGGCAAGACGCAGCCCGGCGGCATCTCCACCACCAACCTGACCGTGTCCCACTCGCCCAGCCGCGTCTCGCCCGACCAGCTCCCTCCCCTCCCCCCCAACCAGGAGCTCGCCCCCGAGAAGATCGACAGCTCCATCGACAAGTGGTTCTTCATTAGCGGTGCCTCTGCTTAAGTCGTATATAAGTATTCGTCGACCACGGTCTCGAGTCTACTGCGTTTAAGGTCATAGAGAAAAAGGAACTGCTGCGGTGGCCACCTGTGGATTCTCCTCTGGGAATTGGTATATTGTGTGCGTTTATCGATCCGATCGACGGTGGCTGAATACCTCAATGCACTGCTCCTAAAGGCAGCTCAACTCATCTTCGATCCCGGCATTTTTCATATGTGGCACAGTGTGAGGGTGATCAATGTGCAATTGACCAGTGTGATCAGTCTGTAATGGTATCCGTAAAAAGCAGCCTCCAAATAAACGCCTTTCCCAACGCTAGTTCCCCCTGTTGTACACACGCCTCTATACACGTCTCTATACACCTCCAACAAGCCGGGCTGCCAACAACGGCAGTTTCCCCTTCACCCAGCCCCTCCATAGCATCATGTCTAACCGTCCGTAAGATCGGCCTGCTTCTGCAGCACTCTCGAGTGCCGGTCCACCTCCTCGATGATGCTCTTGATGCCCATCTTCTCGCAGTCGATGTTCATTTCTTTTCCGTCCTCTGTAGCACAACACGTTAGCCATCGTTCTTTCTTCAGCCCCCGTCATTCCCCGTCTTTCTCCTGCTTCCTCGTCCTTTCAGTTCCTTTCCGTCTCCCTCTCTTCTACGTTGTCTGTCATCCTACCCCAGACTCCTCGCCTCTAGTTCTCTCCCCCGTCCAGCTCCTGTTCTCTGTTGGTGTGGTAAAGGGGGGCAAAACATACTAAACTTCAAGTGAAGCATACTCGGCTCCGCGCTCGTCCGCGGCAGGAGCGTGGTCTGGATGTTGAGCCCCTGCTGGCGGGCGTTGGGCGGGAGGAAGGTGAGGAAGAGTCGTGCCGCTTTCGCCTGTTTGCTGAAGGGGTTGAACTTTGTGTTCACCTCTGTTAGGAAGCGGGAGATCATCTTGGGCGGCTTTTGTGTGTTGCGACAACGGCGACGAGTTCGGGGAGTGTGTTAGTTTGCAAGTCGAGAGTGCGAGACGGGATTTGCCGCGAATTAAAAAGGTTAAGAAGTGTCGCCGCGATGCGATTGTTGAAGTGGGGTCCGTGCGGCGGAAGCTGCCGAGCTCAGGAGAGCTTGTTGGAAGCTGGCCAATGAGATGACATGGAGAAAGTGACGTCGCCAAACGGTTTACACGTCTCCTGTATCAAGACGCCAGCTTTCCCTTTTGACCTTTTCACATCCCTGACGTAAACGCAACACCAGACTAATACACCACAAGATGTCCTTCGAATCCCTCCAAGACCGCCTCTCGGCCCTGCAAGAAACGACCTCCCAGCTCTCGACCCTCATCACCCGCCTCTCCTCCCTCAAGTTCCAACCCGGCTCCGTGCCCCTCGACTCGTCCCCCGAGCACGACAACGTCGCGACCGAGCTCAGCTCCGAAATCTCCAGCATCCTCCGCGAGGAGGAAGAAGACCTCGAGCTACTGTCGGAAGAGATCGCCGACTTGCGGTCCGGCCGCCCCGGCAGCGAGGCGCAGCACGTCAAAGCTCGACTTGAAGATGGAGTGCGCCGGCTAGAAGGAGAATTAAGAAGCTTGAGGGTCGCGTTCCGCAAGGCGCAGATCACGGCCAGGAAAAACCTTGAGGACGCGCAGCGGCTGGAACGGAGGCTGCTGCTGGCGAGTTACTCGGCCGTCGCCGCATCTGCTGCATCCGCCCCCTCGTCATCAGGGGCGAGTAGTCCCAAGCCGCCCCAGCACACGAGCCTCTTCCCACCCGGGTACAGGCTGAAGAACAAGTCCAAACCGGCCGACGAGAAAGAATCCCTGCTCAACGCCTCGGGCTCCGTCACCTCGGCCCTGCGGCGCACGCACGCGCTCATCTCGTCGGAGCTGTCGCGGTCGCACTTCGCGCAGCAGACGCTTGTGGAGAGTACGGCGGCGCTCGAGAGCCTGCAGCAGAACTACGCCGGCCTGGACGATCTGCTGCAGAGCAGCAGGGACCTGCTGGGGACGCTGCTGACGAGCAACAAGAGCGACACGTGGTACCTCGAGACGGCGTTTTACATGCTCGTTGCCACGCTGGGTTGGTTGGTTTTTAGGAGGTGGGTGTACGGGCCCGCCTGGTGGCTTGTTTGGCTGCCGCTTAGGACGGTGTGGGGCACGGGTAGGGGGGCGGTTGGATTGCTTGCTGCTGGAGGGGGTGGGAAGGCGGCGGTGGAGGTGGGGGATGAGAAGGGGACGGATGGGGTGAGGGTTGGGGGGATGGATGAGCAAGGGAGGATACTGGTGCCTACTGTTCGGACGGGACAGGAGGTGAAAGAGAAGGTGAAGGGAGGGGAGGACTCGATGGTCGAGAAGGTTGGGAAGATGGTGGATGAGATTGAATTGCAGGTCGGTAATAAACAAGGCGAAGAGCTTGATATGGAAGAAGAAGCCCAGGAAGCGGCAAAGAACAAGAGCGAAGGCGAGGACGAGCGTAACCCCATGAAGAGGATGTGGGAGGAGGACAAGGAGGCTCTAAAAGAAGCTGCACAAGAGGCACAGATCAGGGATGAGCTCTAGCCATGGTCGACAACTGCTCATAGTGTATCAAACCTTAAGTTACATAACTTTGCTTGGTTGAACGTGGTTCACGTAAGGACCATGAATGAACAGTGATACAAATTTCTTTGTCTGTATCTAGTCCGACTGACTATCTTGAGGCGGCAATAATCTAGCCCATTCTAACATGCCGCCATCTCGAAATGCATTGCCCACATGTGCCCAAAATCCCAATGCTATCTATGCCGGGTATTCCTTTTCATGCCCTCCCCAAAACTCCAAAATGCTCGACCATCAAAACAAGTTAAACATAAGAAAAAATACGTCGCCCGTCCCTCATCGGGTCTGTAATCACCCCCTCCCCTCCGCATCCCCAAACTTACTCGCAAAGCTTTTCCCCGCAAACAACATGACAAACTTGGGCAGCACCCCGGCCTTCTTCCTATGATGATGCTCGTGATCACCATCCTCCTCCTCATCTCTAACCCTCACCGACTCGAGCGCCCCGCTCGTCATCGGCCGCGGCCCAAGGGACGCCCTCTTCTTGTGCCTCCTGTACTGCCGGACGGTGGTAGCATTCGACGTCGGCGTCGCCGGGCGGCCGGTGCTGCACCACCCCTTCTCCGAGGACGAGCCGGCCGGGTCCCAGACGTGCTGCAGAGGCATACTGAAGCGCCTGTTGGGCTTGGCTTCGTGGAAACCCAGCCAGCCGGCTGTCGAGGGGCTGAAGTCGACGCCGCGCTGGGGTGAGAGGGTTGGTGGGGAGGAGGGGAGGGGGGCGATTGTGTCGACGGAGTCCCGGGTGGGATCGATGGTGTCGACTGAGTTCCGGGTTTGGTGGACGGAGGGAGGGTCGATCGTGTCAACCGAGTCACGCGGGAGGATGGCGCTGTGGTGAGAGAGGGAGGACATGGAGGAGCGCGGTGAGAGGCTGTGCTCTGATGGGGCTGCTGGCGAGAAAGCTGTTCGGAGAGAGAAGGGTGTTGGGATGGAGAAGGGGTCGCGCCGGGGCGTGTGAGGTGGGAGTGGTGTACGGTCGTAGTACTCCTCGGTTTCCTCGTCGGTGGATTTCGCGGCCATCTCCGACAGTTGGTTAAAAGGATTCTGAATCTCTCTGGACGGGGTAATCGGTGTAGCCGGTCGTACGAACTCCTCTGCTTCCTGCTGTTCGTTGAAAAAGTCTTGGGCCCGGGTCTCAGCTCCGGAGTCATCGATAGACATTGTTGCCTCATCATCGTAAGGATGCGAGTGTTCATCTGAATCAGATGCTCCTGGCGAGGTGTGATCAGGCCGTTGCAACCAGTCCGCTACTGCTGGCGCGAAGAGTGACGGGAGACCACCCGAGACAGAGCGACCACGCGAGGTGCTAAGTGCTACAACAGCATCGGCGTCGAGGTTGGCAGATGATGTTTCGTCCTGGTGAAGTTCTTCATGGCCAGGGAGGACATACTGGCTGTGTGACTCGAGGAGTCCCTCGTCGTCAACCTCGAGGTCTACCAGATTACTATCCGTCTCGGGAGGCAACTCTGCGTGCTTTGAGTCGCTCCAGCGCACAACCTCCGGCGTCGTGAGCTCGGATGACAGCTGTTCGGTTGAGATGTCGAGCTCATAGACTGACTTCGCAGGCTTTGATGAGTCCGGAGTTTCCGCCCTGGCTTCCACGGGCATCGGGTCCTTGTCTATCACGGCTTCTTCGACTTCCTCGACATCCTCCGCTCGACCACCCTCATCATCCGCCTGACTATCAGGAGGAAGCTGTGCGTGTCCTGAGCCTGGTGTCTCAAGGCTCTCTACAACGATGCTTCCAGATGAAGGTGCTTCAAGACCGTCGACGTCAGCAATCTCGTCTTCCCCTTGCTCGCGGAAATAGAAGAGCTCATGGTCCACCGAGCTTCCGATGGCGTAACCCTCATATTCCTCGGTACCGGTGACGTCTTGCTCGGGGACTGTAAGGCCTTGTTCTGGGCTTGGAGGTGAGGATAGCTCCTGCACTGCGGCCTCTCCTGGCGGGCCAGCACTGGCTTGTGATGGCTCGATAGGCGTGCAACCAGCACCATTGTCTTGTGCCTGGATGGGAACGTGCTCGTCGTGATCTTCGACCTCCGCGGTGGATCCCTCTTGGTGGACTTGGGGGGCGGCCGGCCCCTGGGAGCCTGGCAGAACAGGCTCCCGGACGATGTCTGCCGTGAAAGCAGGTTCCACTCCACCAGCGTCTTCACGCACTTCGTCCTCATCCTGCTCCATCAAGTAGAACAGCTCGTGGTCCACACTGCTCTCGATGTCATAAACTGCTTCGTAGCCATCATTGAGGACCTCTTCCTCGATAACTCTTGCGGCCTTTTCTGGCGACGCAGCTGGTATTGACGCAGGCTCAGCTTCTGCCATGTCCAAAGGACGAACATTGTTGTAGGATGTGTCGTCCTCCATGAGGCCGTATGCGATGTCCGCGTTGTGCCTTTGCAGCTGCTCTGCCATCGTGATGTCGTCTACCCTCAGGACAGCCTCGTTAGGCTCGACCCCCTGGGCAGCTGGCAGCTGCTCGGTCGAAGGATCTGGAATAATGGCCTCCGGGTTGATATTCTCCTTGACAGGTGCTTCGTCGACACCGACATCTTCCCGCTGGTGCTTAGTGAAGAAGAACACGTGGTCAACCATGCTTTCGATGTCGTAGGCCGCCTCATCCCCATCGCCGACTACCTCTTCTTCGGCAACAGTCAAGGCCTGTTCTGGAGATGATGTTGATGAAGCGGACTCTGGAGCAGACCCTTCCTCTGAAGTTGGACGTGAGACACCGTGCGAGGCCTTGCTTTCAAGGGAGTGCGCCTGAACTCGCCCAACCGTCGGGGAACCCTCAGCCTCCGGGGAAGCAGCGTTTGCCCGGTTCTCAGAGAGCGACGGCATTTGTGCTGCAAGTGGACTTGGAACGTCCGTCTGCAATACGAAGCTCGCCGTGGCAGTCGCTTCGGCCTCACTGGCCACGGCTTGCTGCTCGACCTCCTCTTCCTCCTGGTCGCCCGTGTAGAATAACTCGTGGCCCACGAAACTCTCAATGTCATACACGGCTTCGTAGATGTCGGAATTATCGTCCTTCGCAACAACAGGAACCTGTGCTGACAACGGAGGAGGAGACGCAGCGATTTCTTCAATTGCCACTTCTCCTGCAGGATCAACACTTTCGTCCGAGATTTCAGTCTGCTCTGGGTCGTATGGGACATTCGCGGCTTGCGGTTCTGGTTGTGGTTGGTCGACCCCGGCGGTGTCTTGAGACTCTGGGTATGCATCCCCTACCAGCATCTCGGAGAAAGTTGGTAGGCTCCCCGTTGAGTCTGAGACGACGGCTTCTGGGACGTAGCTCGTCGAGGATGTTGCTTGAACTTCGTCGACTGTGTCTTCCTCGTCCTCTTCGTCCTCCTCTGGTGCGTTGCAGTAAAAGACTGCAAGGTTCACCATACTCTCGATGTCATCGCCTGACCCATACCCATCGTCGACAACCTCTTCGACGAGGGCTTGCGGCGATGGCCGAGACGAAGTGGGTTCCGCTGATGCTTCCGCCCCTGAAGGATGGCCTCGTTCCTCCAGTGCTTCGGTTTGTGTACAGCCACCTGCGACATCTACGGCCTGTGTCTGAGCTCGCTCAAAGGTGGCGAAATCCTCAGCCTCCAGATCGCCATCGCTTTGGGGTGTCTCTGGCGATGGTCGCTCCTCCACGGCAGTCGGGGTCGCGGAGAGCGTCTCTGAGACGTCGCTCGCGGTGGTAGACGTATCCGACTCCTCGCCAGCGTCCTGCTGATTGAGGTAGTACATCTCATGGTCCACGTTATCCTCAAGGAACAAATCCGCCTCGTCGTCGTCCTCAACTTCGACATTCTCGGCGACATCCACCAGTGTGCTTGCTAGCGATGGTGATGGAGGTGAGGGGACGGCTGCGTCTACCGAAGAAGCCCCTTCGCGTGATGTCTCAATGTGGGTGACCCAGTCTATCCTATCTGTCGTTGCAGGCATCTCCAGGTGCTCATCCAGTTCGGTGGTGTGTTCATGCTCCCGATCCCGTTTCCTTCCCCGTACCTCAGGGGCAAAGGCAACATCCACAGGCCCCGAGCTGCAGTTCCCGATAGACGCCTCGGTCGGCGTGACATGCTCCTGCTCGTTTTCGGAATCCTGCTCATGTTGTTCCGCACCAGCTCCGTCGGTAACGAGACTGCCGTGCTGGGCCTCTTCATTTTGAGCGCCGATATCAACCATGGCGTCGCTGAATGACTGCAGTTGGAGCGATAGCGTCTCGTGCAGTGCTTCAGGATCTTCCATGACCTCGATCGGCGCCTCGTCGAAAGACATCCCCTTCTCCTCGACCAAAGACTCGTTCTCCTCAACCAATGCATTGGACTCGAGCTCCAAATCCACTTCGTCTTCCCGAGCCTCAGGGGAATCCGGCACCTTAGTTTCTACCGGATCCATCACCTCCCTCCGAGACACAACACTCAACTCGGGCGTATCCTCACCTTCGCTCCTCCCACCCTCCGACTCTTCAAAATGCTCCCCAACATCTACCACGCGATCTGCCAAATGGAAAGAAAATGATACGTCGTCCATGTAGCTCGAGTCCATGTCCTCGCCATAACCCCAGCTGCTTCGGACAGCGCCCAGCGTAGGCGACGAGGGCAGCTCGACCATGGATGCTTCGGCTACCTCGAGCTCGGCTTCGGAGAGGAAGCTGTACTCCATGAAGGAGGACGGTTCGATGGGGTCCCTTGAGGTGGTGTCGGCCGCCAGGAGTTGGGACAGGGGCTCAGAGGCGGGGATGTTGAGGTCGGAACTCTCTGCGGTCCTGACGTTGTGGTCATTGGTGTCCAAGGGAGCCTTATATGACACTGTGACTCTGAGATCCCTGACTGTATACGTGGAATCAGGGCGATGTGCTGGCTGGACGTCATGGACCTCAGGTGTGTCGTGGCCGTCCTCCTCTGAAACCCCATCTTTGGCATACTCCAGAGGCAGCACGCCTTCATTCAGCACAGTCTGCGTCCGCATCATGGTTGGTGTCATGATTACGCTGTATCTGGGCGAGGAGCCGGCGCCGGAGCTCAGGGGGGGCGTAGACGGGGCGGTGGCCGTCGCTTGCTCGTCTTCGGCGCCCAGAGCTTGTCGCTGTTGCCCGTTGTCGTCGGCTTGGAAGCAGTCAACTCTGCCATCAACAGCAGACGGGGTCAAACTGTTGCACACTAAGATATCCTCCGGGTCCGGCAGCGCAAGTGAGTCCCTAGACAGGGTGATAGGTGGAGCAAGCTCAAGCTTCGAGGCCGTTGTGGTGGCGGTCGTCTCTTCCGTCGTAGAGTAACCCGTCGATGTGGCAGCAGGTTGCATCTCCGGCGCAAGACCAAACAGAGTGTTCCTGCGAGAAGCTGCCGCACAGTACTTCGTCGGCATGAGGGGGAAGGCCCGCGAGCCAGACGCATCTGAAACAACGCTGCTCTGCCTCGAGTGGTGAACGGGACGGTTGCTCGTGGCCCTGCCGTCCGAAAGCGTAGTCACCGACCGGTTGAGCAAGAAAAACTGGCGGCGTGGTGATGTCGTGACAGACGTCTCGCTCCCAGCTGGAGCATCGTCTGCCTGACCAGCCCTGGCTTTGTTGCGGTATGGATAGGCTTCCGCAGCGCTGTCCACGGCCGTGCTGTCCATGACAGTTTCCACCTTCGGCCGGATGTCAATGTCAGTGGTATTCAAGGCTTCCCGGACGGACCAGGACGGAGAGTTCAGTTCCAGCTGTCTTAGCTCCATGTCGCTCGCCAGGCTGATCTTGTCGTCTATGACGTCTCGCGCATGCTGTATCTGACGCTCCAAACTCATCATGCAGGCATCGGCATCTTCGGGTTCCGGGTAGTAGAAGACCCTGCGCAGGTGGTCGTACACCGGTCCGTGGTTGTTCGTTACTCGCAGGTCGATCGTAACGACGTCATCCGCCCTGTCGCCGTGTGCGCCCTCGCTCGAAGCCCCTGTGCCTGCTAGAGTCGACTGGACGGATGCCGATATGCTCCGGAATAGTTGCTCGGCAAGGGCGAGGGTGAGAGGTTCGTCCTGGTCGCTATAGATCTTCAGTTCTCGGGCTGGTAGCAGTGTGTGACTAGTTAAAAATAGCCTAATGGTATAGCCGGGACCACTCTCAGAGGAGAGCGACGCCTTCGCAAACGGCGATAGCGGTGGCGACGGAGGCATGGCTCCGGCCCCAGAGTCGTGAGAGCTCACGAAGCCCTCGACTATTTTGCCCGTCGCGGCGACGACTTGCTTCGTGAAGTTGACGGTCAGGGGTTGCTTCTGGTACGACCTGAACGTCCTCTCCCTCCACGGAGTACCTCTCCTCAGTATTCGAAAGGTAATCCCGTATCTCTGTCGCTTCGGTGCGTTGGTCACTTCATCACCGCGGCCGTCGAGTGCCCCCGCGTCCTTCCGGGTGAGGAGGTCGGCGCAGTGCTCCTCTATGTGTCGCAGTACCCCATCGCAAACGTCGTCCGTAACATGGAAGTGCGCCGAGCTGCCGTAGCTCTGGTTGTACTGCGACCGGATGACGGGATCGGTGAAGCTGACGGAGACCTCGACGGAGAGAGGTGGGCTCGTGCTGGCGGAAGTGGCTACTATGGGCGACAGAATCCCAGCAGCATAAGGACTCCCCTCCCGTTTTGATAGAATATACATGGTGGTGCCCGGCTCTTGCTTCCTCCATGGCAAAGGAGGAGTGCGATCGTGCCTTCCATCCCACCACGTCATATTCCTGGCTCGTTCAAATTTGTATCTTTGGCTAGAGGCTATTTAGCGCTCATCATAAATGCCATTCCAGGAGGCTAAACGAGATACCGGCTCGCAAAAGTTGAAGATTTTGAAAAGTAAACAAAAGTGCTCAGACTTGGGCTCTTTTTTCAATTAAAAGTCCAGAAACTCACGCGAGCAACAACCGCAAAACCGAGTAGCCGGGTATATATGGAGCAAATCAAGACAACTATTCTTGACACTGCTGGGTCCGCCCAGCAACGAAAACGGTCGCACCAAGGTTATGGATAGTAACGGCGCTGTCATGGCATGACACGTAGGGGGACCGGTTTTCGTGTCAGGCCACTTGACGCGATCCCTCGCCCTATTAGTCCCTATTCGTGGCCCGATTGTTTTTGTTCCGTTGGGCCTTAAAGTCAAGCTGACTGGCCTAATCGTATGAAACACAATGCTCAGCGCAATTGTCAGATCTCGATCGATCGAGCTGTCAATTGCAGGGTCAAGGCAGCACTTGGATGTCCTTGGTGATGCATCCTTGCGTGCCACGATGCCGAAAGCCTAGCTCCCGGCCGTGGCTCCACGGTTCTCCACGCCAAGGGTTGGACTTGAGTCGTAGGGTCCATAAGATCTGGGAAAGCCACTGACGCTTCTCCTAGATGCCTGACAGCGACAAAGTCACCACTGCGGTAATGCATGGGGCCTCACAGTATAAGTCTCGATAGCTAGTTAAGGTGGAATCAGGCGCGTTACCAAATTGATGTTCTGACGTGCCAAACGACAGTAATGCTAAGTCTGTAAGAAGTAAAGTCAACGACGAATACATGTATCCCCTTCCACTCCTAGAAGCGCATTTGGACGAACCGGCAACCCTATCATTATGGTAGTAGCCTCAGCATAAGAGGCGGTGTAGACGGCAAGGCCGCAGGGCAGTGAGAATAAAAGCAACTTCAAGACCGGTTAGCCTCAACATCGCCGCCAGTAGAACTAGGGTCGCTCTTCGAGGTTCTCATCTGTCTTATCCGCTCTCTCAGCTCCCTCTCCCGCCGCTCGTTGGCCAGCTGCTCCGCCATCTTGTTCTGTTTTCCCTCGTCAGTTTCTCATCTTTACAAGGGTTGATCATAGGAAGGGGAAAACGAACTATCCCTCACCTGTCTTTCAGGCAATCCCCCTTTCTCGCGCGGGGGGCTCCCCGACGCTCTTCTCGGTCGTCTAACTTCGGCCCCGGAATCGTCAGCTCCTCTCGCACTAGCAGAGTCTGAAGAATGGAAACTGGATGACGAGTTGCGGCGTCTCCTCCCGCTGTCCCCCCCTCCTCTACCGCCTCTTCCTCCCCGTCCGCGCCGCGGGCGCGACGGGGACCGACTCAGTCGGCTAGACCTGCTGCGTGAGCGTCGACGGGGAAGAACGTCTCTTCTGCGAGGTGTGCTGTATCCGCTTGACCCACTACGGCTCCTGCTCGATCGACGGCCCTTGACTGCGCGGCGCGGTGTGCGAGAATGGGATCGTGATCGCGAGCGGCTGGATGATGGGGACGGTGAGCGGGAGTAGGATGACGATCGACTGCGGGAGGAGGAGTAGCGCCTGCGCTTCCGGGCGGGAGAGACTCGGTCTGATGACACGGACCGGCTGCGACCGCCGCGCCGCCGCGGGCTTCTCGATCGTTTGCGCCCACCTCGCACAGGTGATGCTCCTCTCCTCCGTGGTGGCGGACTCCTCGACCTGGAACCCGACCTGCGGCTGTCGACGCTCACACTCCTCGACCTCGATCGTGACGAGCCCGAGTCGACAGATCGTGACCTCGACCTCGACCGTGTAGCCGACCTCGTCCTCCTCCTCCTCCGATCGTCCACCCGCCCACCACGTCTAGGAGGCGACGCCCCCCTCGCAGGCGGTACATATATGTCTCCCCTGCCACCATACGGGTCCCTCCCACCCCTTCTACCGCCACGCTCCGGTGGCGGGCCTCTGTAGCCCCTGGGAGAAGGTGACCTCCCACCTCCACCACCGCCTCTCCCAAACCCGCCCCGCCCTCGACCGAAATCGCGATCATCTCTCCTCCCTCCCCGCCAGGAGTCGCCCCCTCTGCCACCCCGTCCTCGTCCCCCTCTGTCGCGGCGTTCCATTTCTTCGCGTCGGAGGCGGGCTTCTTCTGCCGCTTTTTCGGCTTCAATCTGTAGCCCCCATCAGTTAACCAATGCCACCCATGTATATCGGATGTTATTGGGGCAACACACCTTCTCCTGTATAAGCTCCAGCTTCTTCGCCTCGAGCAGCTCCTTAGGCACGCCCTGGGGACTAGTCTGGGCACTCAGCAGGAGGGTCCACAGCTCCTTGCAGAACGGGGCCGTGTCCTTGTCCAGGAAGCCGGTGAGTTGGATCTGGAGACCTTTTATATCTGGCTGTTGGTGTTGTTAGCAATTGGTTCCTCTCGTGGCTTCGGTGGGGGGATGGATGGCAGGAGCAGACGGTGACTGACGTTTCGTGTAGTCTCGATGAGGTTGAATATGAGCTCGATGACGACGTCGTCCTCTGTGCCGAGGATTTCGGTGACTTTGCCTGCTATCCATCTTCGGTACTGGTCAGCATGAAGCTCCAATGTGCGGAGGGGTTATGCTGGAAGCTCGGGAACGGGTTGGGGACGTACTTCTTCATGACCTGCAGGTTGACCTTGGTCATGTCGACCTTCTGGTTGAACTCCGGAGGAAACTTTGTCGTCTTGAGCAGACGAGCATCTACGCCAGTGGCCATGATTGCGGATTGTCGTGGCGCCGCCGAAAGGGGTGCGTAGAAGCTTCAGCAAACAATATTGGACCTTGCGGGAGCTAAAGATTGGTGAGGATGGAAGATGATGGCACGCCCAGCCATACCTTATGCTTTTATGCAGGTTCACGTTCAATGGCAACGGAGGTGGGCCTCAGCGCACGGGCCGTTCCCGTGTGCAATTCGAGGAAGGAACGACCATGGCAAAAGGTCAGTGTGAATGGCATAGTGAATGCACTAATAATAAATGGTGAAGTGCAGAGGGCCTTGATAGTGTCCACGAGCCGTCTCATTATTAAACAATCTTCTACAGGAAAAGTCATCAAAAGGAAGTCATCCAGGGGTATCTCGCCCAGGTATCTTGAAGACGCCTCCTCCGTCGCCCGAATACCGTCAAAACCATGCCATGCAACTCCAGTGAAGCAGAGAAATGAAGAACACCCGTGATAGCCACCGACTCCTTCCACAGCCACCGTTCGTTAGACACCCCTTTTCCATGTCCAACAGGTAATATCTTGCATAAGACATGAGGGACCCTCAACACCACCTGGCAAACCAGGCTTTCCAAGCCCCAAATATCACCAACCCCCCCATTATAGCCACACCTCCCCATATCAGGTAGCAAGGCACCTAAAAAGCATCCTCAAACGGACAATCAACGCTGTCATGCCCATCCCTCTCGCAAAGAGCGCACCACTTGCTCGCATCCTCAACCCCGCTCTCCTTACCGGCCACCGGACCAGACTCCATCGGATTCGGCAGAATCTTGACCTCGGGCGGCACCACAGGCGCCGGCGTCGCCTTAGCCTTCATAGGCGACAAGGGCGCAGGCTTGATGCTCTCATCGTTCATATTAGGGATAGTCAAGCTCTTCAGCCCCTCGCGGACAACATCCCTTCCCGTCTTGGCGGCAGCAGGCTCCTCCTCCTTAGGGATCGTCCCGTTCTGGTCGGCGTTGGGACCAAACATCTTCGTGCAGGTGAGGACGTCGTGGCCCGCCGTCTCACATATCTCGCACCAGAGGGTACTATTCTCGGTCGCGGTGCTGTAGGCGTCGCTCTCGGGCATCGTGTCCAGCGTGGCGCCTCTACTATGACGCATACCACCGCGGGCCACGACGTTGTGCTGCGACAACTCAGGGCTGCGGGGCGACATGACTACTGTGCCGCGCGAGTCGCGGAGCGAGCTGCGTTGATTGTTGCTGCTGCCGACCGTCATGACGCTGCCGCGGTTGTTCAGGGCGCCGGCGTTACCGGATCCCCGGCGGAGGGTCTCGAGTTCTCGCTCCAGCTCCTCCTCGCGGGCGGACTTGGTGTTGAGGATGTTGCGCAGATCGGCTAGCTCGCGCTCGAGCTTCTCGCGGGCGAGGCGGTCTTCGAAGGATTGCGACTGGGCACGCTTCTTGTCCTCGCTTCCGGGAACAGAGTCCCTGCTCAAAGAATGGATGATGGCTTTAAGACCTCTAATCTCATCCTCTTTTTGCTCCAGATCCTTCGAGGCAGTGTTCTTGTTCCCGTTCGGACTGCCGTTTATAGCGGCCTGGGCCTTTTCGCGCTCCCGTCGTAGCTCGGACCTGGTTCGCTCCACCTCGCCCCGCAGGAACTCGACTTCGCCTCTTGCCTCTGCTTCACCGCGTCGTGCGTCCTCGAGGCCCTCTTCGAGCTCCTGGACCAGTTCCTCCAGCTGCTTGAGCTGGGACGCCACATTATCCACGTCGGCAGTGCGGTCCTGTAGCTCATGAACCTCCTGCGTGAGCTCCTCTATCCGCTTCTCGTACACACGCTCCGTTTCCGTGCTTGCCATCTCAAGCGTATCAATAGTGCTCCTAAAGTCAGCACGGTGGGCGTCGAATTCGGCCGTCAACATGGCGATCTTGTCGTTCTTCTCCCTTAGCAGTGCCCGGAGCGATGCGGCATCCTTATCTTCGTCGCTACCCCCGCGTCCCTGTTGCAGCTGCAAGGCGTCCTGGTTGTCGATCAGACCAGAGAGCTCCGACAGGTTGCTCTCCATCTCGGCCAGGGCCGAGGCCTGCTCCCGTAATTGGCGGTTGCGGTCCTCCAGCTCGGCCTTTAACCGCTCCACTTCTTCGTCATTGGCGTTATTCGTCGCTCGCGAGGCTGGTCGGAAATGGCCAACATTGTCCGCGCGTGATGCAGCTCGCGAGGTTGGTCGGGTTTTCTGGCTGAACGACGAGACCGAGCCGATACTACCGTTAGTCTTCGTGCGCTGCACTCCGACGGGAGTCGTCTCGTCGTCCGTGAGGGAAGAGGGTGTATTGCTTGACGTGATGTTGCCCAGGGCCGAGGCACTGCGCGGTCCGATGCTAGCTTTCCGCTGGCGGCTTGGGCCGAGCTTGCTGGGGTCCCCGGCCGTCCCGCGGACGCTCTGAGCAAACTTGTGGGTTGTCGGGCTTCCGTATCTGGTCGGCACCTTGGGGCCCGGCGTGGCTATCGAGGGACGCGGTGTCCCGAGCTGGAGGCGACGAACCGGGGACTCCGGTCTTGGTAGCGACTGGCGCGGCGGGCGCTTACCCATTGGCGACGGCGCGCGACCTGGTCCGACAGATTGGCTGAATGACTGGCCGAGCTTAGTTAGTGATGGTGTTGGGGGTGTGAAGTTTGTCGAGTTCTGACTTGCAACCTTTAATCCTCCGGGTTGCATATTAGGTGTAAGTGAAAGCGGGCTGTTGTTGGAAGCTGGCGAGGTCTTCTTTTGAGCTTTCGATAGGGGCAGGAAGATTCCCGCGCCCGGTTGCGACGTCGCGAAGTAGAATACTCTGTACGAAAACGCCAGTTAGTAGTTGTAATAAGCCGGAGAGGACCCTGGGCCTTCATCTTACCCGTCCACGTCACCACTGTTCTTCCCGCGTTGTGCAAACTCGGGCTGCAGGTCGACGCCGACAAAAGTGCCCTTGCGACCGTTGACGGAGCCAATGAAGCGCACGGTGCCTTGCATGTTGCCGGGCACCTCAACCGTGTCGCCGATACCAAGGCCGTCGCCGGCGCCAGGCCTTCCGGGAGTTAGTGGCGGCGGCATCTTGTCGTTCGTCAGGACTGAGCTTGCATAGGCCTCAGTGTCATCGGGGATGGAGGCGAGCGAGTTCTGGGTGAGGGCGGGAAAAGATGCTTTGCGCGACAGCGACGGAGGGGCGAGACGCGACGATACGGAGGAATGCGAGGAATACAGTTGATTTAGGTTTGGAGTAGATGCTGTAGCGAGTCCAAAGCCAGGACCTTTGCGGCGTGAGAGGGTATGTCGTGTGGTGGTGTTGTAGGTTGTTGATGTTGTTGTTGTGGAAGTCATGTTGAAAAAGGGATCCAGCAGGCCAAGGCGCTGCAAAAACAGAGGGACCTCCGTGGTGTGGATGCACCTGTGGAATGCGGTAATGCGGTAATGAACGAGAGGCTAGCAGTGTCTCATTGTTTACGGTGGGGGTTGGCTTGTGACACACTCCACACCTTCACGGACAGTGGCAGCGAATGAGATGGTGTCTTTGTTTCCTGTCCAACAAAGCTTCAGACCCTTGGGTTAACGGGATGCTTTAAGCTGAGGTGTGACAGGTATGGCCTTGACAAGTGGTGGAGAGAGCTGACGAGATGAGCATCTGAGGGAGGTACATCCAAGATAGGGGGCCAACCTAGAGGAGACCAGGTAAAAAGATTGGGCAAAAAGGGGTACCTGGTATTGCATGAACCGACGGGACGGCTGCAGCTGCCGGTGCACCAAGTCGGATCGGATCGAACTGGGGAAGCAGCACCCGGGATGTCCAGTTTCGCACAAAGAGAAAAGGCACGATGCGGGAAGAGAATCAACCAAGAGATGTTGCTGAAAGAATGGAATGGAGGGGATGAGCACTACGGGATATGAGCCACCTAAAAAGCAATTCAAAGTGACAAGCGACTTTCTCCCGAATTCCCCAGCAACGAGATGACAAGGTAGCTTTTAACTGTGACAGCCGCAACTGGTCAGCAAATGGTGGCTGTAAAAAAGACCTTGATGCAATTTACCAGGCGGTACGATGAGCTGGCATGTCGCTGGACCTGCTGTTCATGGCGGTGAGTGGTGAGAAGCCGCCTGCAACCTGCAAGCGAGTGGATATGCCCCGTCTCTTCCGTCTTTCAATCTCCTGCCGCCACAGAGTTGTCGAAAAAAACAAACCCAGTTGTAAGTCAACAAAGCGGCAAAATGACACAGGTTGAAGCCAGAGCTGCTTCCAACATGTCATTTGAGCCAGCAGAATGACAAGCAGCCAGCCTGTCGTTCGCAGATACTTATTGGGTAGCTACAAGACCCTTGACCAATGTTGTAAGGTTGTTGGAGTGTTTCCAGGCGCAAGTCGGTGTAAGTCTCTGTCCATCAATGGTATGCCGTTCTGGTAAAATGAGAGGTATTCAGGAGCTCTTCTCACACACTACGCTCCTCTTGCAAAAGACAGCGACAGTCTGGCGGTGAGTGAGATGCCATCTCTTTTCCAGAAGACATATCCCATCTCAAACAGTTCTTTTTTTATTTATTTAATGTGAACCCCTTGCCCCTTGCAGCACCCCTAGCTTAGCCTGGGGAAATATGCCGCTAGATTGCATTGGCCATTCTTGAAGCTTCATGAGATCATCCCGTTAATCGACAGAATGCAAGACAACACCTGGATGATGAGCTATCAAACCAATGCTTCACTTGGACCTCGGACAGCACATTTTGAACCCTAAGTCATTGCTCTCGCCGACGTCGTCTGTCAAGCTTGGCCATCAGTCTTAGCCAGCACGTGCAGGTTGCCGTGACGGCATGACGACGAGACGACGAATGCCTCAAAACCTGAATACGGTTATGGGACGCGGGGGTGCTGCCACCAAAAAGAAGGCAGCCCTTGAGATCCATATGAAATACGTCGTCATATGAGAGCTGCTCATGACAGCAGCCGCTACCTATCTTTGCACACTCTCTGGCACTGGGCTCGAGAGTCACACCCAATGACGAGGACGTCATAGCTGGATCATGAATCCATGTCTCTGAAAGTGTCAACGGCCCGCTGAGCGTGACTCGAACACAAGCACGGGGCATCGGCCGAACCTTCTTCAGCGCACACAGCGACCCAGCTGCCTCAAGAACCCCTGCACTTATTATAGCGGGCTCACCAATGGTCCGCCTAAACTGTGGCTTCAGCACCCAATGGGATGCTTCCGTGTGAGCCGTCCTAGCGTATTCAATTGCCTGGTGACTCCACGAAGAGACGGGAGGCTGTGAGGTCGAGTGGAGACCCGATGGAATTCCCCAATGTTCATCTGTCAAACGGGACTCGCTCCATCCAATGTGTTCTCAGCTGGGCTGTAGGCTTCAACCTCGATCCATTCTCCACTGCCATTGACTGGCTCATCGCACACCAACTGCTACTCCAGTTCCTCCCACGAGGCAGACACTTTCCGTCCCACGCACAGGTCATCCCAATTCACGAATTGCACGCCTGCTTTTGCCTCTCGCTAAGCCCACTGGTTCCCTCGCCTTGCCCTGTAGCTCATTAAAAAGGTCACCATGGCTCCCAGGACCGAAGGCAGCCATAAGAGAGCTCGGGTATGTTTTTGACATCTTCACTTTATCCATGTGGATGCCTTCTGGACTCGAGATGTCGTCGCAAAAGCGCATGTTCGGCAAGCTAACCCGCATGCTGCAGGGCTCGCCCGAACGAGACGTCGACTCATTCAAGAAACCGCGCCGGTCCGAACGCCTCTCGCAGAGACCCGGCGACGATGGCGAGCTGCAGAAGACGCCCATCAGCAACAAACATAACCTGCCGTCTCCGGTGACCCATCTCACGAACGAGTCGACCGATGTCCTGAAGGAGGGGACCGCCACCCCGCCTGGCGGAGGTCACAGCCAGATCGAACACCGCAACGGCGATGACGTCTACTCCCAGCGCAACCCTCTCTCCTCGCCGCCCGGAGACACACAGGCCTTCAGCCAGTTTGTCGAGTCGCAAGCTGCATTGTCTGATGAGGTACAAGACGAGGTCAAGGAGGGCGTGTTTGGCTACCTGTTCCCGCTCGACACGAGGTATGGCGGTCGCTGCCTGGTCATGAGGGAGCGTGCTTGCTGCCCTCTCCCTGAGACCGTCTCCAAGGCCACGCCGGCAGCGGCTAAGAAAAAGGGCAAGAATGCGCTTGTCGAGCAGGAGAAGAGCTTTGAGAAGGACCAGAATGGCCTGTCGTCTGGTGGCTACCTAATAGGGAGGCATCCCGAGTGTGGTAAGTTCGCGTCTACGCCGCCTTGAGCGCAAGTCTAACCAGTCCCAGATATTGTCGTCGACGACCCAATAGTGTCAAATCGGCACTGCCTACTATTCGCCGAACACAAGGGAGAAGACACAATTGTCGTCCTCGAGGACCTCTCCAGCAATGGCACCTTCGTCAACGAGGCAATAGTAGGCCGCAACCACAGGAGAGAGCTCCAGGAGCAAGATGAGATTGCAGTCCTCGACAAAGCTCGCTTCATCTTCAGGTACCCCAAGACCAGGAAGACGAGCGCATTCCTACAACAGTACACGATGCTCGAGAAGCTCGGCAAGGGCCACTTCGCCGAGGTGTACCTCTGCGTCGAGAAGGCCACCGGCAAGCGCTATGCGGTCAAGATATTCACCAAGACCCCTGGGCTGGAGGAGCGGGCAAAGAACGAAGGGTTGCAGCTGGAGATTGCCGTGCTCATGGGTGTCAGCCACCCGAACGTGCTGTGTCTGAAGGATACATTCAACGAACATAATGCCGTCTACCTCGTTCTTGAGCTTGCACCGGAAGGAGAGCTGTTCAACTTCATTGTCATGAAGCAGAAGCTCTCGGAAAACGAGTGCAGGAAACTCTTCACCCAGTTATTCCAAGGCGTGAAGTATCTGGTAAGCTCGCCATCCTTCCACCATCCCAACGCTTGACTAACAACCGCAGCACGACCGTAATATAGTCCACCGCGACATCAAGCCCGAAAACATCCTCCTAGTAGACAAAGATCTGCACGTCAAACTAGCCGACTTCGGTCTCGCCAAGATCATCGGCGAGGAATCCTTCACCACAACCCTCTGTGGGACGCCCTCCTACGTCGCCCCGGAAATCCTAGCCGACAGCCGCCACAGGAAATACACCAAAGCAGTGGACATCTGGTCCCTCGGCGTGGTCCTCTACATCTGCCTCTGCGGCTTCCCTCCCTTTTCAGACGAGCTCTACTCCAAGGACTACCCCTACTCCCTCTCCCAGCAAATCAAGATGGCCAAGTTCGACTACCCGTCCCCCTACTGGGACAGCGTAGGCGACCCGGCGCTCGATCTCATCGACTCGATGCTCGTGGTCGACCCGGAAAAGCGCTTCACGGTTGACCAGTGCCTCGCCCACCCGTGGATGACGGCGCAACCGCCCAACCCGAACGACAGCACCAACGGGCTGGTGTCGGGCGTCGCGGGGCTCGAAGTCAACCGCCGCGGAGTCCACAGGGAGCGCACCCTGTTGGCGAGCATCAACGAGGTCAAAGTGGCGAACAAGGTCGCGCTGGGCGACGGACAGGCGGATCTGAAGATCTACAGCAAGAATCCGAAGGGCAACGCCACCAACAAGGAGATGAGGCCCGCGGATAACAGGGACCCCGGGGAGTTTATACAGATGGGCGGGAAGGGGGACCAGACTCTCTTCGCGGAGGATAATGGCAGTAACTATCCCAAGGGGGATGTTGCTGCCCAGGCGAAGGGGAAGGGGAAGAAGGTGAATGGGAGGAAGTGAGTGCTGAGACTGTCGTGAAGTGAGGGAGGCTTGAAGGTGTGCTGTGAGTGAAGTGGAAGAAGGATATATGCCTGGTATTGTCTTTGGGGTATGTGTGTCTATTAGGGCGCCGCCTGAGCGATTTGTTCTCGGAGTTGGTTCTGCATGTTATTGGAATATTGGGTTTCCTGTCTGGCTTGGGACCTCCAGTGTTATGGCAAGCCGAACATATATCGAAGTGCTGATATCTTAATGGAGCGCGTGGGGACGGGAGTCTGATGTCTATCAAAAACGGGTCTTTGCAAGAGTTGTAGCTAGCAGCATGTTCGTAGGGAGTTGTCTGATCATTTCTTCGTTTGAAAGCTAGTAGGTACCTATAGGATGATGAAAGCTTGAACTTGTTATGTCTTGCAGAAGCCGTCGTGTTAATCTTCAGACTGTATTGAAGACGTCCTCGCCTGAAGTCAGCAAGGTCAAAACACGCCGCCCCGTGATTGGACAAGGTCGAGTAGAAGTGGGCCGATATGTCACCCCAACCCCGACGCGGCCGGTAATCTTGTGTCGCGTCCCATGTCGGCCATCTCCAGCAACCATCCACCAAACTAGAACGCCAAACTAGCCTCAACACATCAGCACTATCCTCACTCTCCACTGTTGCCGGAACTCCCAATCCGTCGAACAACAGGAACAACCGCCAATCGAGAGCAGAGCAATCCTGCTCACGATGACAGAGAACGGCCCGCCCAACGGTGCGGGCGGCGGGGCCAACAACCTCGGCGCCGCGGCCGGCATCCCCTACTACGAGAAGCAGAGACAGCACCTTAAGGAGATGATTGCGCGCAAGAGGGCGCTGGAGAAGAGGATTGTCAGTTGCATACCTTCCCCTGCTAGCTTGCACCACATCGGGCGTATGCTGATACTTGAGTGCAAAACCAGGCGGCGCAAGAAGAAGCCATCTACCAAAAAGAGACGGACTACCTCGAGAGCACGCCCAATGGGAACATAATAACGGGCTTCGACAACTACACGAAGGGCACAACCGGCGCGGCGGCGCAGAGGCGCAAGACGGGGCTTATGGATGCCAACAGGGTGTTTAGCAGGAGTTCGATCAGCTATAATCCTAATGCTGTATGTCTTCTCTCCTCCTCTCTCCCTCCACCCCGACTCTCTCCACCTGCCCTCCCTTATAACTAACTCCTCCGTTCCAAACAGCAACCGGACTCCCAACCCGCAACGGCAGCCTCGACCCCCGCGGCCCAGCACGCGCCGACGCCCGTGTCCGCCTCGTTCAAGGACAGCGCCGCCGCGTCGGCGGCCGCGACACCCACATCCGCGACTACCAGTAAGGCGGGCAAGAAGACGGGGAAGAAGGTGTCTGCTGCGGCGGCGGCGGCGGCGGCTGCGCTGGAGGAGGATAGCGGGACTGATACGAGCCGGACGAAGAAGGCTAGGACTAACTTCGGGGCGGGGAGGAAGTAAAAAGATGACCCGGTACTGGGTCGGGACTGGTTATGCTTATGAGGTGTTTTATGGTTGGGAAAACGGCGGTATGGGCGGTTTAGGATAGACTGCCTGGTTCTGGGCTGAAGGGGGAAAGGATGCGAGGCGTTATGGTCACGGTCATGGGTAGGGGCGTACCTGGTAGCGGACATGTTTACGAAGCATAAGGTACCCAAAAAGGAAGCGCATCACGGGCTATTCGCCGATCTTCAAACCTCTTTACCTATCTGGCCTCTGTGTCTTGCGGCTGGCCGCATTGAAGGGAGTCCTTCTACACGGCGGGCTCCAACGGGTTTGCCCAATTGCATCCTCTGAAACGCCGTAGGCACTACCTTAGGCAGCGCGCACATGAAGGCACTCTATGGTCGCCGGCGTAAGTCGCAACCGTGTGCCCAAAGAGGAAACCCAAGCTTTAATCCCCGACGATTCAAGCACCTTCCTGCTCCGTCTAAGCGACTGTGAGGGGCTGGCTGTCTCCCCATGCATGAGCGGGGTAGCTTCCAAGGAGCTACGGACTACTGAGCTGCGAGTTATAGCTTCGCTCCCGGCTCCGAGCTCTCTCGTCAGCTTGGTAGCGTAGCCGCCCACTTATAAGTCGCCGGTTGCCACTGTGCTACGGCCTGCGGTTCTCCTGTTCTACTCTATCTAAGTCTTGTTGTAGCAGCAGACTTACACAACCCATCATGACCCTAACAGCAACCAAATTCACTCCCGAGGTCCTCCTCTCCGCACCCCGGCGGTCACCGGCTGCCCCGGACCCTACCGGTACCAAGGCGCTGTTCACTGTATGTCTTCTCTCCCCAACCTCACCCACCTACCTTGCCCCTTTAGGGAGTCAACTACTAACACTTGCGCAAGGTATCAACCTACAGCTTCGACACGCACAAGAAGACGTCCCAGATCCGCGTCCTGGACGTCAAGTCGGGCGACTCGACGCTGCTGTACGAGAACTCGGCCTACAACGAGCCGGTATGGATCACGGACACGGAGTTCCTCTTCTTCAAGAGCGCGGAGAGGGGGAGCACAAGCCTCATGCTTGCTGATGCTGGTAGGCCCGGGTCAGAGTATGTTACCACTCCATTTTTGCTTCCCCCTTTTTCCTTTCCGCTTACCTCTCTTCGTAATTGTTGTTCTCTGCAGAACATGCCTACTAACAGCAGTCATTTCAGACCAACCCAGATCCGCACATTCCGGGGGACCCTGTCAAACCTGCGCGTCATCCCCTTGCCGGAAGAGGGCGCCTTCGCCGTCGCCTGCTCCGCCCCCTCCACGCCCAAGGGCCACATGGCCAGCCCCGAGAACGGGCGCAGTTCGAGGTCCAGCGCCAAGGTGTACGACGAGCTGTTCGTGCGGCACTGGGACAGCTGGATCGGGCGGGAGAGGAACGCGATTTGGTACGGTCGGTTGGAGAGGGCGAAGGGCGACTCTTCTTCTTCTTCTTCTTCTCCTGACAACGGGGAAAGGGAAAGGGGAGAGGGGGTGTTTACCTTCTCGAGCAGTCAGGGGCTGGTGAATGTACTGGCCGGCACGGATCTGGTGAGTCCCATACCGCCGTTCGGAGGCGCAGGGGACTTTGATATCGGACCCCGGGGACTGGTGTTCGTGGCGAGGGATCCGGAGTGCAGGCCTGCGGCGAGTTATACCAAGAGCGACCTGTACTTTGTGCCGTTGCAGTCTTACGCGGAGGACCCGGCGCCGAAACCGAGGAGAGTTGAGACGAAGGGGCTGGAGGGGTATAGTCAGAGCCCGAAGTGGAGTCATGACGGGAGGAAGGTGGCGTTTACGCGGATGAGGGAGAAGCAGTATGAGAGTGATAAGACGAGGTTGATGGTTGTGGAGGATTTGCACGGGGGGGAGAAGGAGTTGGTGGCGAGGGAGGTGCACGAGGGGAAGGAGGGGGAGGGGAGGTGGGATGCTAAGCCTGATGCTGTGGCTTGGGGAGTGGGTGATAAGAGTATATATGTTACGGCTGAGGAGAGGACTAAGGCGAAAGTTTGGAGGGTTGATCTGGAAAAGGCGGATCAGGAGTTGCCCAAGGCGTTGACGCAGGAGGGGGTTGTGAGCTCCATCGAGGTGCTGGATGATGGAAGACTGTTCCTGTGCGGCTCGAGTCTGGTGGACAGCAGTCTCTACTCCATCCTCGACCCAGACACAGGAAAGCTCGAGGTCGTCTCTTCAGCCTCTAAGGGAGGCAAGACGTTCGGCATCTCCCGGGCGCAGGTGGACGAGATATGGACCCCCGGCGCGGGAGGGGACTACGACGTGCACTCGATCGTGATCAAGCCGTCGTACTTTGACGAGAAGAAGAAGTACCCCCTCGCGCTCTTCATCCACGGCGGCCCGCAGGGCGAGTGGATGGACGCCTGGAGCACGCGCTGGAACCCAGCCATCTTCGCCGAGCAGGGGTACGTCGTCGTCTGCCCCAACCCGACGGGCAGCTCGGGCTACGGCATGGCGTTGCAGGACGGGATTGCGGAGGAGTGGGGTGGGAGGCCGTATAACGACCTGGTGAAGTGCTTCGAGTGGATTGCGGATAACTTGGCCTATGTCGATACGGGAAACGCCGTTGCGCTGGGGGCTAGTTACGGGGGGTATATGATCAGTACGTGCCCCCTTTCCCTCCCCCTTTCCCCATGCCAACCAGACACTGACGATGTCCCAAAACAGATTGGATCCAAGGCCACCCCCTAGGCCGCAAGTTCAAGGCCCTCGTCTGTCACGACGGCGTGTTCAGCACGCTGCACATGTGGCAGACGGAGGAGCTCTTCTTCCCCATCCACGACTTTGGGGGCACCATGTGGGAGAACCGCGCAGGGTACGAGAAGTGGGATCCCGCAAAGGCCGAGCTCCTGGCCGAGTGGGCGACGCCGCAGCTCGTCATCCACAGCGAGCTCGACTACCGCTTGTGTGTTACCGAGGGCATGGCGACGTTCAATGTCCTGCAGCAGAAGGGCGTGCCGAGCCGCTTCCTGGTGTTCCCCGATGAGAATCATGTGAGTGACCTGAGCCGCGAGTTTGAGTCCTTGGTGCGAGAGAAGGGCGTTTGCTGACTGTTTTGTGCTGTGCCAGTGGGTGCTGAAGCCGGAGAACTCGTTGGTATGGCACAAGGAAGTGCTGGGCTGGATCAACAAGTACACCGGCTTGGACAAGTCGGACGAAGCGCCGGAGGAAGAGATCAAGAGTTTGAGTTTATCATGACTATTACCAGATGCATCCCAGCTACGGCGAGCATTCTGGCGTAGAGATCATCTCTTAGGGCATCGATGGGTATTGGGGCTTGCTTCGTTGAGCCAGGGGCTCTTGTTTTGGGTAACACAATATTGTTCCATCGGCCGAATGTATCAGGAGGACGGACCTTGGTATAACGACATAGGATATCAGGGGCGCAGAAAAAACACATGGTCATTGGCGGCAATAGAGGGAACACTGCACTGCTTTCTGTAATACTACCTCCATGCCTGTGATGTCTTCGTAACTAGCTTAAGAATCTGCAAGCAAACTACAGATGACAATCGACCCCGTAAGTCTACATTCATCAAAGTCCACCCCCATGATCTACTACCATTCATAACCTGTGAGATCGAAGAACAACCTTTGACTCCATGTCCATACCTTAGCTAAACCACACTTTCTCGATAATACGTGGCCCCAGGTTAAATAAAGCTGGTCAAACTCCGACGCCCCAAGGTAGTGCTGATCTCCATGCTCCCTTTCCCCCACATCTAATAGTTGCTCCTCAAGGCGCTCCCGTCACAGGTGACTATTCAGTCTCATGAAGCTCCGGACCTCCTGAGAAAAGCGGCGCCATGTCAGCTTGGGCATGCTGATATACCGATGAGGCTGACACTTCCGAGACCTGTTTCCCAGATGCACGAGAGTCTTGTCGTTCACGTGTTTGGCCACAAACATCTGGAGGTCCTTGCTGAGGACCTTGTCGTCGATATCATCTAGAAAGCACCAGATAAATCTTGCGTCCACGGCACGCTGAATGTTCCTCTCGTCGGCCTCACGAAGCTTCGCCCTCAGCCTGGCATACTCCGAAGCTGCAGACTGTGGCGCGACGTTGCCCTGAGCGGGAGCGACAGTCAGGGGGCCAGCGGTGGCCATCTCCATATCGGACTCGTCTTCTTGATCACGGCGAGCTGCGTTCCCGGTTGCGCGTTGCTGCTTAGCACCTGGCTTCTTCGCTGGCGGCAGCGGGCGGGTCGCGGCGCTTCCAGTCCGAGCACGCGTGCCGCACTTTGCCTTGGGCATGCTCTGGGTTGTGGTGTTGGGCTGCGTCGGCTGCATCGGCTGCGGCAGCTGGGGCTTCTCGTACGCCGGCTGGTAATTGCCGAAACCCGAGTAGACTCGCTCGGCGCCCCTGGGCTGCTCCTGGAAGGCATACTGACCGGGAACATTGGCTAGCTGGAAGGCGTATGGATGTGAAGGAGAGTTGGCGGTACGGCTCGGTGTCGTCTGCATCTCTGTGGCTCGGGCCTGCGCCGCTTGGAGCGGCAGGAAAGGCGCTGCGAAGCGACGAAACTCATCGCGGTAGTTGTTCACATCGGTCCGCAAGGCGTCAACCTCCTTGGACTTCGTCAATAACTGCGCGAGTTGCCCCTCGATGAGATCGAGCCGAGTATCACTGCGGCGACTGGCTTGGTCGTTTGCCGCAACCCGATCCTCGGTGAGGGCAAGGTCTCGCTTGATATCCCGGATCTCACGGTCAGTCCTGGCGACATGCTTCTGGGTGTTTTCGATCGTCTCGGAGAGGGCATCACAAGTCTGCTCGACGGCCTTGGTCTTCTTCTCGGTCTTCTCGATCCTGATATTCTGCGCGGCCAGGGACGTCTGTGCCTTTTTGCTGGTCAACGCGGCGGTGACGAGGACATGGCGAGTTGCCTCTTGGTGCATCTCGGACGCGGCTTTGCTGATGGCCAACTGAGAATCAGGCCACTCTAGATCTGAGTTGAGCATGGTGAGATGTAGCTGGTAGAGCAGAGGGAGGTATTGTCACGAGCCGAAGTTGGGAGGTGACTTGCTAGACGGATAATGGACACGGAGTTGAAATGTACAACGTTGAAGGGGTGTTGCCGATGACTGAGGTCAGCGAAATTGGGTTTGACAGTGGAATTTGGTGCCAGACTGAGAGACGAGGTTGACCAGTATTGAGCAAAAGGTTGTCGGAGTTGATGAAGATAGGACGGTACTCCTGTTCGGCGGAGTGACAATGCTTCAAGGAACGAGTGGACACGGAAAAGTAAGCCCAGATAACCCGGGAGTGTGAAGAGAAGATTGGATGGGGGTGAAGAGGAGAGAAGAAGAACAGCGGAAGAGGTGGGAAGATGGGGGATTAGGTAGAGGACTGACGCCCAAATCTGAAGTCCAGTCGAAGGGAAGGAACTCGAAACCCTCGAATCACTCGCAGAAACAGAGAGACGATGGCGGCAGGTACGCGAGGTTTTGGGGTTGTCGAGAGGTCGAGATCTGACGTTCGGCGTGAGGGAAGGAACGAGACTCAGGTGTGAAGTGGTGCCAGAACTAGGTTTCAAGAACGAGGGAAGGCACCTGGGAGGAGCAGGAACCTCACCGATGTGGATTGTTGCAAGGATTAGGGGTGGTGGAAAAGCAAAGTTCGATGAGGTCGGGTGTTTTGTAGGAGCGGGTGTGAGAGGGAAGGAGCAACAGTTGGGCACGGTAGGACTGACGCAAGAACTTCCAGGTTGAAGTTGGACTTGAGTTCGATCTCGGAGCATTGGAAGGCACCCGCTCCATCGCCAGCCCCAAGACGCAGAAGGAAGGAACGTGTCAGGCAGACAAGAGGCTCCGAGTCTTCAACAGGTTCCAGTCGTGGTGACTGCCAGGTGTGGATGTCGAAATAGGAAGGCACCTGAGACCCATTCATCTTGCATGAATTTGGAACATGGCATTTGACTGGGGTCAAGAATCCAACTCATCTTTGGTTTAAATCGGTACACTACAGCTGCCCTATCCTCATCATCCCCTTATCTCCCACATCCGGATCTTGCCCGTGTCGTTGCCCACAGCCAGCAAGTCGCTCTGCTGTCCAAACGCCACTGCCGTGATTCGTCCCAACGGTGTGTTGTCCGTCGGCCAGTTGCGATACACCGTGCAGCTTCGCAAATGGACCAGCCGGAAGGCATCCTTCTTGTGTATGCTGCCGAATGCCAACAGCTGCCCGTCCGGCGTGAAAGTAACCACGGTGATAGGCGTTGTCAGCTGCTCAAAGCCACGCTGCGGCTCGGGTGTCTCCTTGACCTGTAGCTCTCCCTCCGCGTTCGTCTCAACCAAGTTGTTCCGGTCGTAGACGTTGAGAATACCGCTGGTCGAACCTATGGCCACCCACCGATCACCACCCAGACCGTCTGGACCACCCTGACCACCAAGAGCCATCACCGTACCGCCAATCGAGCCGGCGTCTCTCCATGTGCCGACCGTCCGCTTGCTGAGCAGACTCCACTCGGCCACCTGTCCGTCCTTGCCCAGTATGGTGATACCCTCGCCGGTACTCCACCAGCAGAAGTCGGAGATACCACCCCGAGCATCCAAGCGCGCCTGGGCAACCCATTGCATGGTGCTCATGGAAATGATGTTCAGCATGCCGCCACCCTTGCGGTCCGACGCGATGATGGCCATGTGCAGCCCATCTGGGCTCGTGCGGAACCGCTCCATGGTCTTCTTCTCTAGCTTGTGGCCTTGAATGCGGGTTACTTTCCTGACAGTTCCAGAGGCCAGATGCCAGCTGTGGAAGTACTTCCTGCGTCCGGCGAAGATTATCTCATCGCCCTTGGGCGACAAGAACTCCGAGCGCCGGACAGGGGTGTGTTGGACCTGGACGGAGGTTAAAGAGGGATTGGGCGTCGGGTGAGCTGTAGGGGCGATGTGATGGAGGTGGAGAATCGAAGAGGTGCTGGACGACAGGAGGATGGGGAACTGCGGGTGGAAGGAGAGCGATCCGACGGCGGCCTTGTGAGTATCCGGAATATCTCTTGTCCTCTGAATATCGATCGTCTCCGGCCGCAGCTTTCTCCTCTTTCTGCTGTCATCTCCGTTGAACGAGTTTACGTCGCGGAGGAATTTCTCCAGCGGGAGTGCCGATGTGTCGAAGTCCTCCTCGTCCTCGCTCTCTCCAGAGTCCGAGGTAAACGATGAGGCTGACGAGCGTCTTCTCCGCCTTGTGTTTGTAAGACGGCCCTCGGCCTCCTGAGCCCATGTCGGATGTGGGTATAATCGTAGATATTGCTGACGAAGTCTCCGTGTGTACTCGGTGCCGCTCACGACGTCTTCCCTCTCTGATATCCTGAGTTTCCGTAGCTGCGAGACGCCGGCGAGAGATACCGTCAAGCGCTCATCATCACTGTCCTCCCACGCGGGTACATCCACCGGCTCCTTGTCGTCCTTGGTGGCAGTTGTCGCCAGCTCCTTGTCCCCAGTCGGCGCGGGAGTGTCGATGAAGAACAGGGCGTGATCCTGCACATCCTCCAGTCCAGAGCCTCCTGTCTTGTCCACGACTTCAAGTGCCGCGCTGTCCTTCAGGGTGCCAAATGTAGTATCGAAGTCATCCTTGAAAAGATGCTCGCGGAAGGCCGCCCTGCCACCGAGGACCAAACGCTCGAGCGCCTCCTCGTCAGAATCCTTGTCGGCGAAAGCGGTCGGGTTCTTGGCCTGCAAAGCGTCCTCCTCGCCGCTAGTTGAGGCATCCTCCTCGAAACCGTCAAAGGAATTGTCGGACATGTCGTCTTGATCGTGTGTGGCTCTTCTGTTGGACATGGTGGCGTGTTGGATAAGGCACAGTGGATTTTAACGAGCATAACCGTCCTTTATTTTGCTGGCGGGATAATTTGGGAACTTTTTTTTGTCGTTGTCAGCCTTGCAGCTTGGCGCACACGACTATTGGTACAGTTAATTTTCTGGTGGGTTGCATTGACCGTCATACCCGCTGAGCCTGTCAGCCTCGCGATGGTGAGCCTCACCATGCTCTCAATTTGGGGGAGTTCAGAGGTGCAAACGTTGAATTTACCTGTGGCAGGATCTCGCATGTTAGTCCGGTACAATGCTTATTGTCATGTTGTTGGATAAGTGTGAAATCGTCCAATCGTGCATTTAGGCACTACGCTAACGGGCGTAATCCTGTAGCAGATGTAGATGGCTGGCGAGCTTGGAACTTACAACTAACACGTACCCAGAAAGAAGCTTGGTTCGTGTACTCACAGTATGACCATCCGTGAGCACTCTCAGTCTGTTCCAAAAGAGGGTTGAGATAACGGATGAGGTTGGGTTGCCTGCACTGAGGTCCTTCTTCTCCTGACGAGTAAAACTCCGCGACTGCCTGGTTTTGTTTGTCCATCATACTTACCTGCAGCTGTGGGCTAGGATTATGAGCGATCCAACGCCGAAAAGTTGTCTCCAGTGCTGAAGCTTTGCATCGACCGCCTCACTCTTGCTCCGTGTCTTGCACAGTAAGCTTGTTGAACTGGCATGACATGGATTTCTTTGTAGAGGTAAGTTTGAACATCTCCGCCCCAAACGGGGCTTCTCCGGACACTGCTCCGGCTCCGTCAGTTCCACCAGGGTCCGGCAAGTCCACCAGAAGTCTCACCTACCTTACCACTGTCAAGTAGAACTGTCAACATAACACCGTTCGAGCGCGTCCTGTAAGTCGCACAGCATCGTGTATTTACATTTCCCCTCAACTTATCGAAATGAAAGAACCTTGGAAGCATCTGACCTTTCACAAATCGTCAGACCATGTTCGAAGAATACGGTTGTTGCAGAAATGGCAGGCACGTGCATTCTGTCCGTTGTCGTCACAGTCGCCAGTGCCAATGCAAACCAACATACCCCTGTCGCTCCGTTCCGAAACCAAAATGCTTGACATGTTTGTTTGGAAATCTTGAGAGCTCTGATTGGGCGAAATATCAGAGATAAGGTCCTATCTCTTGGCACGTCGATCCCGGGCTGCGGAGCATCCACCTCAGGCCCTGGCAGTTGCATCGGGGTGGGGACTGTGTCCCGGTCGCATCTCAACGATGTGAGACTAGCCCCTTTCGGTAGTCGGTACGCATGCGCAAGTCGGCTCTAGGTAACTCCCAGTCGCCACCAGAGGGCACTTCGATGTCTCCCGTCGCTTGATATATAATAAATACTGTGGAAAAAAGAGGGACAATTGAGGGAGATTCTGGAACGATCGCTGCAAGTCGACACCGCATTGCCCTCACGGTGTGATGTCACAGGACCGACGGGCCATGCTCCTGTGAAAGCACAGAAATTGCGCAGTCAAGGAACAACAACATGGAAGTGCCGTGTTGAGCGGCCAGTATGACTATTCCCTCGGATACCGGGCATGTCGATACCTTGAGCCCTAGGAAGGTTCACTGATTGACGACGATTAGACGATTTGTCGTTCAATCAACACCACGAAACAAGCATTCAGGTGCTTTTTCAGCTCTTCCAGAAGCACGCTAGAAAGGGCTGAGTAGGTACCCCTTGCCTCAACGTCCCTATCAGGCCTATCCGGGGCCTGTGGCTGGTCGAAACAGTTGTCGTTGTTCACATTTTGCTGGCCGAGGACAAATTGTTGCGTAACAATAACCCCTTAAGTGCCCCACGCCAGCCTTAGCCTCCAGGTACGAAGTACACCCGAACATGCATTTCAATTCATCAGCGACGTGTGTGCTTTCTCCGATCCCGCTCGTTGTCCCTGCGTCTTATTCTTGACATTTACTGTGGTACAGGTCCGTCTCATTTCGATACCTATTGTTGTCTAGGTTCTTTCCGCCTCGAAGTGCAGAGATGGTCAGATTACGTCGGCGAGAGCGATGAAGAAAATTCCCTCGAGGACCAGGTGAACTGACGTGTGATGGTGCATTGCCGAAACATCTGGGGTACCTTACGTACCGTAGCTGGGCTGCTAGATCGCAGCGAATGGGAGTGCTGGAAATCGATCGAAAGCCGCGCCTTATCGCCCAATTGAAAGACGCCGCTGCAAGATGGCCAGAGAGCGAGGGAAATAATTCGTCGATTGCAGCGATAAGGCAGAAGTATCTCTTATTCGGGCTAGTACACTCTAGCGTAGCTGGAAGCGACCATTTAGCGCCAGATCTTCCAACCAGGAAGACGTTGTTTGCTTCCAGTCGCTGTTTTAAGATTCGGAGAGTGCTGCTGGACAGTACGATAAAAGCTCGGATGGCAAGAGCTGACATGACGAGTTACTTCCGAGGTACAAAAGACTCCCATTTCGGTGAGAAGGACCTCCCTCTCCCAGGTCGTAGTTTCCCAACTGCGGCCGACAGTAAGGCAGATGCGCAATTTTCCATCATGATATACTCGACTGTCGTGTGCTCGCGTCGTGGGAAGGTACGACTTTGATAGCGAATCAAATCGTGTGGGGTACCATCTTTCAGCCGTGGAATTGCAGGAACACCCTCTCCAAGCTCTCCTGAACAAAACAACGCATGATCAAAACATGCAATTGCGGTGCACTTATCCAGATCGAGACGCGCCACACATGCACTTCACAGAGTGGGAGGTCAAGCGGGGGTCAGGGATCACTTTTGAAGTGCCAGGAGTGCGCCCCCCGTCTTGGATCAGCCCGAGGGTCTGGGAGGGTCGATTGCTGTGGTCGGAGTCGTGGGACACGCAGACCACGCTAAAGTGCAACCGGAAGAACGAGGCGGGTTTCTTTGGCACGCAGAATGATTCAACCCACCCGGGCCACCCACTGATACCCCAGCTATCAGCGCCATCAAGTGATTGCGTACTGCGCTGCGGTTCGTCAATGGCAGACAAAACCCTGTTCTTCCCGTCGTGGGTGTGGGAATGTTTTGGGGGGATGCCGATGTGGACAGAGGTGGTGACGGGCAGTGGAAACATCGCCGCGCTTCGTCAGGTTCCGGGGTCCCATATATCCCTCTCCACCACCCGTCATATCTCTCTCTAGGCTATGCTCTCGACTCTTGTTCTAACTCGAGACTTTATATATTCTTTCCTTCCCGCCTCGTCCACCTAGTCATTGGATCCCCATATCCTGTTCTGACCGACCTTGACACCGGCCCTGCTGTGCTCCGTTTCACTCGGAACAGCCTCACTTGACACAACACAGTCTCACCCATTCCTTACTGTCTTGTGAATTAACCATTTTGTTTTTCTGCCGGCTGTTCCTCCTTCACTCCCACACACGTCTGGTCTCTCCTCTGACGTCGGCAACGACACCTCGTGCCACAATGTCATATTCCTGGATAGGACCTCCAACCGAGTTCAATGGCACTAACGAGGAGACCGGCGGCGACTCCGGTAAGTCCTCTCACGGCGCCTTGTGTTTGCCATTGCGGTCTGAAGAAATGGGAGGCTGACACTGGACATGTCTAGCCACCGAAAACCTGAACCAATGGTACCAATCCGGCGACCAGGCCTTCATTCTCGTGGCCGCCTGTATGGTGTTGCTCATGATACCCGGAATCGCCTTCTTATACTCCGGTCTCGCGAGGAGAAAGTCGGCATTATCACTCATATGGGTGTGTATGATGTCTTTCAGCGTCGTCACATTCCAGTGGTATTTCTGGGGCTACTCGCTGGCCTTCAGCTCGACCGGTACAAGCGGTTTCATTGGCAATTTACACCACTTCGGTCTCATGAACACACTCGGTCACCCGTCGCCCGGATCTCCCTTGATCCCGGAACTTCTGTACTCCTTCTACCAGATGATGTTCTGCGCCGTCACGGCCGCCCTCGTCGTTGGAGCCACTGCCGAACGTGGTCGCGTCATTCCGGCCATGGTCTTCACTTTTTTCTGGGCCACTCTCGTCTACTGTCCTCTTGCTTGCTGGGTCTGGAACGTCAACGGCTGGGCTTTCAACTACGGAGTTCTCGACTATGCTGGTGGCGGCCCCGTCGAAATCGGCTCCGGTGTATCCGCGCTCGCCTACTCCTGGGTTCTGGGACGGCGTAACGAGAAGATGATGCTCAACTTCCGTCCTCACAACATCTCCCTCATCACACTCGGCACCATTCTCCTCTGGTTCGGCTGGCTCGGATTCAACGGAGGTTCCGCTTTCGGTGCCAACCTCCGCGCGACCATGGCGTGCTGGAACTCGTGCTTGACGGCTATGGTTGCCGCCATGACATGGTGTCTTCTCGATTTCCGTCTGGCCAAGAAGTGGTCTCTCGTCGGCTGGTGTTCCGGTACCATCTCTGGTCTTGTTGCCGCCACTCCCGCCTCCGGTTTCATCACCCCTTGGGCTTCCATTATCCTCGGCGTTGTTACTGGCATCTGCTGTAACTTTGGCACCAAGATCAAGTTCATCCTCAGGATCGATGACTCCCTCGATGTGTTCGCTGAGCACGCTATCGGTGGCATGGTCGGTCTCATCTTCAACGCTTTCTTCGGCGCCGACTACATTATCGGACTCGACGGTGTCAACACGGGCGTCACTGGTGGATTCATCAACCACAACTACAAGGCGCTCTACATCCAGGTCGCCTACATTGTTGCCTGCACCGCATACACCTTCGTGATGTCGGCCATCATCGCCAAGGCCATTGACATGGTACCCGGTCTCCACCTTCGCGCGAGCTCCGAGGCTGAGTTGCTCGGTATGGACGACGACCAGCACGGCGAGTTCGCGTATGATTATGTTGAGGTATGTCATTCGCTCTCTTTCCCCAACATGTCACAATTACTAACATATCCCAGGTCCGCCGCGACTACCTTGCCTGGACACCCGCCGAGAAGGACCAGAAAGAGGACGGTGTACGCATCGTGCCTCAGCACGGAATCGAGGGCCACCAGAACATGATGCCCAACAGAACGCCCTCCCCCGATCCCGCACCCACCTCGGCGAGGTTAGAAGGAGAGAAAACTCCGCACTCCAGCGACCACGAGTCGACTGGACACGAGTGATATTTCGATTTGGCTTTATACTTTGACCTACGATCTTCGATAGATTTGGACGTTCGTCTCTTTTTTTGTTTGCAGGGCAAAAGCAGGCTGGTGCAACGGTGTCTGGGGTTCAATGTTGTCATTTGATTGGGATCTTTCAGGATGCTATTTTGGATCATTTTCATTTTTCTTGGGAAGATATCATACAGCGTTAGCATGCCGATTGTATGTTGTACCATATACCCTCTTACAGACATATTCGGAATACACAAAAGAGTGTCGTATTACCTCACAGATCCTTTCACTCCTGCTGGTGTTGCCCTACAAAATGGTCATCTTTGCCGTCCTCGAACTTGCTCTCATGCCATGTGTTGCCCGACAACATTGAGAGAACTCACCGAACGATGGGTGCCCGTGTGGTGACTGCACACCATCACCTACTCTAGTTCTAGCCTCGACTTACCGAGCGCAGTACCAAGGTTCAGTGTGATGTGTGACGTCTCTTATCGCAAGCCTATCCAAGATAAGCCACATCGGCGACGCACACGAAGATACATCTAGGGCGGATTATTTATGGTATCAACTGCCAGCCTATTCGATCCAGGCCCTTGCTTCAATGACGATATGCCCGACCTAACTCTTGGCCTACCTTATCGCGGCCTGTGCATTCGACATGGCCATCATCGTCTCCCCTCTGCCCCCTCACGATCTTGGAACATCCTTGGGCATCTACCACAGAAGAGGCGGTTACTTCGTAAACTGTGTTATCTTTTCCCACCGACGCCACACGGACGAGTGGGATTTGTCTTGCTCTCTCGTGGAGAAAGGGAGAGTTGTCGTCGAGGAAGGTCTGGGCGAGTGACGTGGTACTCCACGCCGAGGCTGACTCGCGGGTTTCAGGGTTGGGGTTAAATACTACTGGAGTGGCGGGGGCTTGTTGTCTCGTTGAGATCTGGACCGTCCACTCTCCATCGTTCTCCCGAGTTTTATCGACTCACCAACAACATTGACCGGACATTCTGTCGCATCATCACAATGCAAACTGGCAATCGTTCATCTTCGGTATCTTATGACTAGATGCGATATGTGTTTGGATACGAAGACCGCGCTGTCCTGACAGTCACCGTTTTCTACCCGAGACGGCTCGTGTTGTTCTCTCCAGTCACCTCGTGTGGTGAACTCTTCGGCCATGCGGATTCCTCCCCGTCCCCTCTCCGTTGCCATCGGGCTCGCGGCTTTGGGTGCTCTGTTTATGCTTGATGACAGGCACCGGCATGCCATCTGGGTCGTACAACCTCAGCCTGCTGCGGTTCAATCTCATTTTGCCAATCACTACGCGCATACCAGCATCAACATCGCGAACTGCATCAGGTATTGGTCGTGTCATTGGCTCAGTGGTCACAATGCATCACGACCCCTCATTGTGTGCCTGGGCTGAGAGTGTATTGAGAAATCTTGGTGCACTCTGAGCCACCATGCACGATGCCGTCGAGTTGACGGTGTAAGGGGAGCTGTTGGTGGCGAAGCTGTGGTGGCTGAGCACAGGGCCATTTCCCACCTGCTTCGCGCCCTCGAGATGCGTTTCCCCGAAGCAAGCTGCTTCATTTTTTCCTCTTTCGTTGTCATTCTGTGTTCAGAGCATACACCATGGCGGAGGTGCTTGATTTGGTCGTCAGTATAGTCGAGCTGGCCGGGGCCATCATCAGCACGGGGAAGCAGTTGTACGAAATCTTCCAAGAGGGACCCAAGGAGCTGCGAGCCATTCTCCTGGAGACTGCCAGCCTCAAGACTCAGCTAGAGTTTGTCGACCTTTTCACGAGCTCTTCCGCCGCCGCTTCGCAGGAGAATGAGATTCAGGTTCAGGTCGAGCATTCTCGGCAGATAATGGAGGAGATATATCAGTTACTGAGCCGCTTCACTACAGACCAGCAGGACAAGGGGAGAAGAGCTGCGGCAAAGTTACGCGATTCCGTACTTCAGCTCCTGAAGAGGCCGGAGATCAATCAGAAGCTAGAAGAGCTAAGGGGTTGCAGGAATGCTCTCAACCTTGCTTTGACTGCCGATACCTGATACGTTATGTTTACCCTGAGCGACCAGCTTCGAAACTGACTGTGGGCAGTATGACAGTGCGAAATATAGCAAACAACGTCAGTCAGATCAAAGATATGCTCGGAGGTGAGTACTCTGACGTCACGCTCATCGCAAGATTTATGGACTAATCTATCTGCAGACGGAGAAAGACGTCGCATTCTCAAGGAGCTCATCACTGTCGACCCATCCAGCAACCACCACGAGGCCTGCCATCTCCACGATTCGAGTACCTCGGCCTGGATCACTCGAACGGATGAGTGGAAAGCCTGGATAAGTGGTGATCTGCCTCTGTGGTGGATCGACGGCATCCCGGGCGCAGGCAAGACCGTGCTCGCGTCGCACCTCATCGAAGAGGTGAAGTCCGTTGGCGAGCAGCAGTCTTCTAACCAAACCATTGCCTGGTCATACTACTACTGCTATCACGCGAGGTCGCACAAGTCGGAGGATGCTCCCTTCTTGCGTTGGGTTGTCGCCACCTTGTCCCGACAGGCTGGCTTTGTGCCCCACGTTATCACCACGAGGGATAGCCGGGATGTCACCGTGCAGAACCTCTGGGATGCCCTGCTTGCCCTATGCGCACGGTTTGAAAAGGTCTTTGTCATGGTTGATGCTCTCGACGAATCTCAGGATCGACCCGCGTTTCTTAAATTACTTCGGCGTATCTCTTCCTCGGTCGAGAATGCCAGTCTACTCGTCACGAGTCGTATCGAGAGTAACATCGAACTGGCCCTGTCCAAAACATCGACTCGACTCTCACTCTCAATACCGCTGCATCCAGAGCTTGAGAACGACATCAGCGAATACATCCGAAGTCAGCTTGCTCTGGAAACTTTTCAGTCATGGGGCGAAGGACTCCGCGCGGAGGTCGAACACGACCTGGTCGAGAAATCTCAAGGAATGTATGTGCAAGTCCTTTACTCCGTGCGACGCTCAGTGTTTGCTGACGATGTTTCAAATGCAGGTTCCGATGGGTAGCATGTCAATTGGAAATACTCGGAAGACTGAAGCAGGCGTCGGCAATCCGGCGAGCTCTAGCTGACTTGCCCAAGTCCCTGGATGAAACATACCAGCGCATTATATGCAAATCCCGGAGGAGTCGAAATTGCTGGCCCATAGAACGTTGTCACTTGTCAGTTCAAAATTTATCAACCTTCTCCGATATCCGACGTCAGGGCCAAGTCCTGAGCATGTCGAAGAAATCCTTCGATGGGTGGAGGCAAAGGATCCCGTGCCGGATGACTATCTTTCGACCGCGGACGCTCTTCTCGATTTTTGTATTTGCCTCTTGAAGGTAGATATCAACGGTCGTATCTCCCTTGCGCATCGTACGGTCTGGGAATATTTGAGTGCGCCCCGAATTGCGGATGGCCCGGCCCGGGATTTCCAGATATCACGCTTAGAGACCGAGACTCTACTTCTGACTGCAATGGTCAACAGGCTAGAGTCCCCAAACTGTTGTTATGGTCACTCTGCGACAACCTGGTGCTTTTGGTGCTCCTGCGTAAACGAATTTCCGGGATGGGTCTACAATCAGCCATGGGCCGTGGGCTATGTCATACAAGCCGATGACGTTCTCTATCATGAGTTTCTGCGCTTGTTAGACGACGCAAACGGACATCTTGAAAGGATATCGCGCAACCCCGCCTTGGGCAACCGTGCCATGTTGAATTCTGCTGTATGGGGCTTCAATCCTGTCATACTATCCGAGGTTCAAGCTGGAGGCCAGGGCCCAGAGAAGCTTGTGGTTCGCCTGTGTGTCCTGGGTGCCTGGACAGTTCTGGAGAGGTATATTGCTCAGTATGAACCGGCCTAGCAGTCGAGACTCCTGGCGACCAAATCGAACCATCCCTTATTTGGTGTCTGTACACTCGTGGAAATCGCTGCTCTGCTGGGCCATATCCAGTGGCTCTCATGGTTGCTCGCCAAAGAGCCACAGCTCGAGAGCGACAACAAATTCCTCCTCCACTTGTCGAACCAGTTAGACTTGCTAGCTTGGGACAACGAACGTAACGAGGTTTCGAGGTCCCTCTTCGAAGCTGCAATCCGTGCTGGTGCGAGACCGAACCCCAGCGACACACCCTTCACACCACTCCAGGTTGCAGTGATGGAGACCAACCTCATGCTGGTGGACCTGCTTTTGTCCTCTGGGGTCTACCCAGACTCCATCGCGGACAAGCCTATCAAGCCGTCGGATACATATCCAGGTCCGTGGCCTTATTCCGGAATAAATGGAATAAAGGGCGACGTAGGTCACGAGCGGTTCAGAGAATACCAGCTATTGGGTTGTTGGAAGCCTCTCGATATTTGTAGGTTTATACTGCGGTGTCTAAGGTCGGAGGCACCGTCAGACTTGTCAGGCCCTAATTCCAAGCGTCACCGCTTCAAATTTGACCGGTTCTGGACTTTGGGGGGAGCCGAGAAGGTTGAGCTTCTCCTGCTACAGCACCATGCGACAGGATCTAGCGATACCGAGCTCGAGGCAATGATATCCAGCCTGACAGAGGAAGACAGCGTGACAGAGTCAGAGGAAGACAGCGTGACAGAGTCAGAGGAAGACAGCGTGCCAGAGTCTGAAGACGACAGCTTGCCGGAGTCTCAGGAAGACTGAAGATTCTGTTGTGATAGAGGAACCCACGATGTATCTGGGTGGGTGGATCTTCTCCGGAGCATATATATAGGACGTATGGCCGGCACAACCGAAGGGTATTCCGGTTCGACTGTGGGAAGCTAGGAGGAATCGATGCAGATAGCTGGGAGGTCAACCGGCGAGAGACAACGTACATACGCACGTTTGTTACTGGTCCCCCAATGCCTCCTATGAACTCCTTCCCGGTTCTTCACCCCTATCAGTGACCCGTCCGGAGCATGGCCCGAAAGATGATGCATGATGACAACACCTCCGTCCATTCATATCCTCGCGGAACTGTCATGCAGTGTTGTCCCATCATCCAACCCTCGCCCATGGACCCCGATACCGTGAGTCATGATGGATCACCAGGGTTCTTATCCACAGCCAAAGGCATCTGCATCTATGCCGTAGCGGGAGGTACGGCAGGGAGGACTGAGGAGACCATCTTGTGGGAATGAAGAAGCTCTGTAACAACAGTCTTGGCACGGGGCGTAACGGCTCGTGGAAAGGAGCCAAGTGGTATACTGCCAGGCGCCGCTTTCGGCAGAAGCGGCCTGAGGTGAGGCGAATATCAGAAGTTTGTGTCAACGTAGGAAACTTGAACAATGCGACCCAGAGCCAGTCTTCGCATCACCAACCATGGAATTTCTTCGGCTCATGTAAAATTTGCTACACCAGGAGCTGACCTGGCACCGGATGTGCAGAAAGGAGTGCTACGGCGACTTGCTGGTGGAGGATAGAAGACACCAGGAGAATGAATGACAATACTACACTAAGACATTGATGGCATCGGGTATTCTATCGAGTGGTATCCAATAACCCCAAGTTCTACTTGCTAACTCGCGTACCACCGTGCATCCGCCTCCACTGGGTGCACCACAGGCCGTAGTCGTGACGATACGAGGAAACAATAGGATGCTTCTCGTCAACCTATGTGATCGTCGTTGGGCGAGGCATCGAGGTACTGCTCCCTGGTCGCAAAGGAGATCGACGACGCCGGCGAGAACCTGGTTGTTCTGCCCTCCATTGTCTTCAGGTCAGGTTGACCAGATGCTCTCCAAGCGAGCCTCTTTTGAAACCGCAACTGCGCGATCCGCCGCACGAGTTAACCGCGACCCAGGAAACTGACATTTACCCTCTCCAAGCCACGAGAGACACGCGTGATGGCGGAGCACCATAGCCAAAAGCAGTCCGCATTACCGGCTCTTCAGACAAACGAAGGTTGACTGGCACGCTGGCGGCACTTCTGCAGGGAGGCCACGCATCCCCCGTGATGTGTTCTCTTGATCGCCAGGTGAGACAGCCGCACAACCGGGTTTGGGAACCGTCGTCGTGATGTTTCGTTTCGTATGCGCCCCGAGGGAAACCCCTTCGTCTGCGACCGCTTGGTCCGGGAATCTGATATGCGTTTCTCAATGGAAGGGGAGAGGATCGAAGGACATCATGTCCCAGACCCGGAACGCCTGGCCGAGCCACTGGGGTCGGCCGGCAGTCCGGAGCCGGGTCTACCAGGGAACACAGACGAAACTGAAACTGATGCAGATGCGATCCTGCGAGATGCAGAGATGCTTGTCTTCACCTGCGGTGAGCAGCCAAGGAAGATCCGAATCCACCAGTAGGGCGGGAGAACCAACGACGAGACCCTGAGCCGAAAACCGAGCCAGTTTCAAGGGAGCTTGAACCTAACTTTGCTGCTTTTTCAATGTCACACTACAAACGTGATAGAAAGAAGACACAGAAGACATGGAGTCCACGCCTGATAACCTGTCGAGACGACATGCATACTGGAGAGTCATTGCGAGTAGTTTGAACTTGTGTCTCCAGTCTGATCCCAGCAGCAAGTCCCAAGGATCACAAGCTCGTCAGTCTTCATTCAACATTTCCCCAGTTCCCCGCGCGCCGTCGAAGATCCCCGCGAGCTAATGCGAGAGTCGCGAGGGTTGGCGTTGACAGTCGCCGACTGAAGCCACAACTCGAATGCCGCCTCGGTACCTCGTGATAGCGATCTTCAGCTCTACCCCTCAACGCCCGCTTGTTTCTTTGAGAGCGCGGCTTGTGAAGATGCAAACGAAGCCGTAGTGGTGGGTAGGCTGACCGAAGTTGTGGTGTCTTGAACCTGACGAAGGTTGCGTTTTGTCGTCGTCCCCTCAATGATGCTCGACATGCCCAGGGTTTCTCGTGGAGGATGGAAAGATCTGCTCTTGCTGATGGAACATTATCCCCAGTGCGTCGAAAAGATACCGGCAATTTTCTCCCCTCGTCTCAGGTTCTGTGGAAACGGTCTACGGGAGCCAATCTCTCCCCCACACGCACACCCGGCCACCTTTTTGATGCACGAGCCAGAAGTCCGTGCTCGTCCCCTATTCGGACCGCGTTTCCTTCCCCCGGTAAGGACCCGCCGTCGATGCCAAGCACCAAGCAGCTCCTTGCCTGCTTGCCAAACTCTGTCGTTCCTCTCCGCTCGTGTTGCCGGTCCTTGACTAGTAGAGATACTAGAATTGGCATACTAGAGATGATACGTGAGACAGAGAGCGCTTTCAAGCACCCGATAGATGACGACAGCTGGGGAGCGGAATTCTAGCGTATCTTCATCGTCAGCAGTAGACAAAGGGGAGGGCTTGGTGTTCCAGGTATCCCAACCACAAGAGGAAAGGTGTCGTCCCCGTAACCGTCATCCTCTTACTGAAAGAAGATGCAGTCCGATTCTAGCGTCTGCACCTATCATTTCAGGCTAGACAATCATGGAGAAGTTATCCAGAGCTTGAGATTGGCGCGCAGTAAACTAGTCCGGAAACTCTCCGTCCGCCGTTGAACGCGACAACGTCTCGATCCCTCGCTGGTCAAGACCTCAAGTGCGTCCTGGGCGTGCCAACAGACAAAGCGTAGTATGGAATCACTAAAATCCTGCAACTTGCCGGCCCCTGCAGCAGTTCGCCGTCTGGGAATGATTCAGTTTCATGATCCACTCTTCTACAGTCTTCTGGAAAAAGGTGATTGTGATTGTATGTAGAGTTTTGCATTGTCACGAATGTTTGCTGAATCTTCGGCAGATTGACCGGGACTGGACTTGGGAAGCAAAGGAAGGCCGTCCTTGCTTCGACAAGGTGTCTTGCTGGGCACGGAACATTTTACAAGGCGTTGGAACAGACAAGCGACCTCCGGCGTGAACGTGCGCGACTGTCCCCATATTCCGGGAGAGGTTCCGTGCGGGCGCCACACAGCAAATTTCTTCAGCTCGCTTCCGACCATCTCGATATCTGGTTGCCATGTCCGGTCTCCGTGGCTTGGCGAGGCTCGGCGATATATCGTCTGATGTTCGAGACGATGCCCAGTGTTTCCGTGAGACTGCTGGTCGGTTGGTAGTAGTTGGTACTGGAAGCACTCCCGATTCCGAGAGCGGCAAACATCTGTAGACGAGTAAGATTTTGTGCTGGGGTCTCATGCAAAGGAGCGAGCACGTTCATAATCCCTTTAGCCGGCTCGGTTCCCAGGGTTAGAACTTTGCAACTCGTGGAACTCCCGGCGACGAGGCAAGTATCGACAAGAAGTGCTACAAGAACACATCTTGTTGGCCAACTCACAAAGTCTTCTCCGGCACCCTGATCGAGATCGCCTTGGTAGTCACGCCAAACCGAACAAGCAGAGCGATCATCCAGTGTCCAGTAGAAACGGGGCGCGGGGCGTGAGATGTCAGCCTTGTGGGCGACGAACGTTACATGAAGCTCAGACCGTGAAGGCGCGATGCTGATAACTTATCAAACCGCATGAGGGCATGATCTCCGCATGAAATGAGTCGACGAGGATGCGGCCATGTTGCGTGATGCTGACGATTGGACGGTTCTCCTCGACATAACCCTTTCGAAGCGGGACTCCACGGCCAAGTGTTTCCCGCGATGAGATGCTGTATCAAAACTCCAGTCTTCCGTTCTCCACGGCCCTCAAGCTCATGGCAGCCTGGCCGGGCCGCTCTGCTCTCGTGCTCTTGGCCCGTTTGCCCCTTCTTAATGCAACCAGATCACTAACAATCGCCCCCAGGGTATCGGAGAGGGAACTTCGGGTTCTTCTGCCGAGATAACGCGCGCACTGGCTCGTTCATCGTCGATGAGGTTGTTGCTACGTTCCGCACGGGAAGGATGACTCGGGTACGAGTCCATGGAACCCGTCAGGGACCAGCATCTGGGTTGTAACCCCACCAGACGGCTTCGCTGACCATGCCAACATTCATGCGATGAATGGAAGGATGGATGTTGAGCCCCTTTCACGGCGAACGAGCTGTATCCGGTTAGCGCGGAATTCGGTCCCTGTCTGTGCGGGCGGGGCGTACTGTACCTCGACGCATCGCGACCCTGGTCATGATGATTTCGCGAATGCGATTCCCGTATGGACGGAATTCTCTTGCTGAAGATTCGATTGACGCCGTTGATATATTCGGCAAGATCGTACTGATGGTCCCACGCTCAATTGAGGCTGCTGTGCTCACTGCTCAGAGCTAAGCTGTTCGATGAGAGAGATCTCTTGATGCACGGGATGTGTGCTAATAAGAAAGGACGTCCCAGGTGTAAGCGACATCCACGGTTCCTGCATGCCGGCACGTTCGAGATGCATCCGTTCCATCGAATCAAGCCTTGCTCAACCAACCAAAGAGATTCGGTTGTCCGTCATATTCTGCCGTACCTGAACCAAGAACTGATTGATGACGGCAGGCCAAAATAGCACCTCCAAAAGCCGTGGGAAGGGACATTATCCTGGTAATGACATGAAGGTTGGGGACCCAACAACTTGCCGGCAGCTGCAATCATCAATGTGCGACTGCACCTCTTCCACTGCCGTAACCGGCAAGAATAGACATCATGTCGACAGTTTGCTTCACCTTACCTGGCACGCACCCCGTTGTCGAATGTCTAGTCTGCCAGCCACACATTCTGTGCGACGGCACCGACGACAGCTCTTCCCTTCCTCCCGTGTTGGAGAGTCCTTTATGGTTGAGCGGCTCAACCTATAGGATAGGATAAGAAATCCTGGTGTGTAGGAACGACAAGGCGGGATCTCCACGACCACGGACCTTAACCACCGAATTAAGAAGGTAAAAATAACCGCGCATGTCGCACCGGTGAACGGGACGGCACCTAATCTGGCGAGCGCCTTGATATCACGGGCTCGAGATGAGAATAAGCCCGGGTTATCTTCCAACGAAGTTCTAGAAGCAGCGGCTCGAGAGAAGGCTGGAGTCGCACAGATGTTGGGCAACCATACCACAGGCGAAGTCGTTTGGGCCTGAGACGTCGCTTTACGATAGCTAACGACTTGTCCTCGGTGAGGCGGCTTGGTAGGCAGCTGCCACAGATGGGAACCTGCCCCGAGCCGATGGCGGTGCGACACAACTTGTATCGCGAGGCCAAGGCATGGTGAATGAACGGCTTATTGTGAGACTGGTCACTTGGCCAGTTGTTGTTAACGTCGAGTCCGGGAGCGCGAGTCATCCGCAATACACGTTTCTCTCTGTCCTCTGGTCCTGACTCGCGATTTGAGGAGGTCGAACGAGACTTATGGTCGAGAGTCGAAACTTGAGACAGTAGCGTTTCTTGTCCCGGCGGAGTGGTAAAGGGCCGGCGGTCGAAGCGGTCGAAGCGGTCGAAGCGGTCGGTCTGCGGACCGATTAGCTCGTCGGAGGTTGAAACCGTCACAGATAGCGTCATGGCATGCATTCTACGCCGCGTCATGTAGCACGGTGTGGCCCAGTGTCGGAATCCTTCCTTTCCCTGACGTGGATGGAGCAGAGGTGAGACGGGTGAGCATGAGTGAAATCCCATTTCGTATCTTGCTGGGACCAAGAAGCAAAACTATCGTCGCTTATTATTTGCGGGATCCATTTTAAGCGCTGCGGCACGAGTCCGTGACGATGCGGCTGGATCCGACGAACCGCATCGTCCGTCACCGAAATGGCTGGTTAACCCGCCCGGATAGGTTGCTCTGGTTGCTATTTGCCATAAGCGTAAGCAACAATCGACACACGCGCAGCTGGACTTCTGTCCCTCGTACGTAGCTACGTGTGAGGCGGCGGCACAAGCCCAGGGTTTGCCATCTCTCAACGCCAATCGGGACGCCACATCGGTAATTCCCCCGCGAATTCGACGATTCCCGTAGCTTGGCAATGGTGTTGGTAAAGGTCGGAAGGAACAGGATTGCGACCGTAAAGGGTCCTATCACTGCTGGAGGCGGTGGCCAACTGGAGGTCCAGTCTTGCAAAGTCTGTTGGATGAGAAGCTGAGAGCCAAGGCCCGTCAATAGATTGAGAGATGTTCTTGAAAAGCCAAAGAACCGAGGTGGCAGTGGTGGTCGAGAAGTGGCCTATTTCTCGAAAAGGCGACAATTGAGCCAATGGAAATGCATTTCACGCCATTCTTGGCATGCACCTGTGGCGGGGTTCAATTCTTGCCTGCAACTGCTGCGGAAGGCGTGCCATTCAACTGGTCCAGACTCTCTCTCTCACTCCTTCTTCAAATTCCGCCCTCGGGTAACACAGTCATATCAGAGAACCTGGAAGTCGCGATACTTTCCTCTGTGCCTGCCGAGATGGCGTTGTCGAATTGCATGCAGGCTGCAGAAGCCGAACTCTCAGCCATCATTCTCTTCTCAAATGTTTCCAAAAACTTGTCTCTTCTCTCTCGAGTCTCGTTGTCCTTTGCCCACTTCCAACTCCAGCCACACACCACCACAAACACATCTCAACCCCCCATGCAGTGACTTGGTACCAAGACCAAGTCTGAGTACTTACCACAGTAATCTCCGAACAACTAAGCTTATTGGAAGCCTCCAAGATCGAGTAAGCCCTCCTTTGAACGCCAAATCTGGTCGCAGGGATCGCTTTACATGCAAGTGCTCACTCAGAGAGATTTGACAATGCCGTCGACGCAATGCGGGAAATCAGTCGTCAACGCGATCGGGTACCTTTTCACACGTGGACTTTCTAGTGGCAGCGCTATCCCGTCCGCCGTTTGCAATTGGCGTCAAAGCGCTCTGGGCGCCATTGATACCATCAAACTGTCAGCCCGTAGAAGCCATCAGTGACAACGGCTACTTGATGGCCGCTGGAATGTGAGAAGCACTCTTCTATTCCTTCCAGAAGACACGGGACAGCCGGTTCCTGCAACAAATGTCTCACGGCTGCACCCATCCGCTGGGGGGGTCGGCTTGAGACATGATGGCACACGCCTTCGCCCGACAACACAGCTGCTGCTCTGGCGGGTAACCAGAGTTACTGTGGTGTGGTATGTTGTGTATGGGACCCTGATGAACGCCGTGGTCAGCTTAGCCATGCGGAAGACAACCTACGATCTACATCAGGCACTATGCATATGTATATATGCCATGTGCCTTCCACAGGACAAGCGCAGAGTCCACACATTTGTCAACTCTGGCACTGGTAGTCTGCCCGAAACTGCTCTGCATCCTGGGCCTCGCTACGTGGAATCACTATCGATCAGTGAAGATCACCGTGGGCATTGAATGGTCTCGACTTTAGCAACAAAGTACCGGTACCTCTTCTCAACTCTGACGGTACGCTAATTCGGTCTCGGAAGGCTTTCACTGCAACTGTTTGTGGAGATGCAGACACTGGAAGTGTGACTGCTTCGGGATAAGCGTCACAGTGGTAGGAGCGCAGGGTGCCATTCTCGACCAGGAACATGGGTTTTCTCCCCCCCCGGCTGCAACCCCTCGGCCCCTCTTCCTTCGACACTACTGGACCCCGGTCACCGACCCTGGATCGAAGAACACACTCGCCCCCCAATTACCAGAAAGAACCCCAGTAGTCTATTGCAACACTGGCCGCCCACTCTGCCAATCTTTGTCCCTCCTCACATCGAATCTGGTCACTCCTGCCCGAGAACGACTGATGGGTCTAGTGCCCAGCTGTTGAGTTGCACCAATCCCGTCTCGAAATGCCAGGGCAAAGTCCCCATTCTGGGGGGTTGGGCTTCCAGGAGATCGTACATATGTTCCCACACCTCCTCCGCCATCCTTGGGATGGGTGAAAAGATGCTTTCTGACCTCTCCTCTCTCTTTTACCTCATATCATCATTTCTGTTCTTGCGGCTGGCAGCTCGGTGTCTCTCCTTGATTGACGTTTGCCATACCCTCCCAATTATGTTGTACATCTAACTAATACGTCTCAACCACCCTCTCCCACACAAGCGCCAGCTTATTGTTCTTTGTCTCTTGTATATACACGGTCTCACCTCGATACCCGTCCACGGTCACCTTATTCCATGTGTGTGCTGGTGAAACCATAGTACATACACGGACGCAACCGAAACCGGTGGTGTCTTACTTGGCGGTTTCTTTGACGACAGCTTCAGCAACAAGCTGCGCCTACACAGCCATCTGTACCGGTGGTGTACAAGCTCATACATAAGGATCGGCCGGCTCTGCTACGAATTTGACATCTATTGGCTTGGGGAGGATACCATACTGGATTCGAGGAATACCAACCAGGCGGATCGTAACTATGGCGACAACTCCAGCGAGGGGCTCTTGCCCGGCGCCGTTCTTCGAGGAAGATCTGTTCAATGAAGGAGGATGTGGGTGATATCCGACCATTGCTGGACGAGCCACCGGCTGACATTCTTCTAGACATGGAGGGACGGATATGCCAAAAGCTCTCAGATACCCTCTCCTGCTGTATGCCATGTCCAATGACCGATTGGGCCTACCCAGACAGCTTCCAGACACTGGGTCTTGTTGCCGGGTGGGTAGCAGTCGTGAGCACAGTTTGCTGCATCTTTCTACTGCTGTCATGGGCCTTCCTTCCCGTGGAGAAGACCAACAGACATTACATGAGCATCTGTCTCACCATCGGCGTCGTCTTCATGAATGTCAGTATCCCCCCACCAGTTCCTTGGATTATTCATGATGATGTCTTCCTGAACTAACGTTTTCCAAGCTTGGATTTGTGATCCCGCTTGCTGCGAAGCCGAATCAGTGCTACGATGCTATCACACCCAACTCCATGAAGACCAGCGCTGTCTGTGCCGCCTCGGGCACGTTCTTGGTTCTCGGAGGCTGGGCCGGAGTCCTGTGGGTGTTCTTACGATCATTGTCACTGCATCTGCAGATCTGCTGGCAGGTTGTGGTTGGCAGAAACTTCATGTGGTTTTCCCAGGCCGTCGGTTGGGGCATTCCCGTCATAGGAATCATCGTCGCCCTCGTTGCCAGCGGATTCTCGTTCCGGTTCGGCACCACCTGCCACATCAACCATCAGAACAGCTTGGCCGATCTCTGGATTCCCCTGCTTGTCTTTGCGGGCATGACAATTATCCTCCAGTTCGCAACCTTTGGCTACTGCATCAAGGTGTATCTCGCCTCCCTTGCCGATAATGCCGCCTCGACGGAAGGATCCGGTCTGCCTTCATACACGCAGAGCATCCGGACTATGACTCCTCGGCAAGCCTACCGCCGTGTTCGCCGAGTCATCCAGCTTCAGTGGCGTGGCATCGCGATTGTGCTCATTATCATTATCGATGTCATCTTCTTCTCCGTCATCTTCGTTTTCCAGGACAACACGGTTCAATCCGTCAAATCGGACCAGTCAAAAGCGTCAAGCTGGATTCTGTGCCTCGTTACGCATAACGCTGATAAGAACCAGTGCCTCAAAGAAGCCAGCGCGTTGGTTGTGAACGAGGCCACGGTTGGCGCCGTCCTCATGCTTCTCGGGGTGAGTATCTGTCCCGACTGGCGATTCCATTTACCTAGACTGACAATCTTTTTCCTTTGCGCAGATCAACGGTGTTTGGCTGGCCCTCCTTCTGGGGCGCTGGTCAATGGTGACGGGATGGGTCGAGCTGTTGGCGAATGCTCCAAAGCGAAACAAGAGGGAGTTCGTGTCGGTGGATGCCCGACTCGACGATCTCAAAAAAGACACACGTTCGTACGAAATGCTGTCCCGGGATACCGGGAAGACTATGGACGACGTAGTAACACCATCCGTAGTGACTCCGCTTTCCCCCATAGCTAAGTCGTCCCTGAGAAGTCCCTCCGTCAACAGGGACTACACCAACTACTACAATAACCTCATCCAACAAGAGAACCGCATCGGCGGCAACATCGACGGCCGCAGGACGCCAGACTACTTCGGCCAGACCGCCCGATACCACACGCCAGTGCGGTCGTTCTCGAGCCCCCGGCCACCACAAACCGTCACCTGGGACCCGGAGACCGGAGTGAAGGAGGAACACGAGGGCGCTTCCGCGGGACCGAACAGCGGGAACTATGTCAACCCACTTGGGATGAACCGGTTCTGAGCGAAGAGCCTGCAGACACACGAAGCTCAGTTACGAAAGAATGAATTCAATTCTACCCATCCTCTTGTTAGAGATACCCGAGCGACCACTCACGCCGCCGCTGGGTTTGAACGGCCATGGCAATGCGATCAGCATTCACCTGTGCTTCGAAGAAGGGCCTCCACTGCTACGGGTCCTCGTCCCGGATGTATCTTGTCGGCGACGGATGAGACCCGATCCAAGCAAAAAACAACATAAAATGTCGAGCCGAAGACGACACTACTTACCTGTCTATTACATTTTCTATCTGCGCGAAAATACCCTAGGGAGGCACGGAATGATCTGAGGACGGCGTTTTCGGGCTTGTTTTTCTATGTCCACATAGCGTCGAGGGAAGGAAAAATGTGGTTCAAGGCTGAAGACGAAGGACGAGGGGTGCCTGGATTTCCACTGCCTCAGAATGGCAATATCTGAGAGCCCGTGATACCCCCTACATGCAAAGGAGGGAAGGGACCTGGTGTTGCTTCGTCATCTGGCAGCTGGAATTGATGATAAGCTCCAGCCGTGTCGAGGTCGGCTGCATTGAAGCACGATGGCAAATATTTAGGTCGGCCAGCGCGGCTGTGGGCGGAAGGGAGTCGTGTCGTTGACTCACAACGAGGTGCCGAGCGGCAGGTGGTGTTAGGCAGCGTGGTATTCAGATGGCTGGCAAGCTATTGATGTCACCGAAGCAATACCTCAAGTCGTCCGGCCATTTCGGGGCTGACATGTCGTGTGATGCGATAACTCCGAGGGTTCCGGCCGCCACACGAGCCGGAGACAATGCTACGGAAGCTGTCTTATCTAATATGTTATGGAAGTTGCGTGATGTTGTTAGAGATACCTCAGCTTAGAAGAAGCGACAATCGTTTAGAACTACCGACATTAGTCTGATGAAGTCTCTGTTTGCTACATACGGATTGTCCAGCAACTTTATGCTGTCTTGGTAGATCAGAGCTGAGCTGCAAGGCGAGAGAGGGAAGAGTGAGCAAGGGGACCGGAAGCTCCCCACCATCCCATCCTGTTGCCGAAGGAGGGCAGTACAAGAGATGCAGCTCTTATCGCCTTGTTCTGATCGGTTGTGCCTGTGGCTGACTTTGAGTACTCTCGAGGATGCCGCATGGGGCAAAGCTAAAGCTTGCAACGGCTGCATCCAAAGTGCCGTAGCTGCTTCCTGCCGAATGGAACTCTAGATATCATTGGGCGTGTCGCTTAAACAAGTTTCGTTGTCCTTTCTTCCATCAGATCAACAACATCAATCAGCTGGAGATACCGAGACATCCGCATTAGTCCGGCATGCTTACCGGTATCAGGTTTGTTTGCTTATATATCCTCCTGCCCGCCACCAGTTATAAAATGTTTCGGGGGCGGTCTACAATACCCTGTTGGAATGCGTGATGGCGCTCTTGTCATATCTGGATCGCGCCTCGCATACCTGTCCATAGCAGTGATTCATATCTGGAGGTAGCACAACGGCGTTGGTCATGGCGGACTCCGATCATGTCGGCGAGTGGGATGCCGAGCCCCGCTGCCGTTCGGACTCTGCAGCTTCAGCATTTTCATTAGCATCGTCATCATCGTTCGATGCTGGCTCTAAGCCCAGCTGGTTCCAAGCAAACAACAAGCTCTCGCAGCTGACTTCCTTCCTCCGGCCCCGTTCGAAACGTTCGTTTTCCACTAGGAGTGGACGGATGTTTCTACTGATAGCCGTCCTGCTGGTGGGCGGCTACTTCCACTACATGTGGAAGTCCGAGGCCGCCATGAACGAGCCTTGGGTGCCGGAGCCGGGATCTGTTCTGTTCGGCCAGCGACCGCTTCTGCCCCCAATAGAAGAGAAGCTTCTGATAGGGGACAATTACAAGCTACCCCTGCGCACAAAGGGGCGAGACATCGTGGACCAAAACGGCAAACGGTTCAAGCTCTCGTCGGTGAACTGGTACGGCGCAAGCGACGAGCTATTTATACCCGGCGGGCTAGACGTGAAGCACCGGAGCACAATCGCGGCGACGATCAAGAAGCTCGGGTTCAACAGCGTACGACTGCCCTACAGCGACGAGATGGTCATTCGAAACCCCACCGTACAACCCGAACTCCTGGCCGCGAACCCGGACCTGATAGGGAAGCCGGCCCTGGACATATTCGACGCGGTGGTGCAGGCGCTTACCGACGCCGGGATAGCGGTCATAATCAACAACCATATCACCACCGCTACCTGGTGCTGCGGCGCCGACCCCTGCGACGCCGGCTGGTCGAACGACCACCTCGGTCCTATTTGCAAGCTGAAGCAGACGGAGGAGGAGTGGATACAGCACTGGGAAAAGGTCATGTTGCCGTTGAAGAAGAACCCGCTAGTCATTGGTGCCGGACCTCCGGAACGAGGTCCGCGGCGTCTGGGGGACGATGCCCTGGGGCAAGTGGGCGACTGCCGCCGAGAAAGCCGGTAGCAGGCTCCTCGAGATGAATCCCGACTGGCTGATCGTCGTGGGCGGCACCGAGTCCGGGAACGATCTGTCGGGCGTTGCGCAGCGGCCCATCCTACTGGGTGTCGAGAACCGGGTGGTGTACTCTGCCCACGTGTACGCCTGGTCCGGCTGGGGCAGTCTCGAAGGGCGATACTCCAAGCGGACGTACCCGTCATTCGTCAAGGCGATGAGGGCGAACTGGGCGTACCTGGTCGAGGGGGACGTGGCGCCCGTGTGGGTTGGCGAGTTTGGGGCGCCGCACTCACCGAGTACGGGGGACAACAACTACTGGACCAACCTGATGAGGTATTTGAAGGCCATTGAGGCAGATTTTGGGTACTGGGCAATCAATCCAAGGAAGCCGAAAGACAACGAGTACGAGTCCTATGCGCTTGTGAAGGATGACTGGGCCACTCCTGTGCTGGATTACAGGATGAAGGACATGACTGACCTGATCAGGCAATAGCACTGCCTGCCGGTTTGTCAGTGGACAGTGGACGAGCACGAGGAGCTATGAACTGGTTTGCTGTTGGGAATATCAAAAGGCATGGAGAAACCAATCGTGGCCGACAATGTCCACCACCTGGTATCGAACGCAAAAAGGGGCACAAGGTCTTTGATATATAGTGTCGATACCACAATGTCAGTCCTTAGCACTACAGTCATTGTTAAGTGTTTAGGAATCAAATAGTTGTAAAAATGATGCCCTCGACTCCTCGGTGATGGTCTCACAGCCTCGATAAGATGTTATCGTTATCGCGTATCGATAACTCGATAACAGATCCTTGTCGGCTGCCCCACCATGAATCTGGGGAACGACTGACGTTGAGATTCGATTGTCGCCCAACATATCGGTTTCATTGAATACCTTACTGTTTCCATTCAACTTTATTTGCTCTGCTATTCTCAAGTCTCGTTCCGCAGAAGACTCTCTCAAAGAATACACCGTCACACATTCACATCTCGATGGTTAAGGCTGGGCTGTGCTAGTTGCGAACCCCGGTCAGCTGTCATGTTCGCTTCTAGGCGTTCGGACCATCTCCACATCAGCCAACTCTCCGGTTCATGATGGGAGACCGGAGCCCACCCGACATCGACGTCGGCGCCAAGTGCCACGTCCAGAAAGCTGCCAGACGCTTTGGGGCAAAGGGCGCTGAGGATATCAAAGCCTGGATCTGGACAAATCCTGCGAGTGTCTTGCCTGATGAAGACGAGTTTGATGACGAAGATGACGATGGCGAGGGCAGTGATGATGAATCCGACAACGATGAGACCGCTAGCGACTTCGCTGCTACAGCCTCCACCTTCTCTATTACCGCTCTCAATCAAGAAGACGATGATCAAGATCTCCTGGAGCTGGGCACTGGCCACCACAAGGTACCCCGGGCTGCTCGTGCAAGATCCAACCTCACTGTGCTCTCCCAGCGCTACAACGTAGGTCGTCTCCTCTTCAGCTGCTTGCTGTCATGCTTTTGTCTCGTGATCTAGATGTATGGACTGACGCCTTGATGCAGCTTTACTTTACTGCATACCAGAACAAGATCTACGTCTATCAGCCACAGAGACCACCGCAAATCCTGCCACACGTGTCCTTGATCCTGCGACCTCCCCAGAGCGAGGCCGCGAAGTTGACTGGTGGGGTGCTTGATAGGGTATTCCCCCATCAGATGAACTACATCACTGTCGGGGATCTGGGCAATCTGGAGATCCTCCTTCTGGCTTTCGATGACGGAGATCTCGTCGCCTACTACACCCATCAAATCGTTCAGATCATAGAAGCACGGGACTCGCCGCATGGCTCGAATGTCCGACCAGTCCTCCGACCCTTCTTTCATGAGAGCGTGGGCTCATCGGCTTGGGGCTTGGCAATCCACACCCGGTCCAGACTCATTGCTGCGAGCTCCAACCGTCATGATGTCACCGTCTTTGCTTTTGCGCTTGCGCATGGTGGAAATGTTGAAGGGGAGCAGGGATATCACTCGTACCCTACTCTGTGGACGCGGCAAAGCGTTCTCGAGTTGGAGAAGCACTTCCGGTCGCGGACTAGGACATGGCGGGTGGTTCTCCCCATCGGTTACGATGGCCACAACAACCCCCACAACATACCCAGCATCGCCTTCTGCGACGACAGCAATGGAAATGCGGAGAGGGTTGCGGCTGTGGACATCAATGGGAACACATGGCTCCTCGATATATGGAACATCGGACACCCTGCGCTACTGATCAAGCCAAATCGCAACATGCTCTCCAACACCGCCCGCAGGCAAGTCATTCTGCATATTGCCGGGTGCTGAGAGACCAAGGACTAACATTTCTAGGTCCAGCCACATTGGCTGGAGTATTCTACTGCTACCCAACAGCAGCTTCAAACCGGCTGTGAGCAACCATGTGGCAATGGGATTACCAGCTAACGAGATCCTTGGGCTTAACAACTCCACCGGAGATGGCATAAAGAACGATCTCTGGTTGGACATCAGTGCCGGCCTCCACCATGTGAAGGACAATGCATCAGACCCTAAAATCTATATGCTCCACGGACAGCACCTCCAACATTCGCAATTCAGCTTTCAGGGTATAGGGTTTGACTTGCCCGCGGCCGACACCCCTATACCATCCGATGATGATACGGACGACGATCCCTCTAACCTACTCGTTGAACTTCTACCAGCACCGTCTCCCGCAGCACTCAGGAAGCACCAGTCTACGCATCCCTCCGTCAAAGTGAACACATTTGACCCTGCTCGCGAACCCCAAATGGGCTTTGAACTCGGCCTTACCATCGTACCCGGAAGGAGCGACATTCGAGGCGTTGGGCAGGTATCACAACAGTCGACCTACGGTCAGCTTATGGACTTCTTCACGCAATCCAGCACCCGTGAGTCTGACACGAAAGTCGTGGAGGTGCGTCATGTCCGTCTGCCTTCTCATTTTTGCTCCGACTTCTCCATACTACGTGCGACTGCCACTGGCGTTGAGCTACAGTCGCTCGACCCTAAGGTAGCCTCAGTTCTGTGCCGAGACGTCCTCCCGCATCACAACCACAACCATCGGCGAGTGACCCCCTGGGACCTGAGCCCGGCCATCTCGGAGCGCATATCGATGTATCTGCACGTCCCAGAGTTGGGTCTCGTCGTGCTCGGCTCGCTCAACGGCCGCGTCGCCCTTCTGAGCCTAACGAAACCGCCGCGACGACACGGATTCGGCTCCTCCCTGCGGTCTCGCTTATCTGGCGACGGGATCAAGATCAAGCGGGCTTTTAGGGTCGAGGCTGTACTGCCGCGCCGTCAGGACGAGAACAAGGGACTCAGGCCTTGGTGCACACTGCACGGAATCGCTATCAGCCCGGTACCTGATCACCGCGCTAAGGGATTAGCACTTTACGCGAGCGCGTGGAGGCCAAAAGTCTGGAGGCTGATTCTCCACTACATTGACCACACGATCCTTATGTACGACATCTCTCGCCACGAAGGGGATGGCGACTTGATGATCATTTAAGCGGCAGAAAGTTTGACGAACTTTGAGGATAGCCTTGTCCTAATTAGTATGGCCATGGTATGGAGAGAGGGAAATCGTGTCTGTAGTTTACTGGGAGAGGGGTGTGTAGAAGATCCGGGCATCTCTGGTAGAGCTTTGGGTGACTCCTTCATCCCTCGATGGCGGGGATCGACCGTGATGGCGGAACTTCTCCACGGCTTGTTTTTGTTTTGTTTTTGATTGGGAAGTCTTCCAGGAGTATTCGGAGGGCTTTGGAGTCTGGCATGGTTTATGGCACAGCTGGGGTCACGGCAAAGGATGGAAAACAGCATACCCCCGATCGGCAGCTAGACTGTTCGGTCTCCTGAACTCGACATGAGAGACCAGGCACACATTGTATTAAGTTTTGTGGCAAAGAGGCTACCCAATATGAAAGACGAACGAGATCATGAAGTCCCGGCCCGGGGTGCTCCAGCGTCGCGTTGTTGTGACTGGGTGTTGATATCACAGAGAAGACATAACGTTACAGCACGACGGCCACTATTACCACAGCCGTAGATCGCCTCGCCTCTTCCCGGGGTCTTTCGCAAGAGCAACCGGAAGAGATTCGGTACTCTGTCCCAACCCGCCTGCATAGTCGTCCAGGCGGTTCAATGTTTCTTCACCTCTCGGAAGTGTCCATCAACGGACATATCCCTCCCTGGGTGCCGGGGCAAAACCTCCCGTTCTATTGCTCGACATCAGATAGTATGGATACACAACGGCGAACGGCCGCTTGAGGATCGGATACGAACCGCTTCAAAGGCACGTAGGACTTCATCAGTCTCCGACCCCAAGTCGGACAGAGTTCCAGGTCAACACCGCCTATTTGTTCCCTACCAGAACTCGGAGCACGCGACACGTTTCTTCATCAGCAGACGTCAATCCTCTTGGGAGCGGCGTCACAGCATGAGGAGAGGTATCACGACGTAAACGGGGAGTAAGGGCCACTCCCTCCGGCAGGGGCGTTTCACCGACCAGATGCAAAACATGCCGGTGCAGAGACATGAGAACCAAGTACCAGCGCCATGTTGTGTAATGTATGTGGCCACCCAGGGGAGCACCCGAAGAGGGAAACCCAGTCCAGCGGGACCAGCTCTGCCTGGACGGACGAGAAAAGGGGACCAGCCCGGGAAGGCGGGAGGTGACATATCCGGCCGCAAAGATGGGTAAACCCATTAGCCACGTCGACCTACCGTGTTCCACCGGTGACAGCCGACATTGGGCTTTTTTGCCATGCCCGTGTATGCGGGCGTTGGGGATGTCCCGTCACACGGCATACGTCGCGGGAAATTTCCCGATTACGACGTCGCTTGCGGCATATACTGCGGTATACTAGTATGCCAGAGGGGTTGGGCCAAGTGACAGGGTAAGCTCCAAGAGGGTGTGCTAGGGAACGGTCAAGATATCATGCAGGACGATGATTGCGGAAGGGGAGAAGAAAAGATGAGGTGACTGTCCAATCAAGGATGTCAAGGTAGCCAAGCTTCGAATTGCGGCTCAACGACTCAAGAACCAGGAACCTGGGACATATATGCTGTCGACGGCTGGGGTGAACCATGGTGCAAGTGCTGCGACAAGGACCAGCTCACAAAGGGCACAATCGGCGGTGTAGGGCGGTGAAGCAGCACCCTGCGCAACTCCCGGAAGTGCGCAACATTGAGCCCCGAGGTGGTATGGTTGGTTGGGCTAATCCCTCGAAGATGGTTGTCTCGGGATGACGGCGGGAGGAGCAATTGAGCCACGGCCCGAGCATCTGCCTGGCCGATACATCGTTGCGAGGGCGAGACTTGACGTGAAGACCGTCAATGGTACTCCGTCTCAGACTGATGACTTGTCAAGAGCGACGGTCCGTGAGGATAGGTGAGGTAGCCTGGGTACCTCTAGTTTGCCTTTCTCCACCAGTTGCATTGCGCCTGGATCCTGATAGCAGCATGCGATCTATCGTCGTCGACATGAAGCCAACTGCGGCTGGAACCCGGTGATGAGGACAGGGATTGGAAACAGCGGCTCCTGGAAGCCGGGTGTTTTGCTATTGGACAACTCTCCACTGATCTTCAACATGGTACGTTGTGGAATGAGGTGGCGGAAGCTCACCACACTGAAAAGAAGGTTGTGTGCCGGTTCAACAGGCTACGGTAGCGCGACGGTGATGTAGCAGCTGCGGACAACACCAAAATTACGGCTGGCTGCTAGCATTGTCCGAGAGGCCGCCTGGCCAGTGTGCAAGGGGTAAAAAGGAAGAAACCGCCAGGTGACGCCAGAGGACAACCCAGGATGATATCCTTTCTTGGAGGCGAGGACATATTGCAAGATTCGGAGTGTTGGGGGTGATGTACCGCTGCTCGACTTCGCCAATCATGAGCTGTGCGATCTGGGACGAAGAAAGGTGACAGGCTCCTGGCTATTCCTGATGTGATTGTCCGTGCATCGACCAAGACCAGGTCTGCGGTGCTGTCGCCGATGCGAGTGTCACCGCCCATCTCGGGTAATCGTGAGAGAACCACCCGGCATCATAGAGGAAGGCTCCCGAGTCGACGACGTCCCGAGCTCAAGTCATACTGAGCCGTACCTAGCTCCTGTCCCAACCTTGGCCGAACCCGGAACACTCGTTCGTTGAGCATCCGGTCGCACAGTAGGCAGTTGTGAAGGGGAGCGAACAAAGATGGTCCAGACAGATAGAAACATATCTAGACTTCAAACCCAGTTCGAGGTCGCTACGTGAAAAAGGCAGCGTCACGGACCCTGCCACCCGCTGGACTTCCGATGATGCCTCGCAGGCGTCGTTGACAGACGTCTTGGTTGATCCCTCCTTCTCGACGAGAGGGTTGGCTTCACCAAGCGTGGCTCTCGAATGCATATGCGGCCAATTGTCACACTGAACAAGGAGGGTATGCTTGACACTTGCTTTTGTGACGACCGGGAGGCTTCGCCCGGTAGCATCCCATAGGCCATACGTCCTCTCACGAAAGAGGTGCGGGCAGGGATTGGCGCCGAATACCCGCAGGCGATCAACACTAAGAAGCAAATATCAATTCAGGGGGTGGTGTGGTGTTCTTGTCTTCTTTTGCATACTCGTTGAGACATGCATACCAAAAGCAAAGCAGGGAAAGGCGTGATACACTTCTTCAGCCCGCATCGCACGATGTCCGTATAGAGTTTGGCCCAGCGAACCGGGTTTAGTGTCGATCGTCCTGTGAGAGGCCGGATGCTGAAGAGAGTTGAAGAGTTCGACAAGTAGAGTTGATCATGGCATGTGGGCTGCGCAGAGGCTTGCCTACTAGCGCCAGTATACATCGTTATTAGTGGCTCTCTCAGTCCCCGTTACAGGGATCTTGGGAGCGGTCTGCTGTAGCCCCGGCAGGGGTTAGTGTTACATCCCGGTACCTTAAGGTAACAAAAGCACAGTGCTCAACGAGGGGGATGTCTTGCCCGGTTTTTCTCACCTTCATGAGCCTTGGAGGTCCGTCACCAGTTGTGTCTTGAGCGCTTGGAAGCGCACCAGTATCTTGCTTTTCTATCCGGGATGTACATAGTGAAGCAGACGCCGAAGCGTTCGGCCATAACTACGCCCTCCGTCCAATGGCGTTGTTGGATATGTTTCCCGGCCAATGCCCTTGCCGACCTGGTACTTGGTGCAGCCCTTTCATCAAAGATGTGGTCCATTCAAGCCCAGGCCGGGCACACGCATATAGGACTGCATGCAAATGGCCCAACCCCACGGTATATATACGTAAGGACCATTACGTACGGCTGGCCAGCCTGGTATTCACAGCTCAACCTCTCACAGACGCTGGATCCTGGGCCATGCCTCTCGGCCAATGCTCAGGTAGTATCCAGTACAAGTGAAGACACTGTTGCTGGAAAAGCACATACGAGGTAGAACAGGTGTTTTGCTGGCTTCGTTGTGGAGATGTGAAAGGTGTAATAGGATTTCTATCTAGGAGTGTAACTCTGACACCGATGGGAACCACCGTTGTGGCCGGTTGATGATGCCATGATGCATCCACCCTGCCAAAGTCCCGAGAGAGAAAAGTGAAGAGAGGCGGGTGATTAATGATGATGTTGGAAAGGAAAGGGAGCAGAACAATAGCCCAACACAACAAGTACTCGTCCAGCTGCCCTCTGGTACGTAGCTTTGTATGCCATATTGCGGAGACCGAGCTGCCGGGAACACAGAGCTGCTGGGAACACAGAGCTGCTGCTCTTTCGCCAAGAAGGAAAACATGAAAACAAATCCGTGACGCCAACCGGCCAGCCCTTTTTTTGTGATGCTCCATGCCAGAATCCCTCTTTTTTTATGTCCGTGCCGTATGCTGTGGATGCCATAATGAAACGCCGATGTCCGTTAGCGGCATGCTGAGCAGACACTCAAACTCCTGATGATACGAGGGTGCGGAAGCCGGAGTATGTTCCGTTAGTTGGGATACTTGCGAAGCGGGAAGAAGGCATCGGGCATTGGCTCCAGGTGCCAAACCTTCTCGGCGTCCTCCTTCTCAAAGGCGTCCTCCCATTCGGTCGTCAGGGGCTTGGGGATCTTCCATCCCAACTGCGAGTCGCGAAGCCGCATGCGGACGAGATGGCGCTTCTGCATCGCGGAATCCCCATCGGCGAAGCCCTCGCGGCGGTGCAAGATGGCAAGGTTGTTGATGAAATGCATGTCACCCGCCTGCGTCTGAATCTCAAGCTGCGTTGCTTGGGCGATAACCTCGATAGCATCCAGCGCTTCCACCTGTTGCGGCGTGAGAGAAGGGAGTCGCACAGGCCGCGGGTGAATGGCACTTCCGAGGAGCGGGGTTCGGCCAAAGTTCATGATCAGCTTGGAGTTCTCGTAGAAGATGACGGGCCGGCACTTGAAGCGCGGGCTACTCCAAGATCAGCTGGGTTTCCGGACCAAGACGGCGGGGTACTCACAGGGAAAAAGGCCAGTCAGATCGAGCCAGCACACGAACGAGGTCCGGGCGGCTAGCTGCGAGGATATTGTAGACGGTATAGCACGAAGCGATGATGCACTTTCCACCAGCAGCAGCAGTGCTGCGAGTGAGCCAGCTGACGACGTCTCCAGACTCTTCGTTGTGGAACGACTGGAGCATCCATTAGCGAAATGAAGAGCATTGAGACCAGATCCATTTCAGCCAACCTACAATGGACTTGGTCGAATGACGGTGATGGTCGTCACGGACCTTGGTGCTGTTATCAGCAACAATGTGGACTGGTCGGAAGTCAGTATTAACACAGTTCACTCCATGGCGTCGCATTTCCTGGCCCAAATGGCGGACATACCGAGCATGTTGCCCCTCTTGTCCTGACATCCGCGCTGATCAGCCACGAAAGACTGGACGGCGAGATAGACGAGAGTCAGGTCCTCGACAGTGTAGGCCTTGGGATCAATGCCCCGGACAACGCAGAATCCCTTGCCATCGTGGACGTCGTGGCTGAGTTGGCGAAGCTTTGGTCCGAGAAGGGGAATCGGAAAGTTAGCCGAACTGAGGTCGCTTCCGTCCAGCTCGAGGCCTGGCCAGGCGAGTCAGTTCAAATGCATTTCAGGTTCTGGAGCGGCGGGCAAGACATGAGAATGACCACCTGCCTTTGAAATGGGCAAGCCCAGCGTCAATCTCGGCCTTGTCGGCCGCTGTCAACTCGTAGACGAAGGCAGACTCGGAGATGAAGTCGGCTCCACTCCAGGCACGTTCGCCTTTCAAGACTTGCGGGAAGGAGGATGGGAGTGCGGAAACCTCGTGGTTGGCGTTGTTCAGCGGCTCCGATGCACGAGGAGCCTGCGGGAACGGCACGGCACCAATAACGGCCAGGGGTCCGGTGCTTGTGAAAGACGACATGGTTGATGTGATCTGTCTCTGGCGAAGATGAATGGGACTATCGCGCTGCAAGATTGCGTTAGGTCCGTATTTCGAGCGTAGCTGGACACCACTTACATTGCTCAAAACAGGCTACGGAACGATCAATGCTCAAAGGAAAGATTGCCACGGGGGCGCCGAAGAAGAGCTGGTATCGTGGTTCCGTGTCCACGCAATCTCGTCGAGATAAGCCTTGTCGATGGCGAGGAGTCGTCCGACAGCTATCCTCTCCAGGCAAAGCAGTAGATGATGGGTGATGTAAAATTGAGGAGAGATGGGAAGATGGAGGACGAGGACTATCATATTTAAAGTAGGACCTGAGACCTTTGACGGTCGATATAAGAAGCCACCATGGATCCAAGGTTCCCCCCTGAACAGGTCCGAATGTGGCCAAATGGCAGGCGTCAGGGGTTGGAGCGAGCGAGATAGCCAGAGGAGTCTCCTTGGGAAGGACAGCAGTTGCGCATATGGTGGCGCTGTTGCTAGCTGGGCCGGATTCGACTGACCCAGTATCCAGTCTGCGCTCCCGGTTGTGCTTGCTCCTGTGCTGGGACGTATCAGAAAACGCCGTGTATGTGTACACTGACTGGAGGCGAGATGGATTCGGCGAAAGGCTTCAATGAGGTGTGGTGGTGTGCGACCGCAGGGGAGCAGACGAAGCAGCTTCCGGGAGTGTTGTGGTCGACTGGAGCCCATCAAGCAGCTTCTTTGCGGTCGGTGTGGATGGAGAAAGGGAGACAGAGCGTCGCACAAAGATAGCGGAGGCGGGCCGGTGCCTCTGGAAGGTATATGAAGGAAAAGGGGTCGATGGAGCGTATGGCTTCCTGCTTGTCAAAGCGACGGCCAACACGCGATAAACGAAGGCTGTAACAACCGTGAGAGGTAGAAGGTACCGTCGACGTGTAAGTGTAAGTGGGAACATGCAGGACAAGAAGGTCTCTCTGATGGAGGACGTAGTTGGTCGTTCTCCCCGGTACCACAGCTCTGCATCATTGGAAAATGGTGGGGAAAGGGCAAAGAGGACACTGAGACACTTGCAAGTGTTGAGTACGTATGACGGGCAGGCACTGGCCAGAAGGCCAACCCTTGAGACACAGCAGGGTAAAGAAAGAGACGGTTGCGAACGGAGAGCGAGCATACATGCACACCATGCACACACGCACACGGTGTATACATGAGCACCAGGTACCCAATATTAAAGCCGCTGAGCCTGGTCTCGCGTATATTACCTGCGAGTACCCATGATATCAGCTGGAGCACACGAGAAGACGGCACTGATTGAGAGGCTCACCGACTCATGTATGCTCAGTTACAGGCGGGAGGCACCGGTCTGAGAACCTGGAGCATTGAGAGCGAGAATTCCAGCACAGCGGAGGTGCGTGTAACATCTGGTTATAGAACTTCCGAACGGGTTCCCGCGAACAACCCTCCAGGGCCAGCGGCAAGATAGATTGATCGCTTGAGAAGCCGTCAGTCGTTCAACTGGACCCTTCATCGACGTGGTGTCGCAGAAACACTTCATCTCCAAGGGCACCGGCACCCCCGCACCAGTGCCTTCGAACCGGGTAGGCAGATTGAAGACTGTCTCGCCATGTCGAGTGTTGCACCAGAGAGCCGCATTATCTGTGAGTTGCCGACCTCAGGTTGAAAGACAGGCGATGTGGCAATGGCGCGATGGGAGGATGCCGGATGGCACGAACGATCTGCTTTTGTCGAACCCTGAAAACAATATGGATGTGACTTCGGTTCGGTAACGGGATGCAAGTGCAGCGAGGCGGGGAGGGGAACATGGACAGCTCTTGAGGCCCTGTCTTAGCCTAGATCTAGACGTCTTTCCCCGCTCTCTTTCAGTCCAACCTAACATGAGTATTCCACAGCAATGCTTGCAAGAGCTTACCATTGCACGCGCCATGTCACTGCGATGTCCGGAACTAGATCGGATTCATCGGATACTGCATATTGGATGGTAACCGTACGGTCCTGGCCGCCGATCTCTGGACTGGGCCGGAGGAGCATCTTGGCAGACATCGGTGAATGCGTAAGTGCATTCGTGGTAATGCGTATATATGCGATCAGCAATCAATTGCGCCCCCCGCAAGAGAGGTCCGAAATGGAGAGATGGAGGCACGGCAAAACCCAAGGACCCACGGCAGGCGAAGGAACGTAAGATAATTCTCATTTGAGAGAGGTTGGATGAGAAATTTCATGCCGAAGAAGTGCCAGGGATATCCTGCATGGCGCACACGGCCTGCAGCCGCTGAAGCCCGCTGATTCTATCCGTTGCGACCCTGGTCCATTGACTCCGTCCCAAATCTATCTGCTTTCGATCTCGTGCATGATGCCAATGCATTTCGCTGAGAGCTGCGTGGTGTGGCATTGTGGGGGTGAAGCCCAACATTTTGGCCTCCGGCAAATCAGCAGCTCGTCAGGCCATGATTCGTGGTTGCCAGTTCGCCTCGAAGAGTTGGCTAACATAATAGTACTCGTTCTCGTAATCATCGTTCTCCCAGAGATCCTGCCATTCTTGCACTGCGGCCAGGTTGTTAGCGCCGGAACAGAAGACTTTCTTTTGTTCCCTAGGACTCAGGCGGTCGGTCAGTAGGACGCGGAGCTTGGGCAACTTACTATGCTCGGCAGCATATTTTCTGGTTTCATGAACGAAGGCGATAGCCCCGTTGTTAAGTGCTGCCAGAGTCTGCAGGTCTTGACCCCTGCATTCCTCCGAGAACGGGTAGATGCCTTTGTTGCAGTAGTGGAAGTAAGCGAGCAGCGTATTCGCACCTATCAGGATGTCAGTCAGTCGACTGCTATCTGACGAAACGCTTTCCCAGAAGGAAAACGCATCCAGGTGTTCCTTTTCTTACCGGAATTGTACTCTTTCACCTTGTCTTGCCGCGCAAATCGGGTCTGGAAGATATGGGAGTCAGCTCAAGATGCTTCAAAGTGTGCAAACACCCATGGAGATGTGACTCGAGTCTTGCATTCGAGTCTTGCAAGGGATCTGGTGAGGAGAACTTACCGACAGACCATGCTTCCTCGCATACTCTGCGTCATGCCTGGTGATGAGGGCGATGTTGTGCAACAAGATGAAGGTCACAATGTAAGTCGTGAGCCAAGTCTTCTGCTTCTTTTCCTGCGTCATCTTCTGCAGGTCCTCGAGTGTCTTACGACGGAGTCCAGGTTGTATCTGGTGAATCAACACCGAGTCGATTTGAGCCCCCATCACAGGCGGAAGCGGGATCTTGCCGTGAAGGGGCGCGTCCCTGTCGTCGATGATGTTATGGGACATGCCCAGGGTCTCATCTCCCACAATCTCGAAAGATTTTGTTGTCAGTCTGACAGACATCCAAAGGTCCAGCGTATTGTTGAGTAATTCCTTCTCCTTGTCGTCGGTGGATGTGTCTCCCATCAGCTTCATGCCGACGGCATAAGTGCGCCAAAGAAGCTTCTCTCGGGAGCCGAGCAGTCGCTTGCAACACTCGACTAACCCTCTCTTGATGTAGCTGTCGAACGCACCCTTCGCTGCCTCCAGGTCGACAATGGCCCAAGGCGGAATTGGCACGGACTTCTTCTGGCCCTTCGAAAACCACGACCTTTCGAGACTGTCGCCCTTCTGAGGATGGAACTTGCGGACCCGAAGCTCGATAAAGTGTCTGGTGTAACCTTCAGTTACGCGAATGACTTTGGTGTCAGAGGCAGCCCAGCTTCCGATGTCGTCCACAACACTATCCTTCCATCGATTTGTCCACTCAAGGCCTTTGACTTGGCCGGGCTTATAGAGCCGGACATCTGTGATCTTCCAGCGCAGGCAGGAGAGCCGCCAGACACGGTTCGTTGCCACCTTTTTGCAAGTAAGGCAAGGTCCCTCCTCATTCTCCGGATCGAGGTTACACTGACTCCTGGTTAGCTTCTGCTGTTCCTTCGGCTTCGGGAATATGCTCCATGGGGAGGACCTACTCTGATACGTTGCATGCGACACCTGATACAACTGCCGATTCGACGGGTATGCGCTGTCTTCTCTCGTTTCTCATGGTCTTTGAAAGGACCCCTTCTCGCCGAGGGAGTACGTTGATGAGGGTTATATACGACTCCGAAATTTGATGTTCCCTGCATGCCCAAAACGTTGGACCCGGCGACCATGAGTGAACTGGGCTCTCCGTAGCCCTGAAGCGCGTCATAACGCTCGGGCATTCCGCCAAACGGTGTCTGACCTTCCAGGGAAGGTGAAGTCAGCTTGTTTGGCAAGGCCGCTGCCATGACTCTGTCGGTACCCAACGGTTCTGTGAGCGAAGTGCCTTGAATCCCTAGACCAGTGCCATGATGCGAGCGTGACTGAGTGTCGGGGTAGAGCATCTCCTCGCCGCTTGTCGAGGGCTGCATGCCTAGGATACGAGTCGGCTGTAGAGGAGTGTAGTTCTGCAGATAAGCGACCATTGACGGATCGTCGCAAGCAAACAAGTTGGCCGGGTCGCTTGGCGCGTGCGGAGAAGCATATGATTCCCGCGCACGGGTTGGCATAGGACCCGAAGTCTGGACCATCGGTGGACCTACGTTTGGGTAGTCTTGATGTGAGGTAGCGGACGCGGGGACAGATTGGTAGGCTGACGGATAGTGTTAGTACAAATGATGTAGCCTGTCCGATAACGGATAAGAGCACATACACTGCTGATGCTCATACGGGGAGCATGGCGGGCACAGGACGAAGTTTTGAAAACAGTCGGCCAGTCTAGAGCTCGTCCAGCCAGATACGGGGACCTCGTCAACAAAGCCGGCATATCCGCCACCGTCGTTACCAGCCTGCGACAGACCCTGGATGGGGGATTTCTGCCGCATCTTGGACACAGGACTGCTAGACATTGGTGACGACATTGAGATATCTGAGTTGAAGCGCGGTCTTTTGGGACGCCGGCGGTCTTGCGGCGGACGACTAGCTAAAAGATGCGGCAACGGTACATTAACAGCATTAGCTGCTTGTTCCAGTAGGTAATCCTGGTTGACAGGGTTGGCCAGATCCAGAAGGACGGAGAGAGGAATTGTGAGGTTGACAGAGCCGGAGGCCAGACCGTCTATTATATAAGGCTGGTGTGCTGATACGGACGATGTTCTCAGTCCAGGGTCCGCGAAGGGTTGTGGTGACTCATCTTGGAGAGCGAGCTCGGCCGGGTTGTTGTCCTCGTGGCAGTACGCCCGGCGTTTTCTAGTGGTAAGAGAATCCTAGACAAATAGTCAGTCAATCGCCCATGTGGGAGTGACTTGTGTGCGTGTCTTGGAAGTCGGGACAGGTGTGGATATGGGTGACGCTGGCCAAGTATCATCAACTAGCAGGGCTGTGCGTATGAAGCCAACGTTCAAGCCAACCAACAGCTGAGGACACGAAGGCAAGTGTCAGGGTAATGTTGTAGGACGATGGGAATATTATAAGAGGACGTTGGAAAGAAGTGGAGTGTGTCAGAGGTCGGTGAGCAACGGTACGCTTGAACCAAGCCCCAGACAGGTGGATAGGATGGTGGCCAGGATGATGGTGGACGGTCGGTAGCTATATGATATGCAGCCTCCCGCAAGCCGGGGACTAAGGACAAGAACGTATGCTTACCATGACTGTCGACGTAGTGGGTGTGTTGGACAGAGCCGGCACCCACACTTTGAACCCTATGTACCCTTTCCCGTCGTACTTGGTATACACCGAGACAGCTAGGCGTCAACCGGGGGGAAGAGAAGGCAAGAGGAGAGCAATCAGGGAGCGAAGCTCCCTGCCAGGGTTCGATTCGCAGGGGATGGGAGGGGTGGGTAAAAGAAACGGTCTCACAGGAGGGCCATCTTCAAAGGCACGGCGGCCCTTACGAGAAAACAAGCAAAAAGAGCGGAGTGGTTGTGGTTAGTCGTAATTGGGCAACAGGAGCCGGTGGGGCAACTATGTGCGATGGATCGCCGTGACAGAAGGAGAGGAGACAGAGCCAAACAGAGGGACTCGAGCACCAGAGTCCTGAAGAAGCAAGACTGGAAATCCAAGAGCGAGGTTGGACTTCAGGCTGAGGAGGGGTGTGCACAATGAATTGTGGCGGGGGCAAGGGGCGAAAGACGAGCGAGGAAAAGGCGACAGACGACGGCAAGCCAATTCAAAGTTGGTTGCAGACGAGGTTGCACAGCTCTAGGAGGGAGCTGTGCAAGTTTAGACCCCGTGGGAGGCACGACAGCGCCGAAGAGGCAGAACGGAGGTGGTAGAGGGCAGAGGGGGGAGGTCGCACAGGGCCAATCTCGCTGTGATTGAGAAGTGTTCCGGAGTCCCGCTCGCTGTGACGAGGCTTCTGTTGCTCTCGCAGAGGAGCATCCGGATAGGACCTCTGTCCTGCTTGGGACCACCGCGTGACACGCTGGGGGCGGTTCCGCTTGCACACTTGCACCACGCACCGCAGGACAAGGGAGCTGCTTTGCTTTACCGGCTGTTGCTGGTGGTAATAAGAGTAAAGTGGTCTTCTTGTTGGTGGTGACCGGCAGGCAGTTGGTTCAGCTCAGATGCCAAGCGTAACGTCGCCAACCGTCAGATAGGTAGTCTAGCCAGTCCTGTATGCTCATGTTAGCCAATGCTGCCGTTCGAGGCTCCGAGTACGGCAAAGGCGCTGCTGCTGCTTCTTGACAGCCAGAGTTTTAGGTCGATTTCTTACTTGATCGTGGGCCAACAGCCCGTCAAAACGGCTCGACCGACCTTTCTGGTGGGATTTTGCTTCAACGGTCGGGCTCGGCCAGGACGAGACAGGGCCGTCAGGCTTCCTCGGTGTGGGGATACAATAGTCGGCGAAGGACTACTGTGGTATGTCGGTGGGATAGTGGAACTGGTCTTGTCGAATACGGGGGCGAGACCAGTCAACGCCAGTAACCTTGAGGTATCAGCGACAGCAGCGATTGGGCGCGCGCGAAAAAGCTTGAACGTGTCGAAAGCTGGAGAGGAAAATCTCGGTGAAGAATTATTTTGGGACGGGCAGGAGATAGCACGCGTGCTAAATTGTTAGGTGCCTCACCGGTTTATGCTGAGTGAGGGGAAAAAGGGAAAAAAAGGAGATCGGGGAAGGAGTGAGATGCGCGAGATGAGCGACACAAGAGAATTAGGTTCCAAGTTCCATTGTGGCTCACGTCGCGCAGATTACCAGATTCCGGGTTTCCCTCCTTCCTTCCTCGACAGGGTAATGCGCCCGTTGGAGGGAGGGAGGAGCGCTCGGATGATGGACCGTGGAATCGTCACGGTGGGATCATGAAATTGTGGATGGACCAGACGGCAGGAGCTCCGTGATAATGCCTGCAAAAGAACCTAGAAGTTGCAAGTTGTACCTGCCGCACCAGGGAAGCGTGACGTGCTTAGGTACCGGTTGGTGTACCGGTCAGGCTGATGACTCGTCATTCAATTGTCACCCTCTTTCGCACGAGTCCATCCATCCGAAAAGCCATGCCACTCGGCTGGATCGGCGGTATTTCTTCTCGTTTTCTGACCCGCGCATCAACCAAATAAATGCGGATGCTTAACAGGTCTGTTAAGGGGCCGCTGGCTTGAGCTTGAGTGTAAGGTCAGGAGGTGTGAAGGAGGAAGTGAGATGAGACCGGATGGTTTTAGGTATCTTTAGTGGAGCCGGGGAATTTGTGGAGAAACCTTGGGGTCGGCCTCCACTTTACCCACTCGCTTCCAGATTCTCTCTCTGGTGGTCCATGTCCTGCAACATGTTCCATCAGTTCAGTGCGTTCGTTCACCTTTGCCCGACTTGTGTGGACATCGAAAACATTGAAGGAAAACGAAGCTCCGCCGACAAGGGAATGTCGTGTCGTTTCGGCCACGGGATCCAATCTCGTCCTACCATACCTTAATCGACCCAAGGCGGGATCCTCTCAGCTTATCCCCCACTTCACCACCAACAAAGTTGCGACTCGGTTCCATGGTTCGCCAACATGCACGTCTTTGGGCCGTGGCCCGGCCGACACAGCAGGTCTATGTCTTGTCGGAGTTTGTTTGGCGGTGTGTGGGAGATGGAGCCTGCTGGTGTTTTCCCCGGTCCCGTCGGTGACGAACTGTTTGCCTCGGGTGCATTGCTTACCATCACTTAGAGTCTCCTCGACCGATCGGCCTGGTGCTTCTTCACGTGGCTCGCCGATGTTCTAGATCAAATCGGGATTGGATCTCTCGATCGGAGCTTTCGGCAAGCAACTGTGTACCCCAGCTAGCACGCCATGAGTTCTGCTACTGCATCACTAGCCAGGTCCTTGCCGAGTCCATTCTTTTTCAGCGAATGTATCAGAGAGAACATTTCCAGAAGCCCCTCCCCGATACTCTGCGCACCTCATGCATCCTCCACATCCTCCTGTCCGACTCTAGAGGATGAGATGTGACATGCCGGTCAGCTGGTCAGTCGTTATGTCTGTCGACGTGTCGTTTTGTTCGAGAGGCCCCTCCTAACGCACCGGCTGGATGATGCTGCCTGACTGAGATTGGCTAGAAGGCTTCGCACGTGCAGCTCGTCCGACCCGACCAGCACGGCGCATCGGGAACTGTCTGACTGCAACAACATGATGCGCTTCCGGATATTGGCCAAATCAGAACGCATTGAACCGCGAATCCCTGTCGATCTGTCGGGCTGGTGTTGATATATACCTTTTGGCTGTGACGACACGGGTCAACGCACGAGGTCCGCACTTTACTACACACAGGAATATGCAGCTTGCATATCTTTGCATGAGGTCGACAATGGGGGTTCCAGCCCGGGTTGGGGGTCAATTGTCTACTCCAGTACTGTGCGTACACGTCTTCCTGGTCCATGGTCCGTGGTGCGATTCTTCACGCCATAAAGGAGGGTTAGGGTTCTTTGTTCAACGGGAGCTAAAATTCACGCTTCTTCTCTACGACCAATAGCAGGCCACGGATTGCAGACCCAGGTCAGCAAAGCACACCAGGAGAGACCTCCCCACAACAACCCGTCACTCTGATCTGCACGACGTGTCAACAACTACATCTCTTGTTGAGCAACGGATAAACACCTCACTTATAATGCTCTCTCCCTCCCAGATTAGGTCACGATTCATCATACGCTGCCAACTTCCGTCTACGCCATGCACGCGATGGGGCGGCAGATGTATAAAGTGCTCGTTAGCAATCAATGGTACGATGTTGGCCGTCCACTTAGAACCCTGGCGACGAAGTCGCTGACTGGAGACTGGACGATAATCCCCGGAAATCATTTCCGCTCTTTCAAGCATCTTGAGCTCCTCCTAAGGATAATTTGCTCACTCCAGCCAATCTTGAGCTGTCGGAATGAAATTACTCTGCACCGGGTGCCTCGCCTGGCTGACCGATGTTCGATACTACATTCCATCTCGACGCGCGGGAGTGACCGTCGTAACATCGCTTACCGGTGCCTGCCGTCCGGTGCATTGCGCTAGGAGTATACTGCTACCTAGTAGACTTAGCAGTCATATCACCACGACACGCCACAGCACATCTGCCAGCCAGAGTTTGCGACGAGACAGCAACATCAATTTCCATCCCGACCAATTGAGACGATCCCCTCGGTTGCCCGGAACCGACCTTCCGGGCTCCGGCAATCACAAACCGCCCCAGGGTTCCCTCCATTGTGGCAATCCCGTGCTCCGGTCAAGTCGTGGCTGGACGGGAACCCCCACGTTATGCTGTCGGTGTCAAGGGGAGCTAGCTGGCTGGCTCCTCATATTATCAACGGATCATCAGCATGGACTCACTCACGTTCCGGCATGACATTCCCAAACCCACAATCCGGTAAACTGACTCAGGGGTTGGTCAGTATGTGGTACTTCAACCGGGTCGTCCCTCAGTCCAAGACTTCCGGGGGTTGGGGGTGTGCCGTGGTGTGTGCCACGTCTGTCTGCCGCCCTTCGCGACATATAAACCGTAACTCATGCTCCGCAGCCAAGTAGCCTGCATCCCCACAGGAGGCGCACATCGATCGGGGCATCGCTGTTCATCCAACATCGAGAATAGCCACCTGACTCGAAGCGACGACCGTGCGCTCCGATCAGGAAGCCCGCCCAGATCGCCGTTCGGCCATGATTCAAGGACTCGTGGCGGCTGGGGTTGCTCAGCCCCCATCAAAGATGCGAACAGACGGCTCGTCCGTATGGTTCTTGCCCTCTTCGACTGCTCACCGGTTGCATGCGGTGACATAACGCAAACGACGATGTAATGCCCAGAAACAAGGTTTTACCTTATGGCACGGCTGGTTGGCCACGTACTCACGTACTCTGGTACGGAGAGAGACGGGATTGACGATTTGTACATCCCTCACACGGCTCTTGGATATGTCGACTCCCGTGCGTGGGATAAGACACATGACTCCAAGGCCTCACGCGAGCAAGGGCCGGCAATCTTCGCCTGTCGCCCTTGTCGCTCGTTGCGACCAACGGAGACACTTGAGGTGGCCAACCCATGCTGTGATGGTCTTCGATTTATGTCTGCATCGTGGATTCAACCTACCCTGGATGGCATGTACGATGGGCATCGCCTTCACACCGGCCTCTTCCGGCACCCTGCTATGCCGCATCACTCGAGGCTGCAATACTTATTGCCGGTACTATAACTTGAGCCAACCATTGGTGTCCATGGTCAAGCAGTAGTGTCGTCATTATCGTCTGCCGTATTTCTTAGCTATGGGCTGACGAGGTCGGTAGGACTCCGGGTCTCTCGAGTTGCCAGGCCCTATTGTTGCGGAGAAGCTGTGTCCGCCGATGCCTTATAGGCTGGGATCATGACGGTGTACATTGGCCGGCTTTTCCCTTCGGGCGTACCTACTTTGCAAATGCAGCGCTGACAGGTAGGGTAAGTAAGTATTGAGCTTGCTTAATTCGCGGCATGGAGAGGTTGGTCCATCACCCCTGGGACGCAGACACTACAACTTGACCGGCCGTTGTCCATATACACCCCTGTCTGAGCGTTGGGACAGAGATTCCTCATGAGCTCCGCACCGTGTTCGGGTTATTGCGCATGGCCGAAGAGCTGACTGCCGATCTCCACGGGCCGTTTGCGACGGGGCCGGAGCCGGGCTTGATGGCTGGCTCCACCGACTGACTTGCCTCCCGGCATGCCAACAGTCTTCTTCGTCGACCGGGAAGCATGTTAGACCAATCATAACGGAAACCGATAAACAGCATACGGGTTGGCGCAGCACAAAGGCAAACCCCAGCTGAGTACAACTTGCACAGTAGGTACATTACTAATTTGATATGGAGTTGAGCCGCGGGAGACGTGCACATATATACCGGCAGTTGCGGTCCGTCAAGTAGGCAAGCTGCTTCCAGGTTGCCCCGCATCCGCATCCGCGCCGCACCTTCAATCTTCCCGACTTCCTCACGTTTTGGTTTCCTTCCCGAACGGTATATTCCGACAGCCGAAGACTGAACCGGCCCACATGCGACACCGCCATAGCTGTGTGTTGACGGTGTACTCGGCCGTAAGTTCCTGGCCATAAGTCCCAACACTTCAGGGGCCCTGTCTTGACCCTTCCGTTGCTCTGAGAGGGTTCTCGTGTTTGCTTGTTCTCGTGTTTGCTTGTTCTCGTGTTTTGCTTACAAGCTACTGCAGTCTTCCGCGCTCATGGCCTGCCCGCTTGTTTTTGCTGTCGCCTTTGAACACACCAGAGAGCGATGACCGATTGAGAATGGTCACTCAAAAGTCGGGGCGAGTCTCGTAGCCGGTCAACAAGTTTCAGCAGATAACGACCTCATTGAGCTCATCTCATCTCCGGGTGCCAATGTACGGCACACGATGGAACTCAACACAAAGGTCATCCACGATGTCATACACCCAACTGCCGCCTTTGCCCAAGGGCCGTCAGCAAACGATTACGTCCCCACGATCCCCGGGGCCGATGCCTCCTCTTCACCGCCCTGGCAAGAGTCTATACTGAACCCGAAGAATCGCATAGACAGCCTCGAGCCGCTTGCGAATCCTCTCTGGCGCATCGATGGCTGCACCGGCCTGGGTACTCAGTTCTACGCCGTACCTCTCTTTCTGGACAACCTCCCCCCAATGAGATTCGACGTCTTCATACCGGAGGAGGCTGCCTCGAGCCCAGCGCTGCGGGCGCTCCTGGATCTTGATGCTGCCTTCCACACCAAAGACGCCACAAGGGTGAACCGTCTGGGCGTCTCGAGGCACATCCTCCGCGCTCTACAAATTTGGACTCGAAACTCTGGTCTTCGCGGGCCCGGCTCTTTCGCAGACATCTACACACAATTACCGTTTGGGTCTCGCATCGTGTTCAAAGCTCTAGAGCTCGATGTTCGCTCCATCAGCATCACCATCGCGCCCATGCACAACCTCGAACGGCAACTGCTCTCCGTCGCGAGGCTACCCACGCTACTAGGGCTACCTGCGAACGCTCTACCGGAACTTGTTGATATAAATGATCTACATCTTGTCCAGCAGCTACACGATAGTGTCTGTCTCGTATACATGAATACGGAGCGACCTGGTAAGAACGCGCCGAGTGGACGATCAGGACCTTGGATCCTAAAGGCCTTGACGAGTGGCTCCAAGTATCTGTACCACGAACTCAAGAACCTTCTCAACCTGCCGTCACACCAACACGTTACCTCACGACCCCGATATCTGGTCACCAAACGCTGCAGGTTCGGCGGGAAGACAGCTGTCGTTGGCTTCATTCTGCCGTACTATTCCGGTGGCAGTCTCCGCGACTCGTTGCCTCTGCTGCGGATTCAAGACCGACTCACTGCCCAACAGCAGCTGAAATGGGCCCTGCAGCTTACCGTGGCCGTCCTGCACGTCCGTGAGAAGGCCAAGATATTCTATCCCGATCTCCGTCTCGACAACGTCGTGCTCTCCTACACGGGAGACATAGTGATGGTCGACTTTGAACAGCGTGGTGTATGGTGCGAGTTCGCGGCCCCGGAAGTCAATGCCTTGGAGTACATCCGCATTCTCGCCAATGCCGAGTCGACTGGTGACGACGCTGAGGACTTTGGCATACCAGAAGAAGTCCGACAGCGGTACGCGGACCTGCTGAGTCTCTACCTTCCAGACTGGGAAGCAATCGAAGGCCGCGAGGAGTACATGCCGCCCGACGTCCTCGGCTATGGCGCCTACAATATCTCCTGGCTCTACCTCGACGCCGAAGAGCAGGAGGCGGCAGAGGTGTATATGCTGGGTCGCGTCCTGTGGTGCCTTTTCGAGGGCCAGAGTGCGCCGCAGCCAGGCGCTGTGTGGCAGTCCTACCGCCGCGAACCGGACCTGGAGTTCCCGGCTTTTCGAAGGACACCGCTGGAGATTCGAGGCTTGATCGATCGTTGCACGAGCGGGAGGAGACGAGTACTGAGTAGCCTCATCACCCGCATAGGCAGCAGGCTGGTGCTGCGTTCGATCGCACCGGGGCATCCACAAGATCCAAACAAGGTCGTGTCAGTGGCCAAGCAATGGTGGTCGGAGGAGATGCGGGAGGCTGAGGCGTTCCTGCAGAAGAGGTTTGAGCTGAAGAAACGGGGCGAGTGGAACAGCAATTATTATGGCCGTCCGAAGCTGAGGGAAGTTCTCGCTGCATTGGAAGCCTTCAAGGATGAGAAAGCATACAGATACTAGCATGAGACGCTGATTCGAACGAGGCCGGTGCAGGCCTCATGAGTATATGCGTGTCCGTGTGAAGAATACTAGAACTAATCGATAATATCAGTGACATTCCTCGCAACTTTCGAACCGCACAATGCGACACCTTCATCACATTTCTGAATTTTCAAGTGTTGGCAGCTGCTTTGCGGCAATCGACTCAAGGTACCTCTATGAATGAGAGTGTCTGAAAAAAGATCCGGTATCGAGGAAAGTAAGGGCTGGCAAACGGACCTGCGTTTGCCGAGTGTGAAAAGTGAACCAGAGTTTTGGAAACCACCAAGCACCGATTCGTCAGCTATCGAGCTCTTTTCGAGCCTCGTTCTGATCCGGTCCCGGCACCCGACCGCTTTGAACCGGCGCCACCAGACCCGCCACGACTCCCTCGTCCACCTCCTCTCCCACGCGTCGGTGGAGCGGCAGCCGTCTGGGGAGTGAGGAACTGTACACCACCACCACCACTTGCACTAGTACCGGCGCTGCTACTCGATTCTGGCGCGGGACCGTAACTGATACCCAAGCCAACACTCCTTCCGATACCCACCCCTGACGCAGATGCCGAGCCAGGTGCTCCATGTTCAACGGGACCCAGAGCAGGTGATATCTGCCTCCGCCTCTGGCTGACCCTTTCAGGACCGGGAGCCCTGTCGCCCCTCGACGACGCGGTGGAGCGTGGATTGGCACGCATCCTTACCACTACGGCTTCCATCTTGCCAACCCATGAGGCTGCTGCACCGCGCATGCCTACATGGGCGAGAATATCCTCGATTTCGTCGATAAATTGACCTTGGTCGACCAAGAGCTCAAGCGAGTCGGCTATGAAGCTGTCGTCGCGATCCCCGATTAGCCAGGTATACAGCGACTTGCTGCTGTCGGTGTCGTGGCGGTCTACCACCCCACGGAGAATGCGGACGAGTGCGCGCGCCGCACTTGCACGTTCGGGCGGGGACAGAGGCGCCTCAGCGCGGACGATGAGGGTATGGATCTGGCGTACGCAACGTGTGAGACTCGTGGCGGCCCAGGGAACGCCGCAAGCACCTTCGGTGTCCGGACTGGAGCTTCCAGGGGGCGAGGTGGAAGCCAGGAATGTGTCGAGATCAGTGAATACTCTCCTTGCACGGAACTCAATCTGTTGAAAGGGGCTGCGAGCTGGATCCGAGGACCGCAGTAGAGAACGAATCCAGGCAGAGAGACGGTGGGACGCAAGGAGAAGCGAGAACAAGGTTCCTTCTGGATCTTTATGGTGGACCAAAGAGGCCGGGTCGAAGGTACGCCAGGGAAGATCCGATCGAGGGGCGTTGAAGTCGGACTGAGGCTTGTCGGTAATGGACGCAATAATTGACTGTGCATCCGCAAACAATTGCGGAGAAGGGCCGCTGCGTCCCAGGGGATGGCCAACCTCACAGTGAAGGCCGTCAGCAAGGACGTCGAGGTGCATGTCTGATATACACCTGAACGGCTGTCCCAGTTCCTCTGGGTATCCTTGTTCGTTAAGGGTCAGGGGTTCTTGGGGGTCGTGGTCATAGAGGGCTTGCTGAGCGATGCAGTCGGACAGCCATATCAGATGTTTACATGGCTTGGGAGCACCACATTGGCACTGCGGCTCAGCATACTGACTCTTGGGAGAGCCGATACGGACCGATCGAGGCACAACCTCATGCATCTGGAAAGCGTAGAAGTCGATGTTACCGTCCGCATCCAGCATGCGGTCGCACCATTGCAGTGATATCTCTGGAGGCTCCTCAAAGGACTCGCCCCATAGTGACCGCACCATCTTCCGAGTATGTGGGGAGAGTCGTTCGATGTTGTACTTGAGTCTGGTCGGCGAGCGCACCGTGGAATTGTCATATTCATCCGTTGAGTCATCCCCCTCCCCTTGAAGTTTCCCGTGGACGTCTTCCTCAGGAGGATTCATCTCCCCGTGCGACCTGGTTGAGGGCGGCATGCTCTCTATGGAAAGCTTGCTGATGCCTATAGTTGGCGACAAAGACATCGGGGTCCACGAGGACGTAAGATCGGGCGCTGTGGGTGTGCCAGCTGGTCGATGGGCATTGTAGAGGGATTGGAAGTTTTATAATACGCGAGCTAGAGCAGTCAGCAGTCTTGCGGCTGACGTCCAATACACCTTCGTCGCCGTTGGAAGACTGTTCTGTTGGAGCTATGGAGGTCAACAACGGACTAATCAACGGTCTAAGTTCGGGTCGGGTCTTGCGGTGCATGCCGGTCTGCTAAACGGCCAACTCCTTCTCTGCTTGCTTGTGGACGGGTGGTGCCATGTTCTTCCAACCTCGATGTATTATATCATGGTACTTCTGCCTCTAGCATCCCAGGCTTGGCTGGCGAGGGTTGGACAAGCGGCCCGAAAGGAGATCGGTGGAGTGGCAGGTTGGGCGGATGCACCGCTCATGGATCAAGGGGCACAAGGCAGGGAGTGATGGCAGCCTGGCCTAGCAGGAAGAGGCCGGTTTGCCGAAGCCTCTGGGTGTGACGGACAGGAAACTGGACATAGGGGAGCAACAGCAGGGCTTTGGTACCAACAGAGACCCAGCCGCACCAAAGGTTAAGGGGGCAGTGTCTCACTGGAAACTTTGGGGAATGTGGAAGATCGAGGCGGAGATAGAGAGCAAAAGAGTGCTGCCCGCATAATGGAAAGCCGCGAAGCTGAGTCCACGACTCCATACAAGGATGAGGCGGCAGAGGTGCAAAGACTGAGACGGTTACCACGTATGTAAAGGTTCACTGAGGGAGAAGGAGTACAAGCAAGACAGTCGCGTCCCTGGAAGGAAATCTTCCAGAGACGAGGTTGACGTTGGCTCACTAGGGTACAATAGACTTGTAAATAGCACCGCCCATGCTCTACCAGACGCTTGACGAGGACGGATGACAGTGAAGTTCTTCATAATGATCTGTCGTTGTTAACTCTGGGTGTCGTTGAAAGGGAAGTGGGACCCTCCCTCTGCACAGCCACTCAGAGGCTTGGGCTGGCCGCCTTCAAGTCGGCCGATGTGGGGCAATTTGGGCAGTAGAAGCTGTGATTGGTTGAGTGATTCTCAACGTCTTTTTCTCCCTACCTTCCCTTTTATTTTCATACTATTGTTACCTCCGTCCACTATCATCGTGACTCTCAACCCGGGAGGGCTTCGAAGGGTCCGGCATGGTGGCTCTCGATTCTATATGGAAGCCTCCGGGCGGCCACACATATGCGGCCGGCATGTTCTCGAAGTATTGGGATCGTCTCTCAGTCTCTGGGCCATGATTTGGAGAGAGACCAGGCTCCAGCTCGTTTGACCCAGATTGATCGATAGACAACGTTCCTATCTCGACGCTGTCATACCATTCAACCCACGCTTGGCCTCGAAAACTGGCCCTTTCTCTCCTTTTATCGTTGCTACCTGGAAGAACCCCTTTTTCCTGTCCGATGATGGAATACGGCGCGCCCCTTGGCCACCTGGCAGCCACCGCTTGTTCCGAGTTTCTCAAGCCTCTGCTGCTGGCGCAGATTGCTCAGTTACTCCCGTCAAGTGACAATATTCGAGTCTCAACCAGCTCACTATCGAACATGCTGATACTGCAAGTCCGGAGATTGTGAAGGGTAACTTCTCTTCTCCACCGTGACGCGCTTTACAGCCGGCGTGCCTGTTACCAAACGGCCGAGCTATGACTCTTTCAGACATGTCTGTTTCCCACTTCGACATGCATCCCATGCCACAGTCCCTTGCTTTCGGTTGGAGCGTTAGTGTCCCTCCATTGTGCCATAGCAGCGATTGCTGCTGCAGCACTTGGCCGCATTCAGGTCAAGAACCTGCAGCTACTCCTCGGCGATGAGAAATGCCAGTTGGCGAATGGTTGTACGTTGGTTCTGGCATACTTGATAGGCCTCGAATTCAACTCTGAGCATCCGGCAGTTGGCCAGGTCGAGGCCCGGCGCTTAAGCTGTACCCAGCGGGCACCTGTCGAGACCGGCACGCAGGCCATACTCGGGGAGATGCTGTCGACATCGCTCGAAAACGAGGCTGAATTTCTGTGATGGATAGTGGAGTGCGGTACGTTTGTATCGAAGGGCCCTGAGGGGAGCTACAGGTTGGTAGAGCAGGATGAATCAATCCGGCACCTTTGCTCCAATTTTAGCAGTCGGCGACCGCCGAGTTCCTGTGAGGCCCCGGATCGCCCATCACACAGCCCTGCTGCTGGGCGGATCCGACAGTTCGGAACGGTCCCACGCAGCAAAGAATAAGGTACTCATTGGATGTACAGTTACGGGTCAAGTTCCCCATCCCATTCTAGCGAGCCCTGCGAGCCACTGACGGATTCAGAGCTGTCTCGGAGACACCGACAACTACCGTCCTCACCATCTCCCGGCGATAACACGGCCTTCATGCCACCGCGAAACCACATCTAATTTTGGGAAGGCCAGCAGCAGGTCAGCCACTCCTCTCTCCCTCCTCATCTTCTATCAATCTCTGTTGTTCGTCACCGGATACATCCTAAGCGTCAGCCAAATACAAACCGTACACATTCATCGAGGCCGCCACGCATGTTCCAGCTTGGACAACACCTTGGTTACAACTCTACTACAATACTCTTCAAGCTCTTGACAGAGCACCGAAGAACGTGGCGAGGACCTGGGTATTTGGGCCTGAGAATGGATACATACGCACATGGCAGAGGAGAAACCACCAAGACGTGGACCTTGATGTGGATCATGGATGAAAGCTACGTATGTGCAAGGCCAAGGCCATTCATTGCTGGCTTGCGTGGACCGGTCCCTCCAGATAGTGACGGCTACGGAGCTGGCAGGCGAGCCAATGGCGCCGGACCGACCAGCCCGGACGTGGGCATCGGATGCAGACTGGTTAGGCGAGATGCCACCACTTGAGCGTCACGTATGCCGTGGAGGAGAAATGGTTCGTACCGTTTTCAAGGAATTATAGAGCTTTGACGACAGATGCCTAAGTCATTTGCGAGACTTGGAGTGCAGGGATGGGAGGGCGGATCGACATCCGATTTTTAAAGACATGAGAGTCTTTTTTTCTCCTGGCTGTGTTTCGGCTGTGCGAGAAAGAGCCTTGTACTCCCTCCGTATTCCAGAATAATTCGATAGCCCCGTCAGCATTCCAGTAATGGCATGACCTCTCACAAGAACTTACTCGTCTGGACTCGCCCCAATCAGATCCGATATCCTGTATATCTTTATCAGATCTGAAGATCTGAGACACGGGTCCGGGTGGAGGTTCGGAAGATCCACGGCTATGTCTGTCCCAGCCCCAAGACTCCTAATTCATAGGTGGAGGATCATATGCAGGTACGTAATGTGTATGCAAGTCGCATTAGGGCTACAACGGAGGAACATCGCCGTGGAACAGCGCCGTCTTCAACGGGACGTAGTGGTGTGAACACCGGAGAACGCCCAGGTTCCGGAGCCGTCATCACTTCCTCCCCTCAAGACGTGGATTCAGGGTTTGCCTACATTACGGACAGAACGCATGGCTTTTATACCTAGTGCTTCTCGCTTTGGCCCTTGGCCGATATCAGATCGCCGATTAACTCTTCATGGAGAGTCCAGGCTGTCAAGCAGATTTCTAATGAGCCGAACATATGGACATAGGGGTCCACAGTGTTCAAACGAGCTGAGTACGCTGGTCCAGGGGCCACAGAGGTTGAGCAAACTGAGACATGATGGAGTGAGGCGAGAGTCCTTACGCATCACAAGCGGCGAACTCCACGAGAATGAGGGTTGAGTTGTGCACCATAAGGGGCTTTAACATCACAAGAACCTCTCTTTCGGTGCTCTGGGAGGTCACCATCAACAACGCTATGCGGCGAGCTCGGCCACGGCAGTGTATCCTTGTGGGGGATTTGCGAGTTGGTAGCATGCTCAGCGTGCAGGAGCTTCAGTCACTGAGCATACACCCAGAGATGGAGATGGAGGAAGATTGTTGCATTCAAGGAACAGCAGATCCACCCGACAGGCTCTCTGAGAAGTGAGTTTGGCCATCGCCTAATAAGCTCGTCTTCTGCCGGTATATAACAGGTACCTCCGCCGTTGGTGCCTCCACGATTCGCTATCCCCATCGCATAGTCATTTATTTTCTTGTTTTACCGCCTTCTTTGCCATAGTAACATGATACCGAGCAGCACCTATAAGTCAACAGGAGGTCTTCGACCATCGCGGTTCTGGCAGCGGTGCCCGCCCTTGCTAAGCCTCTCAGCTTCGGGAAGCTCGGCTAGCGAGACGACACCACCACCACACCCGAGACTTGTACCAACCTCTCTGACGGCACGTCCGGAGCAACAGCAGCAGCATGCTAGTACGAGTACACCTGTATTGAGGGCGACACATGTGCCAGCGTGGCGGCATACATCGGCGTTTCGCTCGGAGAGTTCGCCCTCCTCAACCGCGACCGCAACGTTACGGTCTTGGACTGCGATTCCCGGTTCATGATTGGAGACGTTGCCTGCGTCGATAGGGGCGCCGAGGCAACGGCGTATGCGACGTACTCCTGTCTCTCGAGCTACATCTGGCAGTCCGGTGACTCCTGCTCGATCGTGACCAGCAGCGCCTCGCTCAGCATGCGTGACTTTGTTCGCTACCATGACAGTGCGCTCGACGTTGACTACGGAGACTGTGGTTCTGCGCTGCGCTGAATTCTGGCGACACGGTCTGTCTTGCCAGAGCTCTTTCCGCACGCTGGATGCTTGTGCCCTGCTTGCACTAGCAGTGGTGCCTCCACTTCAGCTTCAGGCTCGATGATTCTCCCGTCGTTCAGCGACAGCACCACAACGGCGGGCGGGCTGTCCATGGCATCTACCAGTGCTTTTGTCCGTGCTTCGGACATTTCTGCGACAGGAACACCGATCATTACCTCGGGTACTTACAACAACGGATCTGACAGCTCTTCTACGGTGGCGCCAGTTCTCACATCTGCTGCTGCCCCACGGGCGGATCTAACTCAAGGTCTGGTTCTTCCACGTCACGAGTGGCTTTATCGAGTGTCCTACCTGGCATCAGCTTTGATTCTGAGAACGAGACCGGCCCCGGATCCGGATCCTCTGAGTTCAAGCCTAAAGCTGAGCCTGTTGTTCCTGGCTCTAGCACCGGCTCTGAGGATGGCTTCGATGAAGGATCTGATTCAAGTTATGGACCCAACAACGCCTCCGACCCTGGTTCCGGCTCTAGTTCTGGCCCCAGCCCTGAATTCGGTAGCGGCAGTAGCTCCGATCCTAGCATTGGATCTGGCAGCGACAACTATGAATCTGGCTCTGACAGCGGCCCCGGCTCAGGAGCCTACACGACATCCGCCATCTACTCATCCATCGTCTACACCGTCACCTCTTGCAGATCGGCCGTCACCAAATGCCCGGCACGCCTCACCACGTCGACCTACATCGTCGGCACCACCGTGTGCCCGGTTTCCAAAACAGCGGATGCCGGGAGCGCCTCACCCATCCCTACTCCGCAGTCCGACGGTGGCGAGTCGCCTGATCTCGCCGCTCCTGGAGCAAGCAGCCAGACACAGATCGACTGGGATGTGGTATCACCGTATCAACAACGTTGAGTGTCAGCAAGCCCGGTAGCGGTGGCTGGTCCACCGGCTCTACCCAGGGCACCGGGGTTCCCGGAACGCCAGTTCCCTCTTTCGTTACCGCAGGGACTGCTCGCAACAGTGCGGCGATTGGATTCTCCGCATTGGTTGCTATACTGTTTGCCATTTGAGAAGTTGAGCGACCCGTTTTACTGCGCTACTACTTCTAATGTCGTCTTATCTCTTCTTGTTCTTTTCTTGGGTTCTTGTATATTATTCGCTATGCCACTGTATTACCACTCCCAGGATGAGAATGTCGATACTTAAGACGTGGGAATGCCGAGGGCTTCTTGACACACCACAAGTATGTTTCTTCCTCTCGTTGACGCTGTCTCGAACCTGCTGGATCTTCGTGTCTAAGCGAACAAACCACTACTTTATGATCAGCCCTTGGAGGCCATTTGAGTAAGCTAGGGGACATGGCGAAATCGTGTCAACAGATGTATAACTTTTCTCAATTACTGCAGAACAAGGATATGAACCGAGACACCGATGACGAGCAAGACACTAATTTCAACAGTTGACACACCGCACACCGCACAGAGCCGGAGACAAGCCTGCCTCCTCGAGTTGCGCCCGCCGCGCCGCGAGGTTACCACACAACCAACAGACACTCATCGCGTAACACATGAAAAGACAGAAAACAATCCCGATGCGTACTCCAACGCCATATCCAGTCCTTTGTACAATGACAACCATCAAAGTCTCCAAACCACCCGTATACATCCCTCACGTGAGCCCGCGTACCCAGGGCTATAAGGCTCACCCATTCCCAATGTATTTATCTATGCTCTTGCCGAAACTGCGTCGTAAAGCCATAAGATGGCGGGCGGACGTCGAATTGGGGGCTGGGAATCACCCCAGTCGCCATGTATCGCATCTATAACTGGTTGACCATACAGAAGGGACACGCCGCTGTGTCGGCAATAGAAAAGCTGAGTCGATGACTTGAACAACACCTAATGTAATGCAATGCAGGGACGACGCAACCGAGAGACCGAAAGCAGCGAGAGGAAAATCGTAGACCGTAGACGTAAACATCATGAGTCATCAAACGCATTTCTTGAGTCAATGACGGATCGTGGAATGGCCGCGATCAGCGCGCGAGCATCGTCTGCCCTTCACAGACCGCTGATCTTCCGGGCCGCAGCAGATCCCGCTGCAGCGCCGACGCTCCCGACCCGACCGCTGGTCTTCCTCACGCCCGCCTCTCGGACACTTCCGGTGCCAGAGGTAGTCGCCCGAGTCTTCCTAACTTTGGCCAGAACACCGGACGCAGAACTAGCGCGCTGGTCAACCGACTTCATCCGAGACACTGCGGCAGAACCAACGTTCTCGATATCGTTGGAGGCATCATTGTCGATGACCTGATACACCGTTGTCGTCGTTGTCGTAGTGACGGTTGAGGCTTGCCTCTCACGGCGGTCGGGGGAGGCCTGAACTGCAACGGCGGCGGCCGACGGTTTGCGTTGCGACCGCATGCGAAGCAGCCATTCCTCCTCCGAGTCGGTTCGTTGCGCTGAAGCAGGGACAGGCGGAGCTTGATCCTCCTGGACCATCGTAGAATGGGTCACGGAGGTGGATCGGCTGTACGGATGATGCCGATCCATACCGGCAGCACGATTGGTCTTGCGCGGCTGACCCGGGGTTGGCGCAGGGAGAAAGTCATCTTGCACGCCGATGGTGTTGTCACGGGCGTGGTCTTGGTCCATCTCGCTCAGTGGTGTCCTATTGCTGGCGCTCCGGTTCTGCGGAGGAGTGTACGTCTTGCTGCCACTGCGTCCCAGGTTCGCCCTCTGCATTGCGCGGATGGGTGTGCTCGGTAGCTGGTGGCCACCGCCGTTAGCGGCAGCAGCTGCTGCTGCCAGAGCGGCCGCTTTCCGCATCTTACGCTCGATGCGCTCCTCAATCCACCACTCGCGGAAGACACCTTGGTTCAGGTGGAGCCAGTGTTGCTGGGGCCCTACGACCATGCCAGGGCGCATGAAGCGCATATAAGCAATCACCTCGTTGGCAGTGAATCCATGGCGGTAAATGAGATAGGCGCCAATGAGACATCCTGTACGGCCCAGACCAGCCTTGCAATGGACCGCGATGCCCTTCTTCCGGACGTTGATCGTCTCGTGGGCGAGACGGATAAACTTGCGTACCGTCGTCAGTGGCGGGCAGGTACCGTCCTCGAATATCATGTCAAGGTGCTGGATGCCGAGTGCTTCGAACCAAGAGGGCGAGTAGAGGGCAGAATTGAGTCGGACTACGAGGCCGATATTTCGCTCCCTGAAGTGTTTCAAGACCTCCTTGAAGGGCGCAGGGAGCTTTTTGTGCTCGTCAATCGCCTCGATGGTCCTAGGGAGCGTGGCAAAAAGATCCGAGTCGGGTGTGATCCTCTCGACAGGCAGATGCATCGGCGAGGCAAAGGCGAGAAAGTGGGGAGAGATCCAGTTGAAGTCGCCCGATTCTACCCTCTCATATTTCTCGTACTCGTCGAGGTCGAAGTTGTCCAACAAGCAGCAGCCCTCTTCCTTGGCCTTCCAAACACCATAGACCATATCCTGGACGGTGAGCCCATAATCGGCCTGGCTATAGCCGGCATCGCGGAAGGGCATAAGTGGAGGATCAACCTGAGCTATAGGGGCAAGGGCGAGATGAGGGGGCCATGACTGTATCAGCACCATGTAGCAGGCCAGTAGGCAAGATGCATTCGCGCGGCCTTCCTCAGGAGTTAGCGAAAGCAGATGGCAGGGTGCGGAAAGCCAGTCAGATCAACATACTCTTGGGGTCGGCCATGCTCCAGAAGACGACGGGCCTGTCCCTGTTCTCTTTGGCGCCGAGTATGTCGTGGAACTTGAGAGCGAACCTGTAGAGGTGTCCGATGTGAAGAGGGCCGAAATCGTGGTGGAAAGCATTGTAAAAGAGCTCGTCGTCGATGGTGAAGTAATACGGCTGCTTCCGCGGCTTGAGGTTCAATGCCGGCGTGGGCGCATCAACGGCGCGCTGAGATCGCTTGGTGGGTGACCTCAGTGGTGGAGGCTCGGGATAAGGGAAGAGAGTGTCCTCGTTTGGCGGGTTGATGTATGAGGCGAGATATAAACGGTCTGTGATTTTGAGTAAGGTTATCGGCCAAGCATAAAAGAGTAACTGATACGGGATGGATGAAGGGTAAGGGCCATGATAAGTCTGATGGGCTGGATATGTGACGGGCTCCATGACTTGCGGGCCATTGGAGTTGTTGTTGTTGTTGTTCAAAAAGCATTTCGGCCGCACGTACCTGGGATATACTCGATAATCTGGCCTAGGTTCGGAGCAGCAGTCCGCTCTTTGGCAAGAGCTCTGGAGGCAGCATAGTGTGCCGCAGTCGGAGAAGGGGCACCTGTTGAATGCGATGCGTGGTGTCCGTGGTGGTGTCCGTGGTGGTGGCCGTGGCTGGGCTGCGGATGCGCCCGCGAGGTCCTGGTGGAGGGGGGGTTCATGGCAGCAACGACTGAAGGACCTTGTGGTATGATACTTGAGGCCACTGGGAAGTCAAGAGCTTCCCAACAGTCAACGCAATCACTAATGCGACCGCGCAGGTTGACGGCAAGATGCGTCTTGTTGTTCGAGTACTTGCTCCGTCCTTCGGCACAAACAATGTTTATCGCATAGAAAATATGACGACGGTAGTAGGGATTCCTACAGAAGGATACTCAAGAAGAGGATGAATAGACGTCTAGGTCGGGCAAGAAAATGAAAGTGACTTAACATATGCTGGGTGCGCAAAGGGAAGGAGAGAGCATGAGCAGGGAGAATGCGAAAATGCGGCGACGGGATGATTTTGTAATGTTTGGTGTTGTTGTTGCATTAAGGTCTCATTTCTGGCGCCTGGGGTCCCCAAGTTCCAAACAAGTGGGCTGCAGCCAATCACGTCCCCCGGTCATGCTTGCAAGCCACCGTCACCACGACAACGGACAGCGAAGCCGCCCCAAGCTCTTATCTTATCGGCCAACGTGCTCCACTGGAAAGAGGGACCGGGATTGAACCACTGGAATTTGACGTTGCTGCGCTCGCTTGGCTCCGTCATAGGTACTCCGACGTGGTCAAGCGACAAGCCCCGAGTAAGAGCATCACCAGCCGCTCGCTACGCACACCATGGCCCTCCCAGAAAACGAGGCGGGCTTTCCCTGCGCCTTGTGAGTTACAACTGTTCACAAACTCGATCGGATATCCCCCGGTAGAAACTGACCGCCAACTTCCCATTTAGAACGGTCGATGTGCCCTTCCCGACTGCGCGGCTGGCATCCGTTGCTCTCCAGGCATTAGGTGTAGACAAGGAGCTGTCACCGCTCGTGCGCCGCACGCTGTCCATGGTCACGCCGGCAAAATCAGATGCGGCTCAGGGGAACATCCTGAGGGTCGAATATGTCGCTACGACGAACCGCATGTTGAGAGTCGCCGTGAACGGATTCATGGAAAGTCTGGCTCTGGTCCTGGAGGTCATGGAGAAGCTGGACGAGGACGTACTGAGTTCTGGAAAGGCCCAGAATGGTGATTGATGCCCTTCTGCGGTGAAGCGCCATCGACCCATCCCGGCCCACCATAGTTGGAGACGCCCGAGTCGACCCATCTCTCAACTCGTCCAAAGATGCCTACATCGCGGATGAGTAAACAGCCGGATACGCGTGGATCACCTCCATGGTGCTCTGCCTCAAGTCACAGGGTCATGCCCGGAAGCTCGACTCGAGGCTATGGGTGACACAGAAGAGGCGAACGACATGCAGGCAATCGCCCCAGGTTGGCACGTGCCTCCGGGCAGCACTCCGGGCTAGGATCGGACAACAGCATTGGAGATCATCAATCGGCGTTGTGTAGCAGCTGCAGGATGTTGGTAAATAGGCCCAAATGCAAAGCTCCAATGGTATCATACGGACTATAAACCCAGTCTCGCACACTTCGCGCTCAGAGCTCCTCCTCTTTTACCTCTTGCTTAACCGCCGGCATTGCATCATCAGCTCCAATCTGCCGCTGAAGCTCCTCATCAGCAGTACCCTCGTAAGGCGTCACGCTGTCCTCGCCACAGCCGTTGGTCTCAACGCCATTGATGCCGTTCGCCACCTGGCCTGTGCTCGGTGGCTGATTCTTGAACACGTTCACGATATGGTCCTGCCCGGCACTAGCCATCAGCTCGCCATTGACGTCGACCCAAAAACACACCCCCTTATGAGCCCGCGATATTCGCTGTACGACCTCCTTGCTCTTCACATCCCACATGACAATATCCCCATCCTCGCTGGCTGAGGCTACGAATGCATCACCACCACGCTGCTGCGTGGACATTGCGTCCTCGTCTCCGGCATGCCTCAAGACACAAAAAGAGCCACCAATAGAGTAGCCGCTGTTCTTGTGGCCTTGGTAGGTCTTCTTGACTGCTGCAGGTTTGGCGGCGGTACCATACTCCCACAGACGGATGCTATTGTCCAGATTGAAAGCCAGGACGTACTGGCCATTGGGGCTGAAGCAGACATTGGCGACGGCGGGGTTGTCCTCGTGTACGAGGGTACGCAAGCACTGGCCTGTAGACGTATCCCATATTCGACTGCGTGTTCTGTGGTCAGTATGTGACAGTCGCGCGTCGACGGACAAAGAAAGCAAACACTCACATGAGCCCATCCGTCGAACAGCTAGCAACCAGCGTACCGTCTCTGCTGAAGTCGATGCCACTGACAGGGTCGCTATGCGCCGGTAGACTTCGCATAAGCCTTCCCGCCCTCACATCCCAGAGAAAAACAGCCTCGTCGTAGCTGCCGCTGGCCAAGATGTTGCCCTTGGGCGAGAATGCAAGACAGTACACGTAGTTATGATGACCCAGCAAGGGTCCCCGACCATTTCTCGTCCCCCGGGCGCCCTTTCCGCTCCCAGCTGCAGCGGCTGGCCTCAGTATTCCTCCGTTTGCGCGCCTTCGCATGGTTCCGAAACCACCTTCCTCGCCTCGGCCAGCTCCCTCCCCGACCGCATGGGCTGGAGAAGCTGTAACCCTGTCCCACAACCTGATGGCCTTGTCGTCACCGCCAGTGGCCAAGCCGTCACCGTCAGGTGCCCAGGCAAGACACGACACGCCGGCCATGTGTCCGACAAGCGTGTCCATGTGTTCGCCCGTCTCGGCGTCCCAAATCTTAGCCGTGCCATCGGCAGAGGCTGACGCCAACCACCTTCCGTCGGGAGAGATGCGAACCTGCGAGACGGGCCCGCCGTGGCCGGTCAAACGGAGGTGTAGCTGGTAGTTTGGTTGTCGCCTCTGGCTGTTCCCGCGGCGGGGCGACCCCGAGGGGGTCCGCGAACGGGTGCGGCTGGGACTGCGGCTACCAGAGACTGGCGGCGACCGCGACCGAGAGCGTGAGCCGGAATCATCTGTTCTCGGTGATCGAGATCTGCTGCGGGACCGGGTACGTGAACGTGTATATGACCTCTGGCGTTGCGGGGATATGGATCGGGATCGCGGGGTAGAGGTTTCGGAGTTGGCTCTCGGGTAGTTGTCGCTCTTGGAATCGTTACTCGGTTGGTGTCCTCGTATGGAAAGATCATGGGATCGTAAAGGGTCATGTTCGGTGCCAGCCGCGGCTGGGGAATCGCGGCGATCGGGAGAAGCGTCGTCGTCCGTCACTCGCCTTCTTTTTGACGGGCGTTCCGCACCGCGCCCAGGAATGTCGCGGGTGTCCTCAAGGTCAGACATGGCATCGTTTGCTTAAAAACAAATTGTCTGAAGCAGACGTGAGGAGCAATGCGAAGTTAGCAGGTCGAAGTTGCCAAGTTGTTGGATGGAATTGGAGACAAGGACGCGAGGCTGAAAGCGCAGCCTTCCAGATCGCGAAACAAAGAGCGGAAAGTGGCTTGTGATTGGGTAATACGGAGGCAGGGCCAAACATGGGTGTTATCGCTTGACTCCAAACCTTAATTGGACCCACAGCTCTAGCTTCCGTCGGGTCGTCCCAGGCCTAAACTTAGGGCAGACAATATTTGATTGCATTTCATCCTGTGTTTATCTCAAGATGTAGGTACCTACCTAGCTGCAAAGGTTACCTTTGCATCCCGTCTCGCTGCTCGTCTGACACAACCATTCATCCCGTGTGGGTAACTACACAATTCACAACCGGAAATCGACACGATAAACGCCCGCATACCGCCGAAAACATGATAAGCTGGCATAGTTGTTGAGTACCTTACTCGGGGATCCCTCATCCCCCACCGAAAGCACACTACAAAAAGCCACAGTTACCATGATACGTTTCATTGGCACCTTTGCCGCATGCATAGCAAAACTCGAAGCCGCATCGACATCTGCCAACGTCGTCAGCCGTTACGGTATACCGTGTGGTTACTGATGCCACTTACATCATGTGGCTGCAGCCGTAGGACCTCTGTACCATGGTGCGACACCCCGGACAGCGTTTCCAGCCCTGCTCTCTTGCGAGACGCATCAAGAGAGTAAGGCTGTCGGGGCGCGGTTTCTTCCCTGTTTGTTGGACGGGCTGGCACGGGCCGAAGTGCCATCTTTGCGCACAGGAGATGCATGTCTTGGCTTTGCACTTTGCGCATCTTCCGTTGCGGGCGGTTCGCAATGCAGTAGGGATGAAGGAACGGCATCTGGAGTCGTGGCAGTACAGTTTGTCGAGGGTCCCGTACTCGGCCAGTCTCAGGCGGTAGGCCTGGAATTGCGCTCCTATGCCAGTCGCGAGGCTGGTGACATCACAGAATGCGATTATCTCGATAGGGCCAGAGCAACATCTGGCTGGTTCAAACGGTCTGGAACCCAAGGATATGGCCATGTTGCGGTACAGACAATGCCGGCGGTGATTATGGCCGCAACTGAGCTGGGTGATCGGCCGTGCACCCGCTACGTGTCGGCAGACTGCGCACTCCATTCTGCCGTGACGTCTGGCGTCAAGAGTTGAGGAGCCTCTGGGGGACGAAGGAGCAGCGCAGGCAGATTCTGTTGGGTTGGTAAATTCGAGTGAGTATCTGGACAGAATACTGGCGTTCCCGGCAGTTGGTATATATATGACTCCAAGGCAGCAAGCCGGCCCCTGGGTTTGACACCGCAGCTCGCGCCGCGCACCAGGCTGGTCTCATTGAGACTTCAACCCAAGGAGGGTAGCGAGTTGAACCTTTATGCATTTGTGCGATCGGACCGTCGAGCCGAGGAGTATGGCAAAGACTGCGAAACATCTGTAGTGAGGAGAATCGGCCTGTGTTGTCCGGTAAGGCTGCAGCAACGCCTCCAGATATCACCGGCTCCAAGGACAGATATATACCAAAACACAACCGCCCAAGCATGGTCTACCACAGTAGATCTGTCATACTGAAGATGGTGGCATAACCAAACTCGAAGGGATCCGGCGTGTTGCACCTGGAAGAACGGCGAAGGCACAGAAGAGACGGGATGAAATAGGTTGTCCAATGCAAGCAAAGTTGGGGGCATTTCAGTTTATGTTTTCATTATTGAACCTTGGTGAATGATAAGGTCTGAAGAGTGGATGACGGGTGCTCCTTGAAACCTACTGGCTTAGCGGGCTGGGCGTCACCGGAGTGGGCAAAGCAATACCCGGTTAGACGATCATAACATCTATAATGCAATTAAACAAGATGTTCTGTTAGTGTTGGATGTTACCTTGGCTGTCAGCATCCCAGCCAGTATTCCAGGCTGCCATAATGCTCTGCCCGTTACAATTGGCAACAGCTCGGCTGGTCCGACATCAAACAATATCTGTCAATGACTTCTGTGTGTCGACGCGTGAGAAGGGCACTTGAAAGCTGCCACACACCTGCAGCCCTGGGACAATGCCCACGCTCTATAAACAACAACAGACGCGCTATCTACTCCTCTACCGCTGCTCCAAGGGCCGAACCCTCGCATCCGCTTCACCTGCTCCGTCACGTCGCGACGTAGGTGGCGTTCCATAACCGAGGCTAATGCTCCTCCACTTTCGCTCCCTCAGGCGCATTCGAGCCTACAGACGGCAAATTCTCACAGTCATCGGCTGCTTCTTGATCCTTGACGCTTTCCTCCTCATAGCCGACCGCCCGCCCACTTACACGACCCCCCCCTCGGCGTCCCCCGGGCAGGTCGCCGCGAACAGTTCCGTCTTCATCGTCTCGGTGCACCGCAACACGGAAGAGATACTGCGATCAGCATGGAACGACGCCGTCTTGAATCTGGTCTCGTACCTGGGGGCCGCCAACGTACATTTCGCTGCTGTCGAGAGCGGGTCACAAGACAAAACAAAAGAGGCCCTGATGGACCTCAAGGGCAAGCTCGATGGCGCAGGCGTAAGCAACACCATTAGCCTCGGCATGACGGTATGGGAGCAGCTTGACGAACTGGAGAACAGGCCGGATCCGCGCCGCGCAAGGGAGCCTGGCTGGATATGGGATGAAGAGGAGGGCCACTACGATCTGAGGAGGATCCCTTACTTGGCCAAGGTGCGCAATCGGGCCATGGAGCCGCTGAAGACACTGGAGAGGCAGGGCAGGACATTCGACAAGGTTCTGTGGCTCAACGATATCGTCTTCGACGTCGAGGACTATGTCACGCTACTCAACACCCACGACGGACGGTATGCCGCTGCTTGCAGTATGGACTTCAAGCTATATCCCTACTACTACGACACGTTCGCACTGCGCGACGACCGAGGCATGAAAACAGCTTCTTATCACTGGCCGTGGTTCGTTTCGCCGACGGCGAGGCAATCCGCGCGCAAAGGAGAGCCTGTGCGCGTTGAGTCGTGCTGGAACGGCATGGTGCTGTTTGACTCGACCCCTTTCTACGCGAACCCACCGCTACTGTTCCGCGGCATCGATGACAGCTTGGCCGACTTGCACCTGGAGGGCAGTGAGTGCTGTCTAGTTCACGCAGATAATGTCTTGTCGCGTGATCCCGACAAGGGCGTCTGGCTCAACCCCAACGTCCGGGTAGGCTACAATGTCCCCGTGTATAAGGCCGTGAAGGGCGGGAAATTCCCCGGTCCTTGGGCGACAGTTCTTGGAGGGTGGGCGAACCGGTGGCTGCGCTTCAAGGGGCGGATACAGCACAACCTTGAGCAGGTTACGATCCGGCAGAGGCTGAGCAAATGGAGGTCAGAGACACCGACGGAGGAGTTAAGCCGTACCGAGGTCGGCGTGGCTTGTCTGATCAATGAGATGCAGATCATGTGGCAGAACGGTTGGAAGCACCTTTGAACAACAAGACTTGGAACGACAGTCCCGAGAACACGTCACGATGCTTCGTTAGCGCTCGGAATCGGAGATGGAGATGGAATAGCGCGTCTTCAGAGAGGTATCGTGCGCTTATGTACGATTATCGCTTGTGTATGTAGAGAATAGACATTTGAAACAATGGAAGGCCACCAGAGGCAGAGAGAGCCTCAGCTCTCTTGAAAGCCTCCATTCGAACGCCCCAACACCGGTCGTCGAGTCTAAATGCAATGCGCCATCAAATATCCTTCTCCAACGTAAAGCCGCTCTACCTGGTTTCAAGACGATGCACCTTAAGCAGAAAGTAGCTCAGTGATTATGCAGGACAAAGTTTCTCAGGCCATCCCAACGGTCGGCATTGGTGTAGATGTAGGTCATGCTGCTCCGTAGACTCGGCTGAAGCTCGGCGGCGTGCCAGCGGAACAGGTACATGACGCTGGCCCAAGATACCGAGGCGAAGACTGGCCAGGCATAATGGCTTATGGCGGCGCTGGCCTTGGGGCCGGACACAAGCGGGAGACCGTGTCCGGGCTTTACGGTTAAGCGAGCAAGGGCGAGGACGACGCGGGCGAAGACGTATACAACGATCTGTTGGTTGACGCTGCTGATCTTGCCAGAGCGCCTCGAGCGCTGTCCAAAGACAACGTAACCGCCGAGCAAGCCGGCAAGGAAGGTATCATAGGGGCCTGGTGCAGCATAGTGTTTTTAGCGGGAAAGCTGGAGAAAGGGGGGGGGGACCACATGGCAACAGCACACACCTTCTTTGCCCGGCGAAGATCCATAGTGCTTCAGGAGATAGCACGTCAGCTTATATATGGTCGCGAACTTTGCAAGGTTCCGCGCATGTGTCCTTGTCGCCCGGAAGACAAGCCATATCTTTTCTCGGACCCTGGAGGGCGTCGCGCACAGTTAGCGATATGTCGGGCGGACACAGCGTCGATCATGGGCTTTAGGGATCTGGGCGACTTACGTTCCCGACCGGAATAAGAATATCATGCTGTATCCATAGACAAGATGGTATTAGCCATTGCCTTCGCATGCTCGATCGACGGGGGTTTGGGCATTGTTCGTACACAAGCGCATGCGGAAAGCGCACTTTGGTGCCGTAGACGGCGCCATTGCGCGCCGCCTTGAGCACGGCGAGTATGTCATGGTAGCGGGGGTCGAGGACTATGCGTTCGGCGGCAGCCTGTGACATGAAACAATTCCGCATTAGTTACTCGGTATGGGACATGAGGTGAGCACCACAGCTTCCATACCTTCAGGCCTTCGAGAGCACCAGCGCGAGGCATCGTGCCTCGGCAATTCTATGCGACGTGACAGATGGAGGGACTCGGGCAGAATAAAAGGGATAAACAGTCGACGCGCCACTACCTCATTGAAACAAAGTGTTGTAAAGTGATTATGATACCTTAGGTGCCTTAATGCTATTCCGGCCACGTTCAATCGTGTTTATGGCAAGAGAGAGAGAACTAGAAAATGGAAGGCGCAGGTTGGAGAGCAGGACCGGAGAGACCGCGGCATGACGAATGGCTGTTGTCGGCTCAAATCCGGGGAAGGAATGGATTCCCCGCGCCGCGCCTTGCTGTGTCCTCCACTGGCCTGTGACGCAGAGGGGATCCACCGTCATTCCAAAAAACCACCGATGAATTGCATGTGATCGTCTCAACTCTGGCCCTCTCCTACGTTGGTTCGACGAACGTTCCATTATCAGCACCCGTCAGGCCAAGGGGATTTTGAGGTGGGACTGGCTAGCATGGTTTCAAGTGAATTAACCACCCACTCCGAGAACTCTACTGTGGTATTTTCGGTACTGACACTTCAATTGTCTGTCTACTAGCTTGTCTTCTCCTCCCCCGAGTATCATTTACACCACTGATCTATCAAGTGCGGACGAGACATGGCCCTGCCGTTCTGAGCCAGGGCGTTTGGACATTGTGTCGCTAGGCGGCTCGTAACGAACAACGCAGTCGTCATGCCGCAAGTTGGCTCTCTCCCTTAACACAGAGTCGTCGGTGTTCCTGCATCCCCCAGCAAAGACAACTCAGTACCAACCCCTTCTCGGACCGTGTCCCCGAAGCTCGGCAACCCGGCTTCGGTCAGGAGAGAGAGGAGTGAACAACGAGTATACTTGTGCAATCACTCTCAGCTTTCATGGAAACCGAATGACTGACTGACGTCCAAAAGCCCGCCGTTTCACATTCCTAGCTTCGCTCGGGATATCTCATGAAGGACTTGACCACCACTTTCGAGGCACATAGGTGCGTTATGCTAACCGAGCGACAACCTTTGTACGCAGGGTATCCCATGTCCAGCCAGCTGAAGCGATTCCCAGAATTCAGATACGATCTAGCTCGTACTAAATGTGAGTGAAGAGCCCTGCTTGCCAGTTGTGATTCGAGGGTATATGCAGCCTGAGACCGATCTCATACTATGACACAGACAGAAGGGAACACAAAAGAAAAACATGATAGCCGAGAGCAACAACGAGAGAGACCGGCATACCTGCTCATAATCCCACTCTCACTATATCCAACACTCAGACGTGTCCCACCAGCCCTTTTGGTATTCCAACGCTAGGAAAGAAAAAGAAGAAACAGAGAACGCTGTCATACTGCAGGACTAATCCAGTGTATCTGCAGGAAGAAAGCCCATCGTCGCTAAATAGGCCCCAGCATATAGACAAGGCAGGGCAGGTCGACGGTTGCTCCCAATGTTTATGGAAGGCGATGGCCACCATCAATGCACTATGAGCTTCAGACTGGAGGAGAAGTAACATCCTCACACAGAGCTCGTCCCGGCTCATAGTTTATTGATAGTCTCCAGTCCAAAGGCTTCCTTAAACACCGAGAGCCGGTGTAGCAGATGAATGGGCCCTGGCTGGAAGAAGCGAAATGGGCCTGTGGTGGCGATTGCTGGCCACAGTTACCTATAACACAGCCTAAAGGCCGCAATACGGTTTGGGTCCCGCAGCCATGTTGTGTGTACTTCGATCGGAGATCAAGAACCCCGCGAAGAGGCCCGGGTGGCATCCGGCGCCTTTCCCGCCTTTTCTCAGTACCTCGGCGGCTCCGCCGGGCGGTAACCAGTTCTTGGCTGCTCATACTGGACTCCGGTCATTGTATCAGGGGTCAGACCGGATCCTCCGTTCTGGAGGGACCGGAGGGGCGGTAACTCCGGCCGTGATGGGGTCCTTCCAAATTGGTCTGGAGGATACGTATCCGCGGGCATGGACTGTGAGGATATTCGTGGTTGTTGTCCGTTAATCGTGGCCGACAGATCGCTGCGCAATTGCTGGTTCTCCACCCGCACAGAGTGAACTTCGCGTCGCAGATGTTCCAACTCCCCATGTAAGGATTGCGCCTTGTTTTGCCAATATTTGATGCTGTCGCTCTGACGCTGATGTTCTGCAATGGCTGGATAGATGTTAGTCCCAACTACTTTCACAGCATTCGGCGCGGTCTTGGCCATACCTTTTGTAAGGATCTCCCACTTAGAGGCCTTGGAACCCCTTTCCTGAGGCATAAGGTCCCGTAGCTGCTCGAAGAGTTCCTTCATCTCCGTCCGACGTTTTCTCTCAGCTAGCTTGTGGCTGACACGAAGTTCGGGGGTTCTGCTGTACGGCTGCGTGCCCGTCTGCGACGCTGACTCTTCGCTCTGCAATTGCCCCAATTGTTTGTGTTGGAGTGAATGGTGGTGCACAGCTAGAAACTCGCCCGATGCGTTTGACAGGCGCTGGTAATCGGGTGCCGTGAGGGCGTCGTCCAGCCTCCTCTGACCCGGGGGCAATCTTGACTCGCTTGTATACTGACTGCTGGCGAGTGAGTCCGCGACGCTGCTGCGTCTCGAGTCTATTAACGAGTCTCTCCCGGTCGAGGGCAGCTTGTGGATTTCTTCCTCGGGGAAGGCCCAAGCTTGCCCTTTGGTCGGCTCGGCCGCTCTAGCAATCTGGCTGATGGCGGGTCCTGTGATGGCTGGGGCTGTCTTGACATTCTTCATGTGTCCATCTGGGTTGCGGTCCGCACTCGGTTGGTATCCGTTCGATATACGATGAACGGCAAGACTCTCAAAGTTGGCTCGCGGGTTGCGCTGCTGATGCAGGGTATTTTGGATCGAGGTCGTGGACTGGTTATGGCTTGAATAGGGCGAACTGCCGAGCCTCAGGTCGCCAAAGCCCTGATTCATCCTGCTATCGACACTTTCTCGTCGCGACAGGGCCTCTGGAATATCTCCATGACCGGCAAATGCGGAAGTGTTGGGCGCCGAGTCAAGAGACTGTAGGCGGTCGGCGCGTCGCGTATCGGGGCCGCTGGGGGTTGTAGGGGAGACCATGGACGCAACGCTCATATGGCTGTTGGCAGGCGACATTAGGGGTTGGGGTATTGTATGAGGGGTTGTCGGAGATGGGGTGTTGTCTGTTGGAGATGTATGGAAATTAGAACCAGTTGGACTTAGCACGCTGCCACCGAGGCATGACGCTGCCGAGTTGTCTGAGGAAGAGAGCAGGTCAGTTTCCTTCCGAACTTGATCAGGGGCAGCAGCTTCATCCGTCATTGGAGTCGGGGTGTTAGGGTGTCAAGGCCGCGCCGACGTACGCTTGCTCGAAATATCAGCGCTCGAGAAATATGCCGAGTCGCGATTCTCCTCTGGACCATTGAGTACACCTGCTAGGCCGGCGGGGAGCTTTTGCGATGCAGGCCGTGGCTGGTCCATAGTATATAATCCCGCGGCCGACTAGGATCCGCTCGTGTCAAGGTAGGTAAGCCAGAGGCAATCGATGCCCTGACCTGAAGCTGGAATATCCAAGGCGGCGGCAGCAGGCAAGTAGCGCTTGCAATCGGTAATGTCGAGGTCGACGATGCTGTCTGCGATGGTATAGAGATGGAGCCACTTGCTGTCAATGGCGGAGCTGTGGTTGCAGTGCAGCCTTGATTTCTTCCAGTTGTCGAGTCCTTCCTTCTGGAAAACTGTAGCAGTACGTAATGGAGATACTCGAGAGTTTAAAAAGAGCGACAAGGTGGGTGATGATAATATGATTTGCGACAACTAAGGTAGGGCACTTATTAAGGTAGACAACGACAACAAGAACAAGACGGAGGGAGATGATGGCTGGAGGATGGCAGCTGAATGAAATGGGGATGCGGGAGGAGAAAGAAGGAGCTGGATGGCAAGGTGGTAGGCACACCACACGGATGTTTCTGTCTAGCGGGAGTTCCAACAAGCAGTTCCCGGAGCACGTTTTTTTGAGTGCGATGAACTCCAGACTGTCCAGTCCAGAGACAGACATGGGTGGCGAATGGTAGGTGCCCAGTGGACAGTGGGCCAGTGGCCAGTGCTTGTCTCTTCGGGCGGCGGTCCACCATTTCCACGACTCCACCCAGCTAAGCGGGAAGTAGCACGACGTACTCACAGTACAACAATAGCGTACTGTGGTAGCGTGGCTGGCAGGCTGGGAGGGCATTCAGGACCACATTTAGGGAAGGGAGTTCAGGGGTCACGTACCCAAGGTACTTTTGTGGTAATGAATCCAGTGCAACCATCATCATCATCGCGCCGCGGGAGAGAGCAGGACATCGAACATGCAGGATATTGAACTCGGGGAGGCTGAAGAAGACTGAGCTGACCGAGTGAGGGATATGGAATGCGCAAGTTCCAGGGAAAAGGCGCTGTCCAGATCAATACCTGGTAGGTACAATAAGGTAAAATGACAGAAGCGACCGGAAAGACACAATGTTGGTGCAGTGTAGTGCAACGTGCACTGTCGGTGTTGAAGCTTTGACCACTTGCTTGTTGGTGTGCAAGTGCGGTGCACTGGCTGCACGGTCAAGGGTGGGTGCACTGGGGTGGCACCACCTGAGGAGAGGAATCTGAGATTGTCAGGATCCTCGTCGCGGCCCGGCCACGTGAAATCGAGGTTGCCAGTACATCCGTCTCCTCGGTCAGGCACCCAGCTAATCAGGACGTCAGGAATAGCATAAAGTATCAGCTACACTCCAGGCTCCTTCCTCGTGGCTCGTGCATTCCGCTCGGAGGATGATCGATCTGCACGTGCGTGGGGCAGATCCGAACCATTCAGCTGCCGACTCCAGCTGCACTGCAACGACAACCTGCAGCTGCCAGAGCAGGGCATCAATTTAGCGTCGGCACGAAGTACCTACACGTGTACGCTCTGCAAGAGTCTATACTTCACCACCGTGTCCTACTAGACAGTACCTAGGTAGTACAAGGTACTGCCAGTCAATAGGCAGGACACGAGGCAATAGTGCAAGTAGGACCGGCATGTGCAGGTGCGCCAGTGTCTTGTGCGAGTGCCAATGGAACCGCCCCAATCAGCCAAGGTTTGCAGATCTCGAGACTTACCTACCACAGTAGACCAACAGTAGACAAAAGCACACCAAACTGTGAATTTACTAGACTGTCATGACAGTGCAGCCTTCGCGCAGAGGAGAATGGGTTTATCAGGGACTGTCCGGCAGGAAAAGCAATCACTATATCCACACTTCTCGAGTTTGGGAGGATCTTAAGGGACGGACAACTTCGATGCCGCCACGACGCCACATAGAACAATATCATTCATTGTGATGGTTTCTGATTGTTTCACCACTCAAAAGATGGCTTTTCCAAAATAAAATCGGCATATGGCATGCCGACCTGAGTACCGCCTACCCCGTTGGACGAGGGACGTTCAACACATATCCATTTCCAACTAACAATGGCTGCCAGCAACAAGGAGAGTACCTTATAGGCTTATACTGTGTATAGAACAGATCTTGGTTATAGGCGGTTACAGTCGTGGATCTCCCGTCAAGTCTGGACTTTGGACTGTACCTTTGGCCTCGTTAGGGCAACATGGAGCACATGTCTGACTGCAAGAACAATGATAGCCTTGGACATTGCCGCTTGGGTAGTCGCTTACGATGCTCAACGCCAACCCTGGCCCAGAAACAATGTCTCGGATACAGGAGTCTACCTTATGCTTCAACTGGTACCAGTCCTCCTCCTCAAGCCACTAACACTGCTGCAGCAGGGGTCTACTGGCTGGGCTCTAGTATAACTAAGTACCTGTCCCGACATGGGGATGGTCCCCGAGTCGGCGACGACCAAAGGCCACAACAGCCGACATCTCGAGTACCAGTTGGCCTCTAAACTCCAATTCTTCCTCGCCAGATCGACGACGTCTGCTTCAACCTTGGCACCACGAAAATCTATCTTGACTTCCCACCTGTCATGATGCCATTGCTTAGCAACCGCAACAGCCAATGCTAAGAGGCGGCACACAGTCCGCAATGGCCATCCACATTCCCGGGACCTCATCAAGTCCACCTACAGTACTTCCTCGGGTTGCCTACTACTACAGCTGCAGTCCTTCTCAATTAGGTAGTGTTGTGTGGCCGGCTCCCGTCTCTTGTATCTGCACTCCCGGATCTGTGACACTTGTTGAGACGGACCTCCTTTGTGGCGCCTGAACATCCGCATCATGTCCCCATTGCTTTTGATCCTGCCCGTGGCTTTGGCCTGGCCCCTACACGTAGTCTTTTCCCCTGAACTAGTGGTTCAACCCCCACCACTAGCAAACATCCGCCTACTCCTCGTTCGTCCTATCTGGAGGATGTCCCGAAGGCCAGACTCTGCTCAGCTCCCGACCAGCCAATTGGAAGCGCACGGGGCAAGACGCACTGTGGGAATCCAACCGTCCGACGTCCGCAAGACGGTGACACTGATCGGACGGCTAACTGCACCGCTCCCACAAGTCCTCTGTTGTCCTATAGGGTAGCCAGGGCAGCTCCTGCAAATCTCGATACGTTACGTTACGTGACGCGGTACAACCCAGTTCCTGCCCCTTCGACCGTCTTCACACTCACTCAGGTCTGGCGAGGCCGTGGTATTGCAGGCACAAACGGTCAGAAACACGGGGCTCTCGACGTGGGCGGCGGCCGTCTCTGCAGGACAAAAGGGCTGGCAAAGTATCCGCATTATGCCCACGACTTGTCGTGAATGTATGCCTTGGAAGAGAAGTAGTGGCATTAGGGTGCCGAAATGCAGTCGGGTTATGCTGCCATACATACTGCTCGCAAGTCTGTGCTGATCGCAAACTTTGAAGCCGACCAACATAATGAACAGATACGAGCTCGATGGTTACGCAGCTTGCGAGCTGGACAGCCACTTCCAAGGCGGCGCTTGTCCGGAGGAAGTGGCTCACTCCGTTCTGCCCGCGTAGACAGAGGCCAAAAGCCGTCTTACCCCAAAACCACCTCGTTCGGCAGGTCCAGATCCATCGGGGGAGGGAGAGGCAGCTACTAAAGGCTGCCTTGCAGTTAGAAGCCAGGCTTGAGACCTCCGGCCGATCGATTATGTGACAATGATGTATGTATCTTAATCGGTTGGTCGTGGATCACGGTCATGGAGCCCCTACACCAATGACTCTGACCTGAACTTGGGCCATGACTTCTTCCAATTCTGTTGGGGCGCGTTCCGTTCACTCCCTGTCTCTCACGCTGGGCCAAGCAGCTTCTAATCTAGTCACGAGCCATGGACCGGTGTTGCAGTTTCATCCACCGCGGATAAACCAGACCTTGAGAGAAGCTTACGTGCTCAATCAAGCAAATGCTCGTCGGGACATGGTACTTCGGATAGTTGGTCAGCCTCTGCCTACTTCAGCCGCGTAAAAACCAACGTCCCTTTGCGTTAGTAGCAACCTAATCATTGGTGATGCTGCCGCATCCGGTTTACCCCCGAATAGAAACCGGTCGAAACGAGCGAGATCCATCGATGGGCTCACTAGACTAGGACACTGAGGCCGAAATGCTTGAACCGGCTGCCTCAGGTATGACGTACACAAATATGCGAATAATCACGAAGGAAATCCCCTGACACAGTGACAATATCGAGCACACCCAACAATGTCCAGGCATGGAGAGAGGTAGCAACATTGCAGGCGTAGCCGTGTACGCGAAGGTTGGCCCTGAATAGAGGAGATTGCTCCGGTCTGTCGTAACATGTCCGACAAGTGTCCCGGGGTCCGAATGCGGTTTGTAGAGCCAAGAATGCCTTACTCCGGACCGACCCGGGCGCGCCGCAAGGAGTTGCCCTCGGCAGCAAACACCCTTCATACTAATCTTCCTACGTGACGGACGAGACACGGAATATGTAATTCACATCCTTGGGTGGTCATGGAGGACGTGGCAGTTGCGAACTTATAAATCAAAGGGAGGGAAATGAAGGATTTTGCGAGGATTTACGAGTTATAGGCCCAGAGAGATTGAATGATGTCGTGCTGCTTGGCCGAGGTCGAATTCGTTGTTTAGTGATCACGCCTTCCAAGCCGTGGATCGCCATTTTCCCTTGCAGCGAATCTCCATGGAGTCGCCTTGGCCCGCTCGACATGCATCAGACACGACTTGATTAGAAAATCCTCAACACTTTGACCTTGGTCGTGCCGGCCCATGCCAGAGTGTCGAGAAGGAATGCCGTTCACTATAAAGGCAGTTTCAAGCCCCCGCGCCATGGATCAAGCGCCATGTTCCCATATACCTACCAAGCCCAACAACTCTACGACAGCTCATAATATTGTACCGGACAACGAACTTAAGCATCTCAAACCTGAGCAGTTGACTCGAGTTCGACCGAGGGAGGGCGCCGGAAGCGCTATCGCGGGCCCACGAAATGGCCGCCACCACGATACCACAGGCAGACGTAGACGGCGATCAACCAGACCTCGCCGAGAAAGAGATCGAGAATGGACAAGCAGCAAACTCTTCCAGCAGCGACGCCGAATATGGCAACAAACCAGACAGTCCCGATGCCGCGGCGGAACAAACACCGTGGGATTGGAATGATGATCCTCACAACCCATACAACTGGTCGTCCGGAACGAAGGCGATGCAAGTCACCATTATTGCCTCCATAGCGTTTCTAGCGTAGGTCGTCGCCTCCCTGTGCAGCGCCGGTAAGCCGATGATGAGACGGACACCGAGTACTAACCGAGTCGCAGCTCCATGGGAACGTCCATCATGTCTGCAGCTCCACAGCAGCTCAGGGAAGAGTTCGATGTCACAACCACGCAGGCCATCCTCCCGCTCTCTCTCTATGTCTTCGCATTAGCACTGGGCCCAATCATAGGAGGTCCCTTGTCCGAAACCGTTGGACGGCTACCCGTGTATATGGGTGGCTTGATCGGCGGTACGCTTTTCACCCTTGGCGCAGCCTTAACACACTCGTTCGCCGGGTTGAACATCCTGCGATTCCTGGCCGGGTTCTGTTTCGCTCCAAGCTTGGCCATAGCAACAGGCACGATCAATGAGACGTATAAGCCGGCCCAGAGAGGGATCCCGTCGGCATTCTTCATCCTGACACCGTTTCTGGGCCCCGGTATTGCGTAAGTACCGCCCTTCGGCATCTGCTAAATGGACTTGGGTGGAAACTGGTTTGCTGACTCCCGGCCATAGACCCGTCATGGGGGCTTTCATCGTCGTCCGGAAGGGTTGGAGGTGGACGCAATGGACGATGATGCTCTTCTGCGCCTTCAGCCTCCTGCTGATTGTGCCTTTCGGACGAGAGACGTTCCATCCGGTGCTGAAACGCCGCAGGGCTACCAAGCTCGGTCTCTCCGTGGAGCCATCGCCTCCTCTGCGAGCCAAGATTCGACTGTTTCTGACAATCACGGTTTTGCGACCTCTGCTGATGCTGTTCACGGAACCCATTGTCGGCCTCGTGTGCTTATACGTGTCGTGCGAGTTCGCGACTCTGTTCACCTTCTTCGCGGCAGTTCCGTACATCTTCGAGAGGGTGTATCACTTTTCCGTCGAGCAGACTGGATTGGTGTTCCTGTCCGTGGTTGTCGGGTGCGTGCTGGGTACTCTGACAATCATCCTGTGCGACATCTTTCTGTACCGGCCGCAGATTCCCAAGCACCCCCCACACATGATCCCTCCAGAGTATCGGTTATATCCTGCCATGATCGGGAGTCTCGGACTGCCGATTTCGCTGTTCTGGATGGCGTGGACTTCGCGTTCGGACATCTCGTGGGCATCACCCGTTGTTGCCTTGATCCCCTTCGCGTGGGGAAACTTGTGTCTGTTTGTCAGTACGCTGCAATTCACCGTCGATACATACTCGGGGACGGTGATAGCGTCCGCCACCAGCGCCAACAGCCTGACAAGGTACGGCCTGAGTGGCGCGTTCCCGCTAATCACCATACAGAGTGAGTGACGACTCCTTTCCTACCTTGAGTGCCTCCGAGCACCCTTCTGGCTTGGCCTGTTGGATGGTTACTGATGGTTTGTGTTCCGCACAGTGTACAACAGCCTGGGCATTAGCTGGGCGACGAGCCTGTTGGGCTTCATTGCCCTCGCCCTCCTGCCGGTGCCGTGGGTGTTTTTCAAGTACGGCAAGAAGATTCGCGCCTTGAGCCGCTACGAGACACCGACATACTGAGAATTCAATGTATCAATCCATCACGAGAAGAGGAGAAGAACACTGCCATTGCGCATGGCATTGTCGGAGATGCAAAACAGTGGTGGAGAGGCGAAGCGAGCGGAGCGGAAAGAGATCAATTTCCCAAATAACGTGAGGTCGGTAATAGAATCCTACGTACCTGGTATGTAATGGCGGGAACCGGAGTTAAGCTTCATACCCTATAGATAATCTTGAAAGCGAAAAAAGAAAGAGTTGGTGATGCGAGACTTGAGTTCTATCCATGCAATTGCCAAAGTTCAAGGTAGAGTTGATTAAGTCCCTGCTTAGATAATCCGATTAGAAGGTCCCGCACGGGCCAGTCGTGCTTCCACTCCGGGACTAAACACGGCGCAGCTACAGTCAGTCTAGCTGGTGATCAACAACCCATTCTTCTCTCCCTCTCGCCAGCTCAGCACACCCATCAATGTAAGAGCAGATATGCGCTGGCCCCGCCCCGGCCGGATAAGGAGGCTCGTCTCTGTTCTGGCCCTTGTGCTGGCAGTCTGGGCCATTCTCTGCTGGACATTTCTTCCTTACGACAGTCCCGTCGTTCTCTGGGTATACTTCGCCGTCGCCCGCCTCCTCTCCCTATTTCGAACCCCCCTATCTGCCAATGACTGGCTGTCAATCGAACCCCGATTTCCTGTCGACTTCGATCTGGACGTGGCCTTCATCGCCAAGACTGGCTACGGCACTCATGGGAGGCTCCTGGCCCAGCTCGACGCCCTTGATCTTGTCGTCGATGGCGACGGCGAGACGGCTGGAAACACGATTGTCATTGCTGATTTCGCCACCGAGCTACATCACAATGGCCGCAGAGTAGTCGTGCATGACGTCCTCGCCCCATTGGCGCGCGACAAGACATTGGCCAAGGAGAAGGGCTACGAGCGCATCACCAAGTACAACGACATGACGGAAGCAATCCAGGCAGGGAGAAACGAGGAAGCCAAGTCTGCCACGAAAACCTTTGGCTGGGAACTCGATGCTCTCAAGGTACGACATATATACGGCCCCCGCCTCCCCCCCCGAGAACCTATTGTCTTGCGTCTCTCTTTTCTCGTGCCGCGACTAACGCTTGCGCAAGTTTATACCAGGTATGGATTTGGCGTACCAACGGTTGCCGGACAAGAAATGGTACATCATCCTTGACGACGACACGTACCTAGTCCAAGGATCGTTGCATGCCATGCTGGATAGGCTGGACCCCACGATTCCTGCATATCTTGGCAATGCCGTTGGCGACTTCAAGGGACGTTTTGCTCACGGTGGTTCGGCCGTCATCATCTCAGGAGCGGCCATGAGCCTTCTGTTTGACCAGAACCGCGAGCTTCTTCCAGCGGCATACATAAGCTCATTATCGGAGACGTGGGGAGACAGGCTCGTCGCCACGACATTCCAGAAGATCGGCGTGTACCTGGACGAGCGGTTCAACCACTTTTTCAACGGCGAGCGGCCCGTCATCACACGCATCAGGGCCGACCGTCTATGCTCCCCGATCATCTCGTTCCACGGCCTAGCGAGACCGGAACAGATGGCCGAGGTTGGCAGTCAGTTTCGTCACGTCCGTGGTCTGGTGACCTGGGGACATCTGTGGAAGCTGTACGGACGGCCGGACATTTCAGAGTACATCACCAACCCCATCCGGCCGAACCACGACCATGTGGGCCGGCTTGATGAGGCTTCCATGGACCTAGAGCATGTCGAGAGTGCGGAACAGTGTCTAGCGCAATGCCATGGTCACTACAAGACGTGTCTCGCATGGACCTGGGATGGAAGGGACAAGATGTGCCATATCAGCCCGTGGATCATCATTGGCGAGGTGTCTCCTGGTAAGTTCTCGGGTGTGAACGCGGGCCGACTCCAACATCTAGTAGGGCAGTGCACAAATCCAAGAGCAAAATAGGGAATTGGTACCAGAGTAGTACTTTGTATTTGTTTATTGCAAAAGGAAACTTCGAGTCATGAACGTTGCCGTGTCACTGTTGTCGTTCCTGCTCGTTCCTGCCCGTTCCTGCCAAGTGGAAAGCGGGTTTGGGCAAGTGCATTAAGCGGATAAGGCCACCAGTCCAAGCGATGCGCATGGTGCCCAATGACGCGGGTGTGGAAGCCACATCCAGGTACTGACGTCAACCCGAAAACGGGGTGCGTCTTAGCCTTCCAAGTTGGTCCCACCAACAATCAGAGAGGTCAGGGGTCCATCTCTCCCCGCCATTGGAGAGGGAAGTTCCATTCAACATCTTACTCGTTGATAATAAAGTTGCGACGGCTTCCATTCCATCTTCCCCTGCCCCCCTTCCCGACAAGAAACCACGCAAATCCACTCTTGGATCAACAACCTAAGGTACACACACACTGACACGACCCGACCCCAAGGTCCCACACTAGGTAGCCGCCCCCTGTCGAGTTCCGATCATTCATCTCTTCTCAGGGTTTCCTCGCAAGGCAACACGCGCCCGTACACCATAGCAACTCCTCCATAACGGCTTGTCCATCTTCCACAGTCATATCCACCACACAATCACAATGTCTTCGTCAAACGCAGCTTCATCTCAGGCTAGCGGTAGTAGCTGGACTGCATTTCTCAAGGTATGCCTGCCTCTTTCTTTACATCTGCATGTCTGTCTGTCTACCGTCGCAGCATCGCTAACTTTGTTCTTCTTGCCTCCGCCCAGTCCATAGCCTCGTTTAACGGTGACCTTGCAAGTCTCACCGCCCCGCCTTTCATTCTCTCCTCGACCAGCTTAACCGAGTTCTCGTCGTACTGGTGCGAGCATCCCGCCATCTTCGCCGCCCCCGCCAAGGAGGCAGACCCAAAGAAGCGAGCTCTGCTTGTGCTGAAGTGGTTCTTGACCACGCTTAAACAGCAGTATGCCAGCCGCAGCGAGCAATATGGAAACGAGAAGAAGCCCCTCAACCCGTTCCTGGGCGAGCTCTTCCTCGGAAAGTGGGAAGACGAGGCTGGAACAACCGAGCTCATCAGCGAACAAGTCAGGTCAGTTGGAAGTCCTCCTCCGCCCGAGGCACAGAGCCAAAGGCTTGTTTGCTGACCCGTTATTAGCCACCACCCCCCCGCCACCGCTTACAGCATCACCAATCTTCCCACCGGCGTCCATCTCGAAGGATACAATGCACAGAAAGCGAGCTTCTCCAAGACTATCAATATCAAACAGATTGGACACGCCGTCTTGACAGTCCCCAACCCGTCCGGTGGCGAGCCCGACACATACCTCATCACGCTTCCCGCCCTCCACATCGAGGGCTTGATCTTCGGGTCCCCGTTCATCGAACTCGAAGGAGCTACATACATCACGTCCTCCACCGGCTATACAGCCAAGATCGACTACGCGGGCAAGGGCTGGATCTCGGGCAAGAAAAATTCCTTCACTGCGTCGCTCTATCCGACGGGTAAGGAGAAGGAGGTGCTGTACAGTGTCTCCGGACAGTGGACCAAGGACTTCCAGCTCCACACCGGCTCTGGCAAACACGCGTCTAAGGACACTCTGATCGAGAGCTACGACCCGGCCAAGGTTCCGGCATCCAAGCTCATTGTTGCCCCGGTCGAGGAGCAGCACCCGCTGGAGTCCCGCCGAGCTTGGTCCAGAGTGGCGGCAGCTATTGCGAAGAGTGACCTCGACACCGTCAGCATCGAGAAAGGCAAGATTGAGAACGCGCAAAGGGAGATGAGGAATAAGGAGAAGGCAGAAGGCCGGACATGGCAGCGGCGGTTTTTCAGTCTCAATCTGGACGCTCCTGACAAGGTCCTCGCTAATCTTGGACCCGCGGTCGGCATTCCGGATCACGGGGACGCGGACAAGACGGGTGGCGTGTGGCGCTTCGACCGGACCAAGGCGGAGAAAGCCAAGGAGCTGCACAAGTTGAGCCCCGAGGAGATAGCCAATGTCGCGAAGGAGCTACTAGGGCAATAAACTCCTGGTGCCTGGCGTGGATCGTGGTTGCTAGGGGTTTGCCGGTGGCTCGAGACTTCTTGGAGGCGCTAGTTGGGCAGCAAAAGGAGGAGTTGTTGGGCGCTTTTGAGCCGGTTCCCAACTTCCTTGAACCCACCCGGCGTGGTTGCTGGGGCCCTTGTCAGTCTTGTTCTTTTTCAGGTTCTGTTGCTGGTTTGGGTACTGCTTGAGCCGTCGATGACCGCCCGGGCTGGTTGTCGTGTCGTCCCAGTTGCCCAGTCTCATACGGTCAGGCGCCGAGAGCCGGATCAACCAGGTATTCAACGGAGTTATTTAACGCATGTAGTCAATACTAGAAGGTGTTGGGTCGCAATATGTTTTGTTGCTGGACCGAGCTGTTTGGAACCTCCGTTTTATTTTTGCACATCCATTACTATACAAGTTAATGACACTGGATTGATCGAGGGTGCCGTCGCCTACTGGCGTTTCTCTACCTATCTATCAGGATTCCCTCTTTGCCGGCGAGTCCTAGTGATAGGCTGGAGGCTTGAGTCTACTAGAGTCTAACCAACCTGAGACCCGATATGCGTCTAGAATGCTGTATGCATGCCAAAGTGATTCCAAACCAAAGAACTAACCCACCCTTTGATGCAACCGCCCGCCTCTTGGCATTGGAATGGATCGGGAAGCCACAAAAGACTGTCTCGACATGAGACACCTCGCTGCATCATCCATCAAAGTCCTCGAACCCCTATGACGCGGAGCGCTCCATTTCGTAAAACAACAGGTAAACTTCGCGCTGCATACCCAAAACATCACGGGTGCTCGCTTCCTTGACTTTCTCGTCGCTTATGCGCCACCACTGGTCGTTGCGCTCCTTTCTCTTCGGCTTACTGGCAGAGCTCGCGCTCCTTGCGTTGTTGAGAATGGTGGGGGCTATGGGCGTTTCTGCTGTCACGGCCGGGTCGTGTGACGAAACGGTAAGGCCCGAGGTTGCATGCTGTGGGGAATCAGCTGCGCCGCTGCCACTACCAGTCCTAGAGGATGGCCGAGACGTTATTCTCGACAGCGTCGAGCGAGCAGACATGGCAACCGATCGTATGCTATTTGTTTCGCCGTCTTTGTCCCGAGGCGACGAAGTGGGTCCGAGACGCCAAGAGGGGGAAGAGGCTGGAGAATGGCGAAGCTTTGACGATGATATTGACGGTGTCGGGACCGCATCGGACGTGTGAGGGTCGCTGGGAGATGGCGGGATGTTGTCGCCAGTCGTCGACAGGAGATCGGGCGTCGAGCCAAGAGGGCTGCTCTCCCCGGGCCCCTGGTGTATGGCGTTGATTCGCGGAGTTGACGCAGGGCTCCCCGACACGCTGTAGGCGCCCGAGGGTTGGAAGGTGCTCGGGTTGGAGAACGGTGGATAGACGTTTTGCCGTCGAAACGATTCATAATGGCCGCTGTGGTGGCTTCCTTTGTGGGTTACGACGCCGAGCAGCTTGTACTTCTTCTGCTGCAAAAGACCTCCCAGCGGCAGCCTCTCAGGAAAGGCCACCTTGGCTGGGTTCTTCTGTGACGTGTGTGAGTCGTATATGGACCTAGACAGATGGATGGCAAGAATCTTAGGGAACCTGGTAAGACGGATGTGTCTTGCTATCCTCCGCTTCGGCGCATACCGCATGTCAGGTAAGGCCACCCCTTCCGGCGGTTTCTCGGGGTCCGTGTCAATTGCTGCCTGCAGATTGTCGATGGCGGCCACAGTCGCCGATCTGAAGCTGTCCGAGGTCGACTTGCGTAACTCGGCCTCTAGTACCTCCTTGGCATGCACCAGGCGGCACTTCTCGCACTTGAAGTCGTCGATGAGTTCTGTTTTGAACAAGCCATCGAAGCAAGCATTCAGGGTCGTCGACGAAACTTGCGGCACATTCAACGTCAAGGTGCAGAAGGTGGATTCGGTTGGCCGAGGTCTGAACTTGCAGGTTAGACATTCGATTTGCGACTCGAATTTGCCTTCCAGTGGAAACCCTTGTGCTTCGTCCTCCTCTTTGTCCAGGCCTTTCTTATGTCCAGCCCGGTGACCCTGCGCCTCTGCCTCGGCCAGTGTGAGTCCTGCATGTCCTGCTGGAGCTCCTACTTCGGAAGAGAGTGTATGCTGTCTGTCGTCGAGGGCGAGCGCGTCTAGCTGACCTTCACCCAAGTTGGTCTCCGTTGGCTCCCCAGCTGTTTCGATGCCGGCTAGCGGTGTGGCGTTCTGGTTAACGTAGCGACGAGCTTTCCGGCCGGCGTGATACTCGTCGCACAGTCGCTCGGCAACGACCTGCAGGAACTCTTGGGCATCTTGTTGCTGGCGACTGATCCGTTGTCGGAAAGCAGTCTCGAGGCTCCGGACGAAGGGGCCGGCGGTGATGGTCTTCTTGTAGATGGGCCGCTCGTTGAGGGCATCAAGCATGTCTTTGAGCCCCTTGGTTACTATCCCACTCTGCAAGCCCTCGATCTTCCAGTCGTCCATCTGGCTCCAACGGTCGCCCTTGGGACCGCGGGCCTCCGGGGGGATCGCATGCGTATAGACGGAGGCGTCGTCGAGGCTGCGGCGGTGGATTTCGCGGATCAGGTAGAGGCGCAAGTCGCCGAGGCCAGCGAGGGCCTGGAGGACAGAGTTGATGAAGCAGTCATTGGCAGGATTCGCTAAGCCCACCACGCCCTTTTTGCGATTGGACGAGAGGCCGGATAAGCCGGAGGTAGAGCCGGAAGGGTTGCCGTCGAGCAGGTAAGTCGGGCCAAAGACATAGATGAGGGTAATGGCAGCAAGCGAGGCGCCGGCGGCATATGTGGCTACCGTGAGGGTTTTGTCTGGCATGCTTTGCTTTGCGCTGGCCAGTGCCGCGAGCGGGAGGGGGGCTTCCCCGACGACAGCAAGCGAGACGAGTGGCGAGTGTGCGACTGAAGCCCGGCCAGTGCAGCAGATGTTGTGCTACGCGACTCGCTCGGCTCGTGCGGCCACTGTTCTACCCCCTTATGCGCGGTCCCGAGACAGACACGCCCGACAATGGGCGATGATGGGCGATGATGGGCGATGATGGGTGATGGGTGATAGGTGATAGCCGATCAGTTCAGTTGCAGCGCGGCAGCCGTGGTGAATGAAGACGGTCTGGTACGGCATGCAGTCGGAGGAGCGATTGAAAGGACAACGAGTCACAGACGGAAGATAAGACAGAAAGAGGACATGATGCGAGTCGTGAGACTAAATTTACTCCTGCTGGAGGACGGAGAGTTGAAGATGACCCGGGGCGCGTGTCGAAATCAAGTGACGGGCGTTATTCTGGTCCAGCAACTTCCCGATGCACAAAGCTGCAATTCCATCTGATGACGGACAGACAATCTGATCGAGCGGGAACTTGGTCCCGAGTCAAGAGAAAACATTGCATGCACTGCAGTGTGTGGGGTAGCTTGATAAGTGTGGGGAATTATTCTTACCTTAATAACTCATTAACAACGTTAGGTAAGGTACCTTCTAGACCTACTTTCCATTCTCCCGCAAGTCCCGTCAATGTCCATGTCATCAAAGTGTTACCAGTGTCATCTCCTCCATCTACATACCGTATCTCCGATCTTCAGTCTTCCATCTCATCCATTAATCCATCGACAATCCAGCCCCGTAATGTCTAAAATATGCCATGTACCGTGAATTTCAAAGACGGATCGTGGCCGTCCCACTGCCAGATTGTGCCCTCGATGGCCGCCAATTTCACATGTTCCTGGCAGACTTCTATCACATCGCTGTCTCCATTGTAGGGCACATCGTACAGGACCACCTTCACCTTCCCCTCTGGATCTGCCGCCGACCATGTCTGTGTGACCGGTATGTGCTCGAATTCGTGCACGTTCGCCAGAACAACCTTCGTGGCACGGCCAGGAGCCCGGGACGCGAACTCGGTCTTGATGCAGCAGTCCGAGTCCCGGATGCCATCCGCCCTTATAAGCACCACACACTCCAGCTTGCCCATAGAGCCTATGCGGTGCCAGAACTCCGCGTCGGCATCTTGGTTGTATAGGGCCAAACGACGCAGCTCCGGCCATAACACATCCACGCCGGAGCACTGGCCCGGCCCTGGCTCAAGAACAGCTCGTCCCGCACACTGACAAACTCTTCCAGACGAGATAATCCGGCGAATCCTTCCCGGAGCATATTCCGCTCCTCGACGTTCTCGTAGTCTGCTCGCAACGGCATGTCAATCACCAACCGCAGCAGCGTCCGACGCACCGCGGGTCCACCACGCCGTACTGTGTCCGGCGTTGTCATGTTCGGTAATCGAACTCCTGAACGGAGCAAGATAGAGCGACACCAGGTTTTCCAGACTGGAGTGGCCAACGGGTGTGCTGTTCCGAAGTTCCTCGACATTGGCGACTATCTCTCGCAGCCGCTCCGGTGAGCGGATGTAGCCGCAACAGTACTCTCCCAGGTGCCGGGATGCCAACTTGCTTGTACTTCGGCACACCCTCGTGAAGGATACGAGTGTCCTGATTGTTTCGTCGGCCGGTCTCATCAGACGCGCCGGCTTCTCAGGAAGTAAGCAAGTCATGGTATCAAGTATGAGCTCCATCGGGAGCACCATACGCCTTTCTTCCCTGCTGGCGTCTTGTTCCATCACGCGGTAGTCGTTGTGGTCGCTGCTGTAGGAGGGCCACGAAATGAGCAGGAGAGTGATGAACAGATCCTTTTACGATGCGAGATGGAAGGAAATGTGCAAGTGTAACGAGAAATTTTGAGCTACGCAGAAAGACTAATCAGTAAGGGAATCACGTGTACTGACTCCTCTAACTCGGAAACTTCACGACGACGGCGACATCCCCATATCGGCCTAGACACCGGGACCTGGTTGACAGTGTTGGGCCTAGTACGGCACTTCGTTGTTCTCGGCCATGCGCACCGCTTCCCTTGTCCACTCGTCCAAATCTTCCTTGGGAAGCCCGAAAAGGTCGTTATGGAGTCCGCGCTTGGACTCGTAGTCGTTGTTGCTGTCCGGGAAGAAACACCGGGTGTACATCTGTCTTCCAAAGGCTGCCCTGTCACCCTTCTTCATGGCGTCTACGGCGTCATGGTATCGCTGGAGAGACGGCTCGTGAGTTATCTTCCAGCTCGAGTCAGTCGTTCCCGTTACCCTCTTGACGCTCTCAAACATGTCTTGTTGGCTGATCCTGAAGCTCGAGACGTAGACAATGCCATTGGCGAACTGTGATAGCGTTGGCGCGTTGTCTTCAGCATCGTCTGGCAACTCTTTCAGACTCAGCAGTCCAGCGACAGCCCTTCCGCACTGTGGCCACGTGGTGGTGTTGACGGCGACCGTTCCCTCGTCGAAGAACACCACGGACCGCTTTGTGAAATCGAATCCATACCGGTTCGGGCCGCCCCCCAAGGAAAACTCATACCAAAAGCCACAGCACAGCGCTACCCAGGCCAAACCCGCCAGACTCTCGATTTCTGCTCTCTGTGCTTCTTTCATTGCGCCCAGGTGAGTTTCATTGATGAGCTTCTCTTCAAGCGGATCGCCGCCATACCAGTTGGGCAAGATATACAGTACGCCCGCCTCAGCTGCAGCGCGTACCAGCTTGCCGTGCGTGTTCGGGGGCGCAAACACGCTCAACGTGATGACGAGAAACTGCTGCCCCTTGAGAGCGGCCACGATCGACGCTTGGTCGTTGTAGTCCACGGCTGCAACCTTAACCCCCTGAGGTAGCTTCGATGTGCTATCGCGCCTTGTCACTGCTGTGACCGCGTGTTTCCCCGTCTTGAGCAACTGCTCCGTTATATGACGCCCTATCTGGCCTCCTGCCTGTATAAACGAACCAGTGTTTAGCTAGTGACGTGGGTAGATCGAGCCAATATAACTTACCCCGACAACCGCCACATTCTGGATGCGGTTTGTAAAGCCCAGCGGCTGGTCCTTAGCGTAGCGAGAAGCCATGTGGTCGCGGAGATCTAACAATAGGTTTGATATAGGAGCAGCAGACGCAACGAGACGGAAATCAAGTTGCCTCAGTCATGGATGGCGACTAGTGTGCAGCGTGAAGACAACGAATCGAAAGAAAGTCAGTGTTGATATCTACAGACGATACAATCAAGGCTATCTGTATATATGTATATATATATGTGTGTGTGTGCATGTGCGAATCCCTTATAGAGGCACGTCGGCGTCACCTACGACTTAACTCCGGGGCGGGCTGGAGGCTGGCCCAAATGGGTAATGAGAAGTATCCGGAATCCGGCTCTATTACGGTCAACACAACCCGGCCTACCTAGTCAACCCGGTCCGGTTCGAGCTATAATCATAAATCCGCATTTCTCTTCCGTGATATCCGGGAGAACTAACTGTTCTCACACGCGACACTTTCACCTACTTTGCATACGCTTCACATGCCCGTCTGCGTAGCACTGAGCATTCGTCGGCCACTAGCGACCAATGGCACCGGCTTGTCACGGTGCGACGATTTGATAGAGGTAAGGCCCTATATTGATCTGGTCTGCGATAAAGTATCTCGATCGTCAGGCAAACCGAAGAATACAAAGTTGCGCGCCTTAAGCGTAGTTAGACCTTCCCGCCACAGCCACAAATTTGCATCCTTGATGCACTCGCTGCCCTCGTTTCCCGAGGGTGCGCGTGGTTTGAACAGGGGTTTCGCGTTATAATACATGTCTAGCCTTTACTCACTTGCGGTTGGACCTGCGCGGGGCCGGCTTCAGTTGTATGGCGGCGTCTCTAGAGCGGCCAATTGCTATCAGACCACTTTATCACACCACTGCTGTGTAGCGAGCTACTGTCAAGAATCAGCACGGCGTTTTTGACCAATAACAGCCACCTGAGGACATTCATGAAGCCTGAACCTCGACGAGATATCTGCCTTATCTCCTCTTGGGTTCGGGGGCTGCTTGCTCTTCCTTTACCATGCTCTGACGCAAAATGTCTACCTAAGCTGCCGGTGTTGTTTTACTTCCGTCATACGTATACTTGCTATTATATCCTGCTTTAGGTCAGCGACATGAGTTTAAGACGGGTTGTGTGGCACTTTCCAGCCACACCGGCAATTGGTCGTCTCACTCTAGGTCGTCACCTTCGGCAGAGGGAGGCGCTTGCGCTTTGGAGTTTGGGCGAGAGGAGGGCCTTTTGGACTCGAAGAGCGCACCAGGCTGGTATGTAAGAGTTCGCATGTCATCTTTTGTTGAGGGAAGACGCTGCTGGACGGCAAGGACTGCAAACAGACGGCGTTGTAGGAGGGTTTGGCCGGCCCAGCTTGTCTCCGGACATGAGTTACCACCATGTTAACATGATTCACACAGCACAAGAGTCAACCCAACAACCGTCAGTGGAGACCAGCCACAAACCACCTCCAGCACCAACTCGAGAGGTCCCCTTTCAAAGCCAGCTCCTTCGCACGGTGGAATCAGCGGCCAACACATTCGTGTCCATTCTGGTGCTTGCACTGGGCTTCGCCATAGCTGGCTACGGCTACCACAGGTATTACAAACATCTTATCCTAAGGAAAATGAAAAATGCATTCCGCCCGGGGGATCCAGTTCTTGTCCTCGCTGCCTTAGGGAAGGACATGCCACTCATCCCAACAGCACCAGATACATACTGGGTCCAGCGACAAGAGCAAGAGCAAGTCAATGCCATCGTGGCCGGTCTCGACGTCGGTCACTACCACCTCTTTCTCGGCGAAAAGGGCACCGGCAAGACCATCTTGCTCCTAGAAGCAATGCGACGAGTCGACGGTGACGGCGTTTCAATGTTCGAAGCCCATGGTGACATCGAAATCTTCCGCATCCGTCTCGGCAAAGCGTTGGATTATGAGTTCCACGAGGATTATATAGGCGCCTATTTCAGCGAACGAGGACCGCGCGACACTACCGCCCTACTGGATATAGAACGCGCCCTTAATAAACTCGAAAAAGTTGCCCTCGAGCGCCGCAAAGAAGTCGGGCGTCCTTTAGTACTAGTAATCAACCAAATGCATCTTATCCGCGACAACGACAACGGAAAAGACCTATTCGAACTCCTCCAACAACGGGCCGAGCACTGGGCCACAGCAAACCTCGCGACCATAGTCTTTAACTCTGACGAATACTGGGTCTACGAACGGCTGAAACAATTATCAACCAGAATGGAAGTCCACAGTATAACCGACCTCCCTAAACCGGAAGCTTTGGCAGCACTCAATAGCTACCGCCAACGTTACTTCAAAGGAGCCCTACCACATTCTGTCCAGGAAGAAATCTACGACCGGGTAGGCGGCCGCCTAGCATTCCTCAACCACGTCGCCAAATCCCCCGATGTAATTGCGGCCTGCGATCGGATCATGGAAGTCGAAAAGACGTGGTTCCTCAACCAATGCTGGATTCTGGGAAAGGAGATGGATGACGATGTAGTAGATCAACAGAAATGGGCGTGCGCTGCTATCATTTTGGCAACGGCGTTAGTGGACGAAAAAGAAACGATGAAGCAGACTCCTAGTTCTGATCCCGAGGCGGGCCATATTCTTCCGTCTTTCCCCATACATGTTGCTCAGCAGATTATAACAAGGAGTGATTATGTAAGGGAGTTCAATCGGTTGAATTTCTTTTCTATTACGAGTCGGGCAGAGGTGACGCCGAGCAGCGTGCCTATGTATCGCGCTTTTAAGCAGATTGTAGCGCAACCGGGGTTTCGGGAGCATTTGCACGCCACCGTCCAGAGAATTGCCGATATTGAGAGTTTGAAGAGGACGAGGGAGTTGGTCCTGAAGGATGTAGTTCTAAATGACAGTATAAGAAAGGGAGGGACATAGAGATAGTGAAGATTGTAATTGCTAGAGAGGAGAAGGAAAGAGATAATGAATGGGTGTGAGCCTTCCGGCAGTACATAATTAGACGACCGCTGAGAGAAAATGCGTTTCTTGACGGTAAAGTGAGTGATGGGTATTATGTTCGATTACGCTTTTCTGGCTGCTCCGCAATCTCAACAATTAACCTGGCTTAGCCTATTGCTGCTGAGCATTAGCCACGAGCAAGACATAGCACAGTATGGCTCATGATTGCAGCATTTTTTGTCACGTAAGGTAGTTAACGCATTCGGGTTTAGGCCACTTATGCAAAAAGTGCTCGGTGTCGGCGACTATAACCAGCCAAATTCCCACCCCAGCGATCCTCATGCCGTCCTCTAGATACCCGTGAATTAGGATAGCCTAGCGTCGCGCAAATTGAAGATCACCCTTCAGCTGGTTGCAGTGTCCAGTTCGCTCAGGCGGACTCGCATTGGGAAAACGTATCCCACATATTCTCTATGTGCTATAATCTTGTGCTCTTGCCCCGTTGTCGGCGGGTTCGCTACCGTAACTCTTGCTGGAATTCAGTATAGCACTCCAAGGTTCGATACCCTGCCCCATCAGCACGCCAGAAAGAACGAGGCGGATTCACGACAAGGACATCCCTCTGGATCGACGCTCCAGCATTCTGACGCACAAGCACGCCGTGCAACTCGACCGGCTGGAACGACGACAACCACACGTGGTGCCGCCATGGTGGGCACCACCCGTCAGTCCATATGAACCCATACGCCGAGGGCGCCATCAGGGTACTCTGTGGAAACGGACGGTGGAGCTGTCGTGGGAGGCATTGAGTGAGGCAGCATAGAAAGCCGAGACCGTAGTAGCGCGAAATCAGAGTAGGAGCTGGGTCTATAGCAAGAGCGAACACGTTGGTTCAGAGGAGCGAGAGGGCCGACGCGGCTCAGCAGCAGGCCGTCCCAGAATTCCAATGGAAATTGCAGCGCTGAAGTTCACCTGTCGGGTTGATCTCCTTATTGGGACGGCGGTCTTGCGACAGGTCGTCTGCGCGCGGTCTCTTTTGAAGCTGCTTTCCCGCCATGAGTGGCGAAACGTTTAGATTAAGGGAAAATGGCGTGGATATTCAGGTCACACTCGAAGGCGCACTTACACGCGCCCTGCCCTGGCGATCTGGCGCAAATATTCCAGCAGAAAGAGAACGAAGCCATATCCACGTTGCTGAGTGCACCAGGCTGTGCATGTCCAGCACATCATCTGCGACAGGAGATCGGCTGCGTTGGGTCCCGTTCGTGAACAAGGCCACATGCGACGAATCGGGCTGGAGCTTCCGCTAGATACGTTTGATAAGACAAGGAACATTATGCTGGTTTTAAGCAACGAGTAGCATTGCGTAGCGCGTAGCCAATTAGCTTTGTCTTAAGATCTGAATGGAATGTAATGGAACACGATGGAATTCCTTGCGAGACGAGGTCTCACGCCTTGTTTTACGAATGCTTTAGCAGTTATACTTACCAACTATTGCTCTTCCGCTTGGCTGTACATTGCAGTCCGACCTCCGACCTCATTCACAATACCTTCCACCCGCGGTGACCTGATGCCAAGGAACAGCGATAAACTATCGAGCAGTGTTACATAGTTTCTCCTCATGAACTTCACCTATCCCTCAAGTCTGGGCTCGGCAGAGTTTCGACTACTCAGACCAGTATCAGCTACTCACCATGCTCTTCACTTCACCGTTTTAAGTGTCCCCCGAGCCGCGGCACCCCCCTACACCGCCGCCTCATACACATGGGGCGAAGGTGAAGCGTCAGAAATCATCTTCCTGGACGACCGAATATTCCATGTCAGGCCTAACCTGTGGTCCTGTCTATATTACCTGAGTCTCAGTGCGAAAGATGCCGCATGGAAGTACATATGGGTAGACGCAGTCTGCATCGACCAATGCAACAACGAAGAACGCAGCCTCCAAGTCCGTTTGATGGACCAAACATATAAGGATGCAACCTACGTCTCTGTCTGGCTGGGGCTGATACCTCTGCCTGATGAGTACAGCTCCGCATGGGATAATCGTTTCCCCAGCAAGACGATAGAAAGTGATGGGTTTGACTGGAGAGACTCAATGGCAGACCTCTCGAATCGCCCATACTGGTCTCGTCTCTGGGTTATCCAGGAGTTCCTACTTGGCCAAGATGTCGAGCTACACTGCAGCAACACCCGGATGAACTGGCTCGACTTCCAGGCTATGCTGTGCGACGAGGCGGGTATCGACCAGTTCGGGGTCGAGCACGACAGTAATTTTGGAAATGGCATAACAGATGCATGGAAGGCTTTGCCACTTGTCATGGGACGACATCCCGACAAGCATCCCGAGGTCTTACAGCCACTCCACCATTTGCTCGTCCGCTATCACAGGGCGAAATGCAAGGACTGGCGAGACAAAGTCTTCGCATTGCTCGGGCTCATTACACTGGACGAGCGACGACTGCTGGAGAGGTTCTTCCCGGACTATTCAATGTCGGACGACCATGTGCGTATCATCACGCTCGCGCACTTGACACAGTTCATTTCTTCGACCGGTCGCGAATCGATAACGCCTGATTCCGAGGAGCTTTTCCTGGGGCTTGGGGTCGATTCAAGGGCACAGAGGAGGAGACTTCTACGGCGGGCAAAGAAGTTTGATTACTTCGACGATGGGCCGCCTAGTGAGTTAATATCAATACTCAGTTTTCATAATGGAATGGAGGAATACGACAATATGGGCCCGGAAGAGATGGACGACATCGATGCGATTATTGAACCTCCAAGACCTGGCAGAGGGAGACGGGTTGTCGTGGTTGTAATAGCGTTGGGATTAGGAGTAGCAGCGCTTTGGGCATATCGACGGCGGTAGGTTGGTATACGTTGATCAACAAGTACGACGTGATGTATACTCGGTACTGACCCGATTTTATGCCTGTAGAATAGCCCTCGATCGAAGTGACATCACTAGGTAGCGTTATTTCTTCTCGCGCTTCCGCAATGCCCGCTCTCGATCTCATCCGTTATAAACCCGTCTACCAAGTTCTCATCTGCAAGCGTGCAAGTCATGCCTACAGATCTCCATTACCAAGCATCCGTCTTACGCATAACTAGGCCGCCTGCACGCTGCGCATGCTACAAGACTACGAGGATTCCTTCCGGCGATACCCAGCCGTGACGTCGCCCCAGAAAGTCCGGGAGATACGGCCGCCGCGTGACCGATCCCCCATTGAGTCTCTTCCGCTCCACCTCGTCGGCATCAGCTGTCTACTCTGCGACGCTCATTGCCGGCCATACATGTGCCGCGCTACGAATCAGCTGCGGAAGCACACGCATGCCGTCCACCACCTTCCTTGTTGTTGAGTGGCTGTCCCCAGAGCTGCCGTTACCCCTAATCTTCGTAGCAATGCGTAATCTGGGTTTTGCTCCTCTTGAAGACGGCATATGCGAGGATACCAAGCTCGCTGTGGCTCCGGTGCTGGGAGTGACTGTCCAGCCGAGCTAGCAATGTGGGTTAGGTCCTATGAACTCGTATGCGACTCCCCAGGCTTTGCACGCATCACTTTCTAAGAAGATGAGCTGCACGAGGCGTTTCTCCCGAGGCACTGCTGTCTCAGTTTCGGGTTGCATAGCACCAGTCGTTTGCAGAGCACCAGTCGTTCGTTCAAGCCATGACTTGGGGCAGTATTTGGTCTCTGTTTTTGTAGGGCTTGGCGTGACGACTGGTGCGGGGCTGACGCACCGCTGATGTAAAGGCGCTGTCTGGGGCGTGCCATTGCCCGCTTACAATACTTTCTGCTTCAATCAATTGCGGAAGCTGGTCACCGATCAAGCAATGGCTGACAAGATCCAGCCTACCCCTAAACCCATCCAGGCAAAAGTGGAATGGTGGGATTGCTCTTCAGTCTATGTCCGTTGCCCCAGTTGCGAGAGAATCCATTCTCATACCTTTTCCGGTTACGACACGACTCTCCATCAACGCGTCTCCCACTGCGATATGCCAGACGTCGGTCGCTGCGAGTACGAGATGCAGTTCCCCTTCCTCAGAGTATCAGAGGACATTGGCTACGATATCGATAAGCAAAGGGCTCTCTTTGTTAGCAGTGGCGCAGATCCGACCGATTACTTCCTCGAGCACGAGAGTACCTTACCGTCCGGCCCCTTAGACTCTACGATTAGGCGCAAGTGGACCGAAGCAATAGAGATGGTTCATATTCGTGAAGTGGAGTGTGGCATTCCCGGAGGTTATTCCTACAGAAAGATTGAGGGGGTTGTGAGCGATATGGTTCAAGGGAATGTTCAATGCGTTCGTCATTACCTTGGCTCTTCCACAGAGGCAGATATTTTCCTACACGGTGTCGAAGCGTATGACCTCACGAGCGATACGGGCACACCTTGGGATAATGATGCAAACAACGAGGAAGCGGACGATTTCGACTCTCCGAATGAGGACTATGTGCAGCATTCTGGGAAGACTGCCCTGCACCTGGCCGCCTGTGAGGCGTTTCCGGAAATGCTCGAACTTCTCCTGCAAAATGGCGCCGACCCTGATGCCAGAGATGCTACCGGCCGAGTTGCCCTGGCAGAGGCCGCCTTGTGGGGTCGACTAGAAAATGTCAAAGTTCTTCTCAAATTTGGCGCAAAGAAGCAGCTCGAGTGCGTGCGTAATGGACGACCAACTCGACCTATCGACTTTGCGAAAGCCCCCCGCGTAAATGCCGAGGAACGGTATGTGCGTGCCGGGGCCAAACACCAACTCTACAAGGAGAACACATACCAGAGAGACCAAGATCGTCGGGCGATTGTTCGTTTCCTCGAGGACGAGACGACAGCACCGGGCCGGAATAGCCTGAGTCCAAGCGGCTTCGCGTTCACGAAATCTCTCAAGGATGAAAACCTGCTGACGCTTGTGGCACACTTTGATATTCCAAAGACGTGGAAGACCATCGGTGTTTTGTACCGTGGAGATCAGCTCCCTTGCGTGGCCGCTATGAGTGGCTGGGTGCATCAGGAGAACCGCGAAGTCAACATTCAGATCGCCGGAAGAGATTGGACAGCCGAGGTTCGCCGCCTCTGCGACTTTATTGGATATAATCTGCCAGAAGACCCGTACGATCAAGGTGAACCGGGGCGGTTCAAGGCCTGTCATGCGGAGAAACAGTTGATTGCTTTCTTTGTCAATAGGCACTTGTTCCTCTCCTATGAGACAGAGACAGAGGCAAATGACGACAGGTTGGATCCAAGTGGAAACCCGAATCGGGAGTTTGAACGGCTGAAGGTTTTAATCAACAATTCAGATCAGGTCCGTAAACAGCTGTATCAGAAGGATGAACGGCTGAAGAAGGAAGCAGCGCATAAGGTGAAACTTTCTGCTCTCGAGAACGCAATCCCTGCTGCAGGACTGAGGAAGGCTATGGTCCTAGTCTGTCGTCCAATTTGTTGGGACTGCCAGTGCTTCTTGGAACGTGTTAATACCGCCCTTTGCATAGATATCAGGTTAGTTCATCGCTGTCTTGAACCTGATTGTAAAGTATGTAGAGGGTAAACGCGTAATAATTGAAGCAGAGCTTGGTGAATGCCAGGATATAGCTGAGAATGATGTGGCAAGGCCTGTGTCCAAAGCCATGATTATCTGAGACAACGCAGACTAACGAGTTCCTCTATCCCTCCTGTTCCCTCCGAGCTCGATGATGAGGTCGATGATGCCCCCCTCCCTTTCGGACACGTCTGGGCCTACCCATGCAAGCTCCCTTCCTGCCCTAACTACTGCAAGTCCTGGAGGCTGCTGCGAAGCTTTCTCCTTCATCTGCAGGAGCGAGAGGCACATGGGTCCTCAGCGGCGACACATGCCACACGCCGAGCGATCGAGATAGCCTGGCGGTATACCACCGATCCTTATTTACCACCTCGCAGCCCCAGGTTTTCGTTCCCCGGAAGACCCTGACGAGCAAGTCTGGGCGTACGGCTTTAGAGACGATAACGGCATCGCGCTTGATTACTACAGGGTTTCTTGAGAGAGGATGAGCCGAGCGCTGCAAGCCGGATTGACATTCACAAGGCTATGGTGTCGTGCGGTTGGGCTCCTTCAGCACCACGAAGAACCGTCGGTCGGAGTAATATCAACTTGACCCCGGACGAGGTAAGGCTTCTATCGTCATTAGACTTCACCGAGCCTATGGTGCTGACTATGTGTCACGGGTTGATACCCCCTCCTACTTGCGCCTTGTGGTACGTGCGCTACGGGGCTGCGGCACGTGACTATACGTGACCTATACCCCACTTATATATACTGCCCCGCGGCGCCTTTTATAGTTCGTACTTCGTGCAATAACAATATCATTATTTACCCCCCTACGGTGCCTTCCGTAATAGTTTGTTGTACCTCTACTACGTTAATCGTTATATACGATAGAGCGCTTTTTCAGTTTTTTTTTAATACCTTTAGTCCCGCGTAACGCGTACTTCGTTTTCCGTATTATTTTTGTTTTTTTCTGGCGTTCTAGCGTTTAGCGTAGCATTTTCCCGTTACGGTACCTTTAACGATTTCTATTTCTACGATATCTTTAGTAGTCTAGTTTAGTTTAGTATAACCTAATCCAGTTTAGCGCGCTTTAGTTCCTTCGATTATCAAGTTCCCGATCCGCTTCGCTAACTATATCCGAAGCTTTCCTTAATAATAGTAGTACGCTTTACAGTATACCGTATTAAGTCCCTCTTTACTATAACGCTTTCTTCGATAGCTCCGAAGGCGAGGAACTTTACGAAGACGTAAACGCTATCCTATCAATACTCGCGGTCCAGTAAGACTATACCGAACTCGCTTCGGGTATCGTATCCTAACTCGCTATAGGTGACTCGATTAACTTCCTTACTAGTAGTACTTAGTAGCTTTAGAACCGTAATTCCGATACTTAACTTTATCCCGATACTCTTATTTTCAAGTACTTTATTATATTATTCGATTACGTTATAATAGGTATAGTCGGCTTCCGTAAGACTTTTGTAGTATACGATACCGAGCTATAAGTAGTTTAGGCGACTTAGGTAGCCTAGCTCGTATCCGCCGGCGTAGCCCGTACGACTAGCCGCCGTATCGTTAAGGACCCCCCGACGTTTTCTGGCGACGAAAAGGACTCCCGTAAACGTTACGACTAGTTCTTTAATTAGATAAGCTAGGTCTAGTTCCATTGAGCGGAAGAGAGTACCGATTTCTTTAGCGAGCGGAGTAAGATTCTGTATGCCTCCGGGCTCCTCGGCGGTTCTACTAGCTAGTTTATCCGTACTAATATCCGGAAGATGCTTTCTAGCTTAAGCGATGTGACGGCACTAGTGGACAGCTGGCAGAACTGTGGAGGATAACTGGTGGTGTAGCTACTAATACGAATTAGGACTAAGGTAGGGGATACAACCCTACCTTCCTGTAAATAGCTCCGGAGACGCGTTCTTTCGCGCCTTCCCTTTTTACTTCCTTACGTCTGAATCTTAGGCAATAGAATATAGTACTGGCCCGATTACTACGTAATATTCCTATCCGTTATACTATTCAGACGTCGCCTTTTATTACGTTAATCGGAAGACGTTAACTTTCTACGGAATTTGAACGGAAATAAGACTACTAAGATTAGTAGGGAAGGAACTACCGAATTAGTATAACGCTTGGCAAGACCGGGATTGTAGAACGTTATACTATACCCCTAATCAAGAACCATAGCGTATTCTAACGATAGATCGCCGGAGATAGGACCCTCTCGCGCTCGGCGCGAGGCTAGGCTCTTTTCGGCTACCTACTTTAAGAACGTCGATAACTACGAAAGTAACTAAGATATTGTCACGGGACTGTCAGGCTGAGAGCGGAGTAAGGCTAAACAGATGGTATTTGCTACGGACAGACTCAATCCCGTGGTTGCGGGCAGGCTGATGATAAGACGTAGCTCGAAGAGCTACAAAATATAATGGACAGAATCAATATAAAGATATTTCTTTGTCGCGGGCCCGCACTAGGCCTACCACGTGACAGGGTCACGTGGCTCAATTACCTGGGGCCTCAGCGCCGTGACAGTACTCCCCTCCTCTAGGGCGGAGCTCCGACGACGCAGTTACGGTCTGGGCTTGTTCGGGTACCGGCGGTGAAAGTTGCGGACGATCTCCTGTGCGTTCTCCAGGTGCTCGGCGGGTGCTTCGGTGGGATCGTCGTATCCAACCCACTTGACAGTATACTTTAACCGAGGGCCGCCCCGGCCTCTCCTCTCCCAGCGGGAGTCCAGGATGTCCTCGACCTCGAATTCTTCGATGCCGTCCACCTCCACTGGGGGAGGAGGAGCATGGCACTGACCAGGCAAGGGATCGGTGGCAGCGGGTCGGAGCAGGCTGACATGAAAGACAGGGTGTATCCTCATAGACGCAGGCAGCTCCAGACGGTAGGCATACGGGCTGACGACTTCGGCGATCCTGAACGGTCCGAGTAGTTTCCAGTCGAGCTTCTTCTGCGGTCGGGCAGTCTTAATATTGCGGGCGTCTAGCCACACTTCCTGGCCTTCTTGGTAACGGCGGGCAGGTCTCCTTTTCCGGTTGGCGTACTCCTCTTGGCGGGCTTGGGCGAGACAGATCTCGGATTGCAGGTACTCGTGGATCGTTTTCATCTTGAGGACCAACTCCTCAGAGTCGCGAGCGGCGCGCTGTGGTCCAGGCTGTACAGGTTCGAATCCTAGGCGGGGGTGGAAGCCGTAATTGGCGAAGAACGGTGTCGTGCCGGTGCTCTCGTTGATGGCGTTATTCAGGGCGAACTCGGCAAGGGGTAGCCATCTCGACCAGTCGTCTTGGAGGTAAGAGACCTGACCACGCAGGTACTGTTCCAGGAAAGCGTTCGCGATCTCGGTCTGGCCATCTGTCTCCGGGTGGTATGCAGTCGATAGCAGGGCTTTGATTCCTAGGCGGCGGATCAGGTGCCTCCAGAACGCGGACACGAATTGGGCTCCACGGTCGGAAACAATTGTCTTGGGGAGGCCATGTATCTTCCAGACATGCTTGGTGTACAGGCGGGCGACTTCCTCGGCATCACAGGTTCCTTTGCAAGCTATGAAGTGCTTCATCTTCGTCAGACGGTCTACTACGACGAGGATCGCGTCGTACCCATCGCTTTCGGGTAGGTGTGTGATGAAGTCCATGGAGATATCCTGCCAGGCTCGGTCGGGAATCGGTAAAGGTTTGAGTACCCCCTGGCGTGCTTCTCTGGAGACGGTGCTTCGCTTGCAGGTGTGGCAGTTTCTGACCCATCGCTCGATATAGGATAGCATACCCGGCCAGTAGTATTCTCTCGAAATGGCCTCGTAAGTTCTCGCTCGGCCCATGTGTCCGGTGACCGGGCTCTCGTGGTACGAGCGTACAAGCTCAGCGAGCAGTTCTTGATGTTCAGGGACGTACAGCCGGTCTCGATAGTACAGGTATCCGTGTCTGTTCTCGCACTCGGCTAGGGTGATACGCGGGTGGCGGGCGTGGTTCTCCTCTAGGGCCTTCAGTATGGACCGTAGTGTTTCGTCGGACTCGTACCCTTGTTCGAACAGTGCTTTCACCGGTGGGGGCAGTAACGGAGCAGTTCTCTCTCGTGAGCGGACGGGGCGGACTGGCTCAGGGTCTGGTTCCGTGGCTGCGGTCTCTGGTCTCCTTGTGCTTGAGCGTGTCGTAGCTCTTAGCTGTAAGGCTTCGCTCCTTGTTTGCCGGGACGGTAAGTAATCTTGAAGTTGAACCTGGAGAGGAATTCGGACCAGCGGGCTTGTCTGCGGTTCAGGAGTTTCGTCGTCGTGAAGTATTCTAGGTTCCGGTGGTCTGTAATGACCTTGATCGGGGAGCTCGTTCCCTCCAGTTCCGGGCGCCATTCCTCGAAACAGCGAATAATTGCCAGGAGTTCCTTATCGTAGATCTCGTAGTTACACTCCGTTACCGAGTGCTTCTTTGAGAAGAAAGCAACAGGCCGTAAAATGCCGTCATCGCCGTACTGCGATAGCACACCGGCCGACACGAAATCGGAAGCGTCGGTTTCCAAGATGATCTCTCTTTCCCAATCGAACGGGGCCAGGACGGGCGCGGTCGTGAAAGCAGTCTTCAGTCGGTTGAATGCCTCTTCGCAGTTCTTATCCCAGTTGAACTTCACCCCCTTCTTAGTGAGGTTGACTAGCGGGGCGATGATCTTCGAGAACCCTTGGATGAAGCGTCGGTAGAAGTTCCCGAAGCCGATAAAGGCTTGTACATCGGTCAGGCAGGCGGGCGTTTTCCAGTTGACGATCGTCTCGATCTTCTTCGGGTCCATCTGGATTCCTTCTCGGCCCACGATCACTCCGAGGAAGGTGGTCTTGTCCTGGAAGAACTCGCACTTCTGGATCTTGGCGTACAAGCCGGCTTCTCGCAGGGCCGCGAGGACCTTCCTTACATGAGCGATGTGCTCCTTTCTCGTGCGACTGTAAATCAGGATATCATCTAGGTAGGCTGTGCAGAAAACGTCTAGGTACTCTCGCAGGGTGTCGTTAATAAACCTCTGGAAGGTTGCTGGCGCTGCGGTCAGGCCGAACGGCATAACGAGTGACTCGAACAGGCCGAACCGGGTACGGAAAGCCGTCAGGTATTCTTGTCCTTCCTTGATACGGATGTTGTTGAACGCAGAGATAATGTCGATCTTCGTGTAGTACATCATCCCTTTCAAGTTGCTGAGGGATTCCTTCGTTAGCGGCAGGGGGTAGCGGTCCTTGACGGAGATGTTGTTCAGCGCACGGTAGTCCACACAGAAGCGGAGTCCTCCTCCTGGTTTCTTGACGAAGAGTACTGGCGAGGCAGCAGGAGACGAGCTGGGTCGGATGAAGCCTTTCTTTAGGTTATCCTCAAGCCATTCCTTAAGGGCCCTCAGCTCGTCGCGGGACATCGGGTACAGAGGTCCAAAGGGCGGTGTCGCTCCCTCAATAAGCTTGATCTCGTGGTCGTACCGACGGTGTGGCGGTAGCTTGTCTGCTTCCTTCGGGGAAAAGACGTCACGGAAGTCTCGAAGCTCTAGTGGCAGTAGTTCTTCCAGGTCCGGTGCGTCGTGTTGGCTAAGCTGTTGTTCTATGTCTTCTATGGTGACAGAAAACATCTGGTAGTTCCTTCGGGCGTACGCTGAGCAGGCTCGCATTGAAACTTCTGCGATATCCATGTGTTCTAGTCCGGTGGGGCGGGGCGGTAGGTAGGTCGGGCGGTCTCTTTTCGGCACGTCGTGCAATGCTCTGATCTTGGACGGGCGGGCGGGGGTGTTGCAGTTCTTCTGGCAGTACTGGCTGTCAAAGGTGAAGGTATGGCTGGCGAACCCGACCCTCGGGTCGTGTTCCTTTAGCCATGGCATTCCTAGTATGACGGGGTAATACGCTAGCTGCGTGACGTATAGTCTGATCTCTTTCTCGAAGTGGTCCTCAATCCTCAGGCTGGTGATAACATAGTGGGTGACCTTCCCACTCTCGGATTCTCGGCCGTCAAAGACCTCCAGGGCGAACGGTCTCTTCAGTTTCTTTAGCGGGAGCTCGTGGCTCTCGGCCCAGCTCTGGTCAACAAATCCCTTTCCTTCGGCGCCAGAGTCGGCTAAGGCGTAGGTAGGCAGTTTCCGGTCTCCTAATTCCAGGGTGGCGGGTAATATCATTAGGTGGGATCTCATGTCCTCTTCTTCGCGGACCGAGAGACCCTTGACGGCGGCAGCAGAGATCTTCAGCGTTCTTAGTGCGCGGTTCGGTTGGTGTCGTGTTGTGCGCTCTATAGGAGCCTGTGTGCGACTTAACGCAGGCTCGCTCCGTTTACCGAGACCTCAATGCTCGGCTGCGGGCTGCGGGATCTGGACGAGGACAAGCTGGCGGGGGAACCGGAACGGGCCACTCTGGCTTGTAGGCGGGAGCGAGTATCGGGGTGGGGGCAATCGGCAACGCGGTGGCTCTGAGAACCGCAACGGAAGCATTCTCCTCTCTCTCGTCGGCCTCCAGGGACGAACCGTGACCCTCGCTGCGCGCTGAGGTCCATAGGCTCGCCGCGTTCGGCCCTCGTCTCCGGTCCCTTCGCGGGCGGGGAGATGGTCTGCGGCCGGTTGGTGCTCGGGGCCGGGGCGGTGTAAGATCTTCCAAGGGTCGGCACGGGTTGGTTAAAGCGTTGACGGCGGTTTTCTAGATTCTGTAGGAAGGCAGCGTACTGGTG